>CM036252.1:5624177-6014177 GCA_020698575.1 Bostrychus sinensis
TTTGTTTTTAGGAACCATGAACAAACATAACACCTCTACGCCAAAGCAAGCACAAGCTTTTTTCCTCCCATGTCTTCCTCCCCCCCCCCCCCTCTCCCACCACCTCCGTCCTACTCCTTCCCCTCCTCCCTCTCTCTCTCCTCTCCTGTCTCCTCTCCTCTCTCCTCTCCTCTCTCCTCTCTCCTCCCCTCTCTCCTCTCTCTCCTCTCTCCTCTCTCCTCTCCTCTCTCCTCTCCTGTCTCCTCTCTCCTCTCCTCTCCTCTCTCCTCCCCTCTCTCCTCTCTCTCCTCTCTCCTCTCCCCTCTCTCCTCTCCTCTCTCCTCTCTCCTCTCCCCTCTCTCCTCTCCTCTCTCCTCTCTCTCCTCTCTCCTCTCCCTCTCTCCTCTCCTGTCTCCTCTCCTCTCTCCTCCCCTCTCTCCTCTCTCTCCTCTCTCCTCTCCCCTCTCTCCTCTCTCCTCTCTCCCCTCGCTCCTCTCTCCTCTCCTCTCTCCTCTCTCTCCTCGCCTCTCTCCTCTCTCTTCTCTCTCCTCTCCTCCCCTCTCCTCTCTCCTCTCTCCCTCGCTCCTCTCTCCTCTCCTCTCTCCTCTCCTCTCTCCTCCCCTCTCTCCTCTCCTCTCTCCTCTCCTCTCTCCTCTCCTCTCTCCTCTCCTGTCTCCTCTCCTCTCTCCTCTCCTCTCTCCTCTCTCCTCCCCTCTCTCCTCTCTCTCCTCTCTCCTCTCTCCTCTCCTCTCTCCTCTCCTGTCTCCTCTCTCCTCTCCTCTCCTCTCTCCTCCCCTCTCTCCTCTCTCTCCTCTCTCCTCTCCCCTCTCTCCTCTCCTCTCTCCTCTCTCCTCTCCCCTCTCTCCTCTCCTCTCTCCTCTCTCTCCTCTCTCCTCTCCCCTCTCTCCTCTCCTGTCTCCTCTCCTCTCTCCTCCCCTCTCTCCTCTCTCTCCTCTCTCCTCTCCCCTCTCTCCTCTCTCCTCTCTCCCCTCGCTCCTCTCTCCTCTCCTCTCTCCTCTCTCTCCTCGCCTCTCTCCTCTCTCTTCTCTCTCCTCTCCTCCCCTCTCCTCTCTCCTCTCTCCCCTCGCTCCTCTCTCCTCTCCTCTCTCCTCTCCTCTCTCCTCCCCTCTCTCCTCTCCTCGCTCCTCTCCTCTCTCCTCTCCTCTCTCCTCTCCTGTCTCCTCTCTCCTCTCCTCTCTCCTCTCCTCTCTCCTCTCTCCTCCCCTCTCTCCTCTCTCTCCTCTCTCCTCTCTCCTCTCCTCTCTCCTCTCCTGTCTCCTCCCCTCTCTCCTCTCCTCTCTCTCCTCTCTCCTCTCTCCTCTCTCCTCTCCCCTCTCTCCTCTCCTCTCTCCTCTCTCTCCTCTCTCCTCTCCCCTCTCTCCTCTCCTGTCTCCTCTCCTCTCTCCTCTCTCCTCTCCTCTCTCTCCTCTCTCCTCTCCCCTCTCTCCTCTCCTCTCTCCTCTCTCCTCTCTCCTCTCTCTCCTCTCTCCTCTCCCCTCTCTCCTCTCCTGTCTCCTCTCCTCTCTCCTCTCTCTCTTCTCTCTCTTCTCTCTCTTCTCTCTCCTCTCCTCTCTCTCTTCTCTCTCTTCTCTCTCCTCTCCTCTCTCCTCTCCTCTCTCCTCTCTCCTCCCCTCTCTCCTCTCTCTCCTCTCTCCTCTCTCCTCTCCTCTCTCCTCTCCTGTCTCCTCTCTCCTCTCCTCTCCTCTCTCCTCCCCTCTCTCCTCTCCTCTCTCTCCTCTCTCCTCTCCCCTCTCTCCTCTCCTCTCTCCTCTCTCCTCTCCCCTCTCTCCTCTCCTCTCTCCTCTCTCTCCTCTCTCCTCTCCCCTCTCTCCTCTCCTGTCTCCTCTCCTCTCTCTTCTCTCCTCTCCTCTCTCTCCTCTCTCCTCTCCCCTCTCTCCTCTCCTCTCTCCTCTCTCCTCTCTCCTCTCTCTCCTCTCTCCTCTCTCTCCTCTCTCTCCTCTCCTCTCTCCTCTCTCTCTTCTCTCTCTTCTCTCTCTTCTCTCTCCTCTCCTCTCTCTCTTCTCTCTCTTCTCTCTCCTCTCCTCTCTCCTCTCCTCTCTCCTCTCCCCTCTCTCCTCTCCTCTCTCCTCTCCCCTCTCTCCTCTCCTCTCTCCTCTCCTCTCCTCTCTCTCCCTCTCTCCTCTCTCCTCTCTCTTCTCTGTCTCAGTTTTAATCCTCTCAGATTGCGTTGGTGCTGAGTCTGACACTTTTATAATCTCTCCCACTGTCTCCAGCTCTGTCTCAGGAAGGAAGGAGGTTGTGGGTTTGATTTCCCCAGCAATGTCCTCCCCAGGTTTTTGTGGGTTCTCTCCTCCTTCCTTCCACTCGTCCTTTTTTCTTATTTGTGTTTCACTTTGAACTGATCTGAAATATTCCTCCCTGTGCCTCTCTGCGCTGGTGCAGTGTGAGTCCTGACACAGAACTTTTATCCTCAGTAATCTCTTCATCCGTTCATTTAGAGGAGACTCTGCGCCGCAACGAAACCTCCCACACACTTTACTCTCACACTTTTATATTTTATTTTATTTTATTTTCTCTGTGTCAGAATGGATCTGCGTGAGTTCAGGCGGATCTAAGGAAACGCTGAGGTGAGTAGGATTACGTTTTTATTGGGTTAAAATAAAGGAGATGCATTTGAAGAAATCACTTTATAGAGCAGTGATTCTCAAAGTTTTTGGACCAAGTACTTTTCAATGGTACCATCTTTAAAATGAGCCCAAATCAGGACAAACACAGGAGCAAACTGGGACTAAACCAATATAAAACCAGGACTGGGCCAGGACTAAAGCAGGAGTAAAACCAGCTCTGAAACAAACTTAATCAAGACTTGGAAATGCTGAAGACTGCCGAGTACCACCAGGGATACTTGCACCACAGTTTGAGAAGCACTGCTTTAACGCATTATAGGATTAGAGTTTATTATCTACAAAAATTCTTTATTAATAAACAGTTCATCAGAGGAGGGGAACTTGAGTCACATGAAAAAAGAAAAAGAAGAAAGGAAGGAAACCCGAGGGCCTCTGACTTGAGCTAAAAGACCTTTATTTAAGCGAAGGACATGCCGATGATCGTAAAACAGTCTTTATTCATTCATGTTTTTTAAAAAGGCACCAGGCAAGGCAAGGCAAGTTTATTTGTACAGCACAATTCACACACAGAGCAATTCAAAGTGCTTTACAGAAAATAAAAGGCAAATTTAAAAGTACAAAACACAATTAAAACAATAAAATCAAATTTAAAGAGTATAATTAAGAATCAATTTAAAATTAAATTAAAAGAGAAGAGTGCAGATAAAACCCTTTCAGTTGGCATATGCACAGCTAAAAAGAACAGTTTTAAGTCTGGACTTGAACATTGTCAGAGCAGAGGTCTAACATCGTCAGGAACTGTTCCAGAGTTTAGCTGCAGAAAACTGAAACGCTGCTTCACCGAGTTTAGTCCTGACTCTGGGACCAGCAGAGACCTGTCCCTGAGGTCCTCAGAGTCCCAGCAGAGACCTGTCCCTGAGGTCCTCAGAGTCCCAGCAGAGACCTGTCCCCGAGGTCCTCAGAGTCCCAGCAGAGACCTGTCCCTGAGGTCCTCAGAGTCCCAGCAGGAGACCTGTCCCTGAGGTCCTCAGAGTCCCAGCAGAGACCTGTCCCTGAGGTCCTCAGAGTCCCAGCAGAGACCTGTCCCTGAGGTCCTCAGAGTCCCAGCAGAGACCTGTCCCTGAGGTCCTCAGAGTCCCAGCAGAGACCTGTCCCCGAGGTCCTCAGAGTCCCAGCAGAGACCTGTCCCTGAGGTCCTCAGAGTCCCAGCAGAGCCCTGTCCCTGAGGTCCTCAGAGTCCCAGCAGAGCCCTGTCCCTGAGGTCCTCAGAGTCTGAGATGGTTCATATGGGACCAGGTCAGAGATGTACTTTGGTGCTAAGCCATGGAGAGACTTGTACACAGCAGAGATGTTTTAAAGTCTGTTCTCTGAGTGACAGGAAGCAGAGACCTGAGGACAGGACTAATATGGTCGTACTTCCTGGTTTTAGTCAGGACCAGCAGCAGTGTTCTGGACGTCCTGCAGCTGTCTCACAGCTGGTTTAGTGAGTCCAGTGAGCAGACGTTACAGTGGTCTAACCTGCTGGAGATGAACGCATGAATAAGGCCTTAATAGTGACCAAATAACCAAATGCAGGAAGAGGATGGAGAAGAACTGAGTCTGTGTGGTGGCCATTTGACTCCTACAGCCACCAACCAGGGTTTAGAGAAATGGTTTAGTCCCAGTTTGGTCCCGGTTTAGTCCTGGTTTAGGCTCATTTTAGTCCATCAAAGAGGGTACTTTGAAAGCCAAATTTTGTTTAAGGTAATAGTTGCTGTGAATAATCCACTTTTGCACAGAACAGTATTAGGAACTTAGTTCTGTAAACTGCCCGTATTCAGTTCTCAGAACCACCCAGAACCAGGAATTTTTTTCGGATCACATTTTCAGTAGAAGATTAGGACTCGAGACTTATGACTTATAGGTTTAGACTTGAGACTTGAAGTTTAGGACTTGAGACTTACTTGAGACTCGTCCATCTGCAGTTGAGTTATAAACAGTGTTATTCCCGTTTAATTTTTGTAATAAGAAAATAGAGATAATATGATAAAAAATATATGAGGTCTGTTAAACCTGTAATATGTGTTTCTTATTTTTTTAGACCTAATATGGCTAAGGTTTTCCCCGTAGCCCCGCCCCCCTGCTCCAAGTTGACTCTGCCCACCATTGTTCTCTCTGAAATGGAGCGTCCCGAGGTGAACGGACGGTGAGTAACAGATTCACTTCAGGACGTTTTGAGTTTTTTACGTGAAAAAGTGGAGAATAAACGTCTGGAGAGTTTGGTTCTGTTTCAGGTCGTGTCGCAAAGCTGCCACTCTCTTCAACGTCAACAACAGCAACAACAACGACGACGACGAGCAGCCGTAAGTCTCTCAGACATACGCACTCCGGCCACACGGGGGCAGTACAGAGACAAATATGACTTTTACTAGATTCTTTACCTTGAACTGTTACATGTGTCCGGTCTGTGTTTCCAGAGAAAAGGAGAAAGAGGAAAAGGAGGAAACCAAAGAGCAAACGACGGAGGAGGACGAGGAGAAGAAGAGGAAGAAGAGAGACAAGAAGGAGAGGAAGGAGAAGAAGGAGTGAGTCTGTGCGGTGGCCATTTTGTCTGTTTACTCCTACAACCTCCAACCAGGGTTTAGAGTTTAGTCCTGGTTTGTTCCTGTTTTGGCTCATCTCACCAGAAGTAGTTACTATAGTTACAGAGACAAAGACACCACCAACAGCCAGCGAACAAATTCTTTCATGACGAATTTATTTACAATTATCGAGGAAACTAAAGCAGAAAGCTTAAATGCTATTAACAACTAGCATTAGCTAACTACCGATGACAGATAAACAGAGTCGTATTACAATCTGTGCGACTGAAAATGTCTAAAATGAATTCTAACACAGCACAGAGCTGTAGTTTGCATATTTTATGACGATTTTGACGCAGTGAGGTCGATGGTTGATGTTTTGTAAATAAAAACATGTTCATCTGTGTAAATACAGATAACCTATTTTAAGAAATATTCAGCAATAAAGTGTAAGTTTTGTCTCTGCGTCTGTATAAAATGTAGGGGCCGGTAGTTGTCACAGCAAAAGCCTTTTACAACTGCAACCAGAAGTATCTCGACAGGACTTCGGGTTGAAAACATAAAGGTGTGAAAAAGGTCTATTGAGTTTGAGTTTATTCAAACATTTTTATATAATGCAATAGAGAAAAAGACAAAGTGCATAAGCAGTCTGAGAAGGAATAGTCTGAAGCCTGAGCATATCACGCCTCCCTTCTAATTTACTGAACATTAAACTATAAACACACTGCCTTAAGCACAACAGGTACCATTCTAGAAACTTAGTTCTATGAACCCCCCCAGCTCCAGGAATCTTTTGTCAGCTTGCATTCACACTGAACATAGGAACTGGACTGAAACTCTGTGACGTGAGCACCGCTACAAAACACCAAAACAAACCATTGGCATCTGAAGACAGAGATTGAACATTTTGCCGCGGGAATAATCGTAATGGAGTGGGGAATGCAGGGTATAATGTCCAGGCTTTGGGAGTTCACAGAGCGAGAGGAGACAAAGGATCCAGCCTCAGTCGACTGGAGCTCTGCCGACAAATGATGCACGAGTTGAGTCTAACCAGCTTTAAAATTAGCGGCTCATGGAAGTGTTACCGGTAAATATTTTTATGGGAATAGACGATGCTGTACATGAACTCCGTCTCTAACTACGTCACTGAAACGTTCTTAGGCCGACTGGAGAGATCCTGCTCTGAAGTGGGAAGCTAAAAAGGTTCCAGGAACTGTGGCACCAGCCCCCACCAGTTCCTCTCATGTACCAACACGAGACAAAACGGGACAGTTCCTCAAAAGGTTAAAGGAACTAAAAAAGGTGAAAAGGGCCGATGTTGGAGAACCACTGTCCCAGACCTAAGTTACTCTTTAATGGAGATTACCTTACCCTAACCGCAGTTCCTCCAGGGCCCACCAGAGGGCCGCAGCCCACTGTTTGGGCTCTGTTGAATAATAGTTAGATGCATAAGATTTAGTCTGAAGTCCTGTTTGCGTTGCAGGAAGGAGCGTCAGGAGAAGAAGGAGAGGAAGGAGAAAAAACTGAAGGAGAAAGAAGAGAAACGGAAAGAAAAGGAAAAAGAGAAGGAGAAGAAAGAGCAGCCGTAAGGTTCACCTCAGATACACATTATGTTTTATTAAATACAATATATTTAAACAGTACATGACTTTTACTGGTAAGTAGTAATAGTAGTAGTAACAGCAGAAGGAGTAGTAGCAGCTGAAGTAGTAAAAGTAGTATTAGTTGTAGTTTTTTCTGTACCTATGCAAAAAAAAAAGTAATATTTTTGTCGACTACTGTTGATATTTTGGAGTAACAGTACTGTGACATTATTGTGGTCCTGGTTCTGATCCTGGTTCTGGTTCTGGTCCAGTCCAAAGGAGATCACGGTGATAGACCCCGCCTCCAACATGTACTACTACTGGCTCCTCGTCATCACGGTCCCTGTCATGTACAACTGGACCTTCATCATCGCCAGGTAAAAAAGTCCACCTTAAATCTGTCAAAGTCCACCTTAAAACCAGTCCCAGTCTCTCATAACCTGTTCCAGTCCGCCTTAAACCGGTCCCAGTCTGCCGTAACCTGTCCCAGTCCACTTTTAAACCTGTCCCAGTCTGCCTTAAACCACTCCCAGTCCACCTTAAACCAGTCCTGTCCCAGTCTGCCTTAAATCAGTCCTGTCCCAGTTCCAGTCCACCTTAAACCAGTCCTGTCCCAGTCTGCCTTAAATCAGTCCTGTCCCAGTTCCAGTCCACCTTAAACCAGTCCTGTCCCAGTCTGCCTTAAATCAGTCCTGTCCCAGTTCCAGTCCACCTTAAACCAGTCCTGTCCCACTGCAGGGCCTGTTTTGAGGAGCTGCAAAGCGACTACCTGTACCTGTGGTTCTTCCTGGACCTGGTCTCGGATCTGGTCTACATCGGAGACATGGTCTTCAGAACCAGAACTGGTACAAAAACAAGTAGTTTAGACCTGGTTTACACCTGGTTTAGATATGGTTTAGACCCGGTTTCCTCCTGGTTTTTAGACCCGATTTAGACCTGGTTCTGTCCTGGTTTAAACCTGGTTTAGACCTGATTCAGACCTTGTTTAGACCTGGTTTAGTCCTGGTTTAGACCTGGTTTAGTCCTGGTTTAGACCTAGTATTAGACCCGGTTCTGACCTGATTTAGATCTGGTTTTAGATTGATTCTGTCCTGGATTAAACCTGGTTCTGTCCTGGTTTAAACCTGGTTTAGACCTGGTTCAGACCTTGTTTAGACCTGGTTTAGTCCTGGATTAAACCTGGTTCTGTCCTGGTTTAAACCTGGTTTAGACCTGGTTTAGTCCTGGATTAAACCTGGTTCGGACCTGGTTTAAACCTGGTTTAGACCCGGTTTTGTCCTGGTCTTTAGGGTACCTGGAGCAGGGTCTGTTGGTGAAGGATGAGCTCAAACTCCGAGAGCGGTACCTGACGAGTTTTCAGTTCAAACTGGACGCCGTCTCGATGGTTCCCACAGACCTGCTGTACATCCTGCTGGGACTGTCCTACCCCGAGATCCGGCTCAACAAGCTGCTGCGCTTCAACAGGTCAGTACTACACAGTACTACACAGTACTACACAGTACTACAGAGAACTACACAGAGTACTACACACTACTGCGCTTCAACAGGTCAGTCATCAGTCATCTGGACAAAGTTAAGAAGACGTTTTGTCTCCTCATCTAAAGAACTGCTGCTGCTTCTCAGTTCCTCTGTGTGGTCAGGGATAGAACAGTTCTGGTTCTGGTTCTCAGTTCCTCTGTGTGGTCAGGGATAGAACAGTTCTGGTTCTGGTTCTCAGTTCCTCTGTGTGGTTAGGGTTAGAACAGTTCTGGTTCTGGTTCTCAGTTCCTCTGTGTGGTCCCAGGATGATGGAGTTCTTCCAGAGAACGGAGACCAGGACCAACTTCCCCAACGCCCTGAGGATCTCCAACCTGGTCATGTACATCGTCATCATCATCCACTGGAACGCCTGCCTCTACTACTCCTTCTCCAAGGCCATAGGTCAGTACTTCTACCACTAATATTACTGCTACTACTACTACTACTACTACTGCTACTACTATTACTGATAGTACTACTACTACTATTACTACTACTACTACTACTACTACTACCACTACTACTGCTACGACTACCACCATTATTACAATAAAGAGAACACTAAACCAGGACTAAGCCAGCTCCAAACCAGGACTTACCCCTCCCCTCTGGTCTCTGGTCTTTGCAGGTTTTGGCTCAGACCGGTTCGTGTACCCAGACCCCGCAATCCCGGAGTTCGGGCGCCTGATCCGTAAGTACGCCTACAGCATGTACTGGTCCACGCTGACTCTCACCACCATCGGTGAAACGCCGCCCCCTGTGGAGAACTCCGAGTACTTCTTCGTGGTCACGGACTTCTTGGTGAGTCCCACATATGTAGTACTTGTGTCTGTAGTACTTGTATATGCAGTACTTGTAAATACTCCTGTTTGGTGTCCAGGTGGGAGTCCTGATCTTCGCCACCATTGTGGGAAACGTGGGCTCCATGATCACAAACATGAACGCCGCAAGAGCAGACTTCCAGGCACGGATCGATGCCATCAAACAGTACATGAGCTTCAGGAAGGTACCGGAACTAGACCAGGACCAGACCAGAACCAGACCAGGACCAGGACTAGACCAGAACCTGACCAGACTAAACCTAACCAGCCTGAACCTAACCTGACTGACCCTAACCAGACTGACCCTAACCAGACCGTACCTAACCTGACTGAACCTAACCAGACTAAACCGGCCTGGACCTAACCAGACTGAACCTAACTAGCCTGAACCTAACCTGACTGAACCTAACCAGACTGAACCTAACCTGACTGAACTTAAACAGACTGAACCTAACCAGACTGAACCTAACCTGACTGAACCTAACCAGACTGAACCTAACTAGCCTGAACCTAACCTGACTGAACCTAACCAGACTGAACCTAACCTGACTGAACTTAAACAGACTGAACCTAACCTGACTGAACCTAACCAGACTGAACCTAACCAGACTGAACCTAACCTGACTGAACCTAACCAGACTGAACCTAACCTGACTGAACTTAAACAGACTGAACCTAACCTGACTGAACCTAACCAGACTGAACCTAACCTGACTGAACCTAACCTGACTGAACCTAACCAGACTGAACCTAACTAGCCTGGACCTAACCTGACTGAACCTAACCAGACTGTACCTAACCTGACTGAACCTAACCTGACTGAACCTAACCAGACTGAACCTAACCAGACTGTACCTAACCTGACTGAACCTAACCAGACTAAACCGGCCTGGACCTAACCAGACTGAACCTAACCAGACTGAACCTAACCTGACTGAACCTAACCAGACTGAACTTAACCAGACTGAACCTAACCAGACTGAACCTAACCTGACTGAACCTAACCAGACTGAAGCTAACCTGACTGAACCTAACCAGACTGAACTTAACCAGACTGAACCTAACCAGACTGAACCTAACCTGACTGAACCTAACCTGACTGAACCTAACCTGCCTGAACCTAACCTGACTGAACTTAACCAGACTGAACCTAACCTGCCTGAACCTAACCTGACTGAACTTAACCAGACTGAACCTAACCAGACTGAACCTAACCAGACTGAACCTAACCAGACTAAACCGGCCTGGACCTAACCAGACTGAACCTAACCACACTGAACCTAACCTGACTGAACCTAACCAGACTGAACCTAACCACACTGAACCTAACCAGACTGAACCTAACCAGACTGAACCTAACCAGCCTGAGTCTAACCAGACTGAACCTAACCAGCCTGAATCTAACCTGACTGAACCTAACCACACTGAACCTAACCAGCCTGAATCTAACCTGACTGAACCTAACCAGACTGAACCTAACCTGACTGAACCTAACCAGACTGAACCTAACCAGACTGAACTTAACCAGACTGAACTTAACCAGACTGAACCTAACCAGACTGAACCTAACCAGACTGAACCTAACCTGCCTGAGTCTAACCAGACTGAACCTAACCAGCCTGAATCTAACCTGACTGAACCTAACCAGACTGAACCTAACCTGACTGAACCTAACCAGACTGAACCTAACCAGACTGAACTTAACCAGACTGAACTTAACCAGACTGAACCTAACCAGACTGAACCTAACCTGCCTGAACCTAACCAGACTGAACCTAACCTGACTGAACCTAACCTGACTGAACCTAACCTGCCTGAATCTAACCTGACTGAACCTAACCAGACTGAACCTAACCTGACTGAACCTAACCAGACTGAACCTAACCAGACTGAACTTAACCAGACTGAACTTAACCAGACTGAACCTAACCAGACTGAACCTAACCTGACTGAACCTGACCTGACTGAACCTAACCAGACTGAAGCTAACCAGACTGAACCTAACTAGCCTGGACCTAACCTGACTGAACCTAACCAGACTGAACCTAACCTGACTGAACCTAACCAGACTGAACCTAAACCTAAACCAAATGAATAAAAATCATATTAAATGACCATCCACTGTACACTTCACTGCCATCAAGAAGCCATTCATGTGTATGTAGCTGTTTAGCTTATTATTTGGTAAAGTCTTATTATTTGGTAAAGTCTTATTATTTGGTAAAGTCTTATTATTTGGTAAAGGCCTATTATTTGGTAAAGTCTCCCGCCATCACTACCACTGTTTTCTTTTCTGAAAGTCACAAAGCATCATTCTGGTCTACTACTACTCTACTAGGATTAGGACAGATATTCAGACACAGCCATTAACTCTAAAGCATGGCGACTCAGGGTTTCTGCAGGTTATGGAGTGGATTTTTTAATAGTTTTTCATATTATTTTTCATTCAGGTGACAAAGGACCTGGAGAAGCGAGTGATTAAATGGTTTGACTTCCTCTGGACCAATAAGAAGGCCGTGGACGAGAGGGAGGTCCTGAAGTTCCTCCCGGACAAACTGAGAGCAGAGATGGCCATCAATGTTCACCTGGACACACTCAAGAAGGTGCCAGGACTAAACGAGGACTATACTGGATCTAAACCAGGACTAAATCAGGACCGAACCAGGAATAAACCATTTATAAACCAGGAGCAAACAAGAACTAAACCAGCTCTAACCCTGGTCTAACCCCACTCTAACCCCGGTTTCTCTTCTCTGGTCCTCAGGTGCGTATCTTTGCGGACTGCGAGGCCGGTCTCCTGGTGGAGCTGGTCCTGAAGCTGCAGCCTCAGGTCTTCAGTCCTGGGGACTACATCTGTAAGAAGGGGGACATCGGGCGGGAGAATGTACATCATAAAGGAGGGAAAGCTGGCCGTGGTGGCTGACGATGGGATCACGCAGTTCGTCGTCCTGTCCGAGGGCAGCTACTTTGGGGAGATCAGCATCCTGGCCATAAAAGGTGAGGTGCAGCCCAGGTGTGGCCCAGAGAATCAGTCTGGACTGGGCAGATGTGTTGATGAGGTGGTGGGTTTATCTGGTGCACCATTTAAACTGGAGAGAACTGGGTTTGACCCCGCTCGGGAGGATTTGCCCCATGTTATTCCTCATCTCTCTACCTGTTTACCTGTTTGTTTTACTCTCTTTCTACAAAAGGTAAAAAGACAAAAATTGCACCCTGAATTAGTGGCTTGGAGGCCCCGGCAACAACCTAGAACACTCTGGAGGCACTATGTCTCTTGGCTGGCCTGGGAACGCCTCAGGATTCCCTCAGAAGACCTTAAAGAAGTGTCCCAGGAGAAGGACGTCTGTGCATCGCTGCTTAAGCGCATGATGCTAATTGTGGGAAAAATCGTCCGTCATAGCTCAAACACAGTGGTCGTACATCTTATACCAAACCAAAAAACAAATGAACGATCTCTGTCAGACACATGACCAAACTTATGATCTCTGATGGACGTGTGACCAATAGAAAAACCTCAGTGAATCCTAACAGTAACAACAGCCCAGCCACGAATGTGAGCGCATTTCCTCTTTTCCTTTTTTTTTTTTTTTCTTCTTTTCTACGCACATAAAACACCACTATAACAAGTAGAGCTAGCTTCTGGATCACTACGTCTAGAGCCTGGAATTTTCTCTGGCTGACTTCGGTTGCAGCCACGATTCAACATTTATGGTTTCCACTTTCCACTTGGTGCAGTGGGACTTCCGCTGTAAGATTAAAAAATCACAAAGTAGACTGCTTCCTTTGCGACTCTGCCCCAGAAAAGCTGTAGAAAATGGATCAATGAAAATTTATCATTACATAGCTCAATCTGTGATCAGTAGTCATTTATAAAGTGTAACAGAAACAGACCACAGAAACCTTTGTAGTTTTCACGGTGTGTGTTTTACAAATAGTGTAAAGTATACCTTTATCATTTTAGAGGGTCATTTTTAGGGTGAGTAGATCCAAGCACAATGGGGTTTCACTCCAGGTCAGATGTGACGAGTCATAATGTGAAGTGTGGCTCTAAACTATATTTTCAAATGTGTTTTCAGGCAGTAAAGCTGGAAACAGAAGGACGGCGAACATCCGTAGCATCGGTTACTCCGACCTTTTCTGCCTTTCCAAAGACGACCTGATGGAGGCGCTGACGGAGTACCCCGACGCCAAAGCCCTTCTGGAGGAGAAGGGCCGGCAGATCCTGATGAAGGACGGACTTTTGGACCTAGAGGTAAAACGCTGACCCCCGCACCGCAGCGAGGACAGTTCTGTGGTGTGGCTCTGGTTGTAATCCTGTGTGCATCCTGCAGGTGGCAGCGCAGGGCCCGGACCCCAAGGAGATGGAGGAGAAGGTGGACAAGATGGCCCAGATTCTGGACACGCTGCAGACTCGCTTCGCCCGACTGTTCGCCCAATCCGACGCCACGCACAGCAAACTCAAGCACCGCATGAACAAACTGGAGAAGAAACTGGCCCCACCCCCTCCGCCTAGCCCTGAGCCACAGCCAATCACAGAGGAGGAGGCAAAAGAGGCGGGGAAGTGAGCGGCCAATTAGAGAGGAGGAAGGGAAGTGAGGGGAGGAAAGCAGGACTAAGCTCTAAACCAGCTCTAAACCATGACTAAACCAGCTTGAAACCAGGAGTAACCCAGGTCCAAACATGAACTAAACTAGGACTAAACCTTGGCTAAACCAGGATTAAACCAGAACTAAACCAGCTCTAAACCTGGATTAAACTTGGACTAAACCAGGGCTGAACCAGAAGTAACCCAGGTCAAAACATAGACTAAAGCAGGACTAAACAAGCTCTAAAACAGGACTAAACCAGGACAAAACCAGGACTAAACCAGGACTAAACCAGAAAATAATATGTTGCAGATTTTTTTTGACACCTTTGTTACACTTTAGTTCTGCATTGTATAAACCTCAATGTACCAAAAAAAATAAAAAATAAAAAAAGCTTCAGGTGTAATTATTTTTTGTGGAGAAGTCAAATGATGTGTAATTTTCTGTATATAGATTCTCAGTTTGTACAAAGTTAGAAAATAAACTCAATAAAATAAACTTTTGTACAAAAAAGGTGCTGCCTCTGTTATATTTAGTTTTTAACATTTATTTTAAACCATCTTTAATTTAGACAACTATTAATTTAACTCTTTTTAACCCATACATTTTGTGTTTTATATACATAATCCATATTATATGAAAATATATATATCTAATATATATCAAAGTCTATTTTTAATTTTTATTTTCTTTACATTTAATAAGCAGTTTTAAATTAATATGAGTAATTATTTTTGTAGTATTATTTCACTTTATGATGATTTATTTAGAGTTGCGTATCTTTATTTTATTAATTTATATGTACACATTTTTCGCTCTGAGCAGTTACCGTTGACACGTCGCATTACCGCCGTGTTTCACTACGCGTCCGGGACTTGTAGTTTTTACTCCCACAGCCTGCGCTTTCCCACCATTTCCCACACAGCCACTCAAACTACACGGACCATGATGCCTCTCGGCCGCTCACTGCGCATGTCCTGAACAGAGCGAGAGCCGTGCAGACTGCTGCTGCTGAGGTGGGTTTTCTGAATGAGAACTGCTTTAATTTAACACATTTTTAATTATGGACTAATCAAGGCTTTTCAGGTGCGGATGTAAACTTTTAAAAAGCATTCATCCCGAGTTTAGCGTTTTATTTGATGACCGTTTTAGCTCAGCTTTTGCGGCGTTTAGCATTTCTGAGCTAACAGGCTAACTGACTGAACTTGACCAATTATGAGGAATACTTTGCTAAATTACAACCGCTGTCGACTTTATTTTCAACTAAAAACGAGGTGTTTTCGAGCTCCAAGTGAGTTTATACCTTTTTTAACTTTTACCGTAGCACAGGGGTCATATTAAGGCTTTATCCTGGCTGATAAGTGCAGTCAAAAGCTGAGAAAACAAGCTTATATGTCCAGATTTGTCAATGTTAAAGCAGTTAAAAGACATTTCTATCCGGCGAGATTCTGCATTAACACATGGTTTAAGAATCTTTTTTTTACAGCTTATATTCTACTACTTGTATATTTTTTTTAGAATAATATATATAAAAAAAGATTCTTTCCTTTTTGTTGAGACTATACTTGATTTCTGTTGTAGTAATTGAGCTAACGTTACAGTATTTACATTAAAAGCCTTGGGTTAGCGGTCAGGTGGAAGCCTAGATTCTCTTGCATTATATTTCCACACTTCCCAACACTTTTCATTGACTTCTTTTGTAAAATATAGTAAGAAATTAGGGATGGACATTCGGTAAATTTTCTTTAATAGATTAATCTTAACAAACGATGGTTAACCGTTCACGCCGGTGTGACATCACCTGTTATTATAAAAAAAAACTCGCTTTAATAAATTCAAAGATATGAATAAAAGAGGCTTTTAAAAAAAAAAAAAAAAAACTAAAGCTAAGTTATTAGCTGTATATTTTAGGAAACAGTACATTACAGTACAGCAGAACTATTAACTGTTAGTACTTATTTCAATCGATTATGGCCATGACGCTGATTACTCGAATAACCACGAACACCCCTAATTTGAATACTTCTAGACAAATAATACTGAATCACAAAAGCATCAAAGCCATTTTGTTAGTATGAAAAGTTGAGGTAGAGTGAAGAGAATGCCACTTACTTTTAAGAAGACCATAGTGATATTTGTCCATAACTGTTTTCTGTGTTTGTATTGTGTTAGTTTGTAAATAAGTAGAGTCAGTGTTGTCGTTGTCTCAGTGGGTGTCAGACAGTTAAAAGTGAAGTGCTATTGAAGTAAAAACGGAAAATCATTTTGTCTAAATGCTAAGGTTCCACAAGTTTAATGTTATTACTGCAGTATTCACATAGTCGACTCCTGCCCATGACCTGGGTTAGACCTGGTTTAGTCCTAATGTTATCCTGGTCTAGTTCTTGTTTAATCCTGATTTGATTCTAGATTAGTCTTAGTTTAGATCATCAGGACTGAACCAGGTCTAAACACAGAAAAAACCTGGACTAAACCAGGTCTAAACACAGACAAAACCTGGACTAAACCAGGTCTAAACATGGACAAAACCTGGACTAAACCAGGTCTAAACACAGACAAAACCTGGACTAAACCAGGTCTAAACACAGACAAAACCTGGACTAAACCAGGTCTAAACACGGACAAAACCTGGATTAAACCAGGTCTAAACACAGACAAAACCTGGACTAAACCAGGACTAAACCAGCTGTAAACATGGACCAAACTTGGACCAAACTATGTCTAAACACAGGCTAAACCTGGACTAAACTAGGTCTAAAGACTGACTTAACTTGGACTAAGCTAGGTGTAAAGATGGCCTAAACTTGGACTAAACCTTGACTTAGCCTAGTTTAAATACAGACAAAACCTGGACTAAACCAGGACTAAACCAGCTGTAAACATGGACCAAACTTGGACCAAACTATGTCTAAACACAGGTTAAACCTGGACTAAACTAGGTCTAAAGACTGACTTAACTTGGACTAAACCAGGTTTAAACATGGACTAATCTTAGACTAAACCTGGACTAAATCTGCTCTAAATACAGACTAAATTTGGACTAAATCCTGTCTAAACTAAGTCTATTTACAGACTAAACTTGGACTAAACCTGGACTAAATTATCTCTAAACACAGGCTAAACCTGGACTTAGCCAGGTCTAAACATGGACTAAACTTGGACAGAGAGGAGGTTTATGGATGTAGTGAAGTTGGTCTGTGTGAGAGAAGAGGATGCAGAGGATTCTCAGTGGACTTCTCTGAAGGGGACAGCCCAGAGGAGGAGAGACTAACCCTGCTCTGTTTATTTGTCGTTTGTGTCAGAGCCCAGTGAAGAAGTGACCTCTGTGTGACCCCAGCAGCAGGTCGCCATGGAGCCGGCCTGGCGACATCACGGCAGGGGTAGGGGCCGAGGGGATGGAGGTCAAAAGTCACGACCCCAGCAGAAGGAGAGAGCGCGACCGGGAGCAGAGCAGGCGAGCGAAAAGAAGATCCCAAACCAGACTTTAGCACCAGGACCAGGGCCAGGATCAGCAGGTTAGAACAGGACTTAGGTCACTTCATTGTAACACAAACAAAGTTATTTTCGTGAATTTATGAACCTTTATGGCACATGGATTTTAAAATATCTTTTACAGTCGTCTCGGTGGAGTCGCGGTTTGAGGAGATCAGGAAGTCGAACCTGGCTGCCGCTCAGCGATTGGTGGAGAGCGGCTTTAGCTCCTCCTCCGATGACGAAGACGACGATGAAGACGACGTCGAGAGTAAAGAAGGAAAGAGAGGACAGATCCTGGCCTCCACCTTCACCTCCTACACCCACCAGACAGGTGAGCAGGACCAGGTCTGAACCAGGTCTGAACCAGGTCTGAACCAGGTCTGAACCAGGTCTGAACCAGGTCTGAACCAGGTCTAAGCCAGGTCTAAGCCAGGTCTACTCTGTGTCTAATTATTTCTTTTCTCTTTATGTCCAGGAGGAGACAGCTCTGGCCTACAGAGGACAGGGCAGTATCTGAGCGAGCTGTTTCAGTCCGGAGCCGTGACCTGCCTCATCTGCATCGGCTCCGTCAAAAGAACTCAACCGGTATCTACTACTACTACTACTACTACTGCTTCTGCTACATAAACCAGGCCTAAACCAAGACTAAACTTAACATTTGAATGTTTTTGTGCCCAGGTCTGGAGCTGCTCGGGCTGTTTCTCCCTCTTCCATCTGCCCTGTGTTCAGAAATGGGCTCGGGACTCGGTCTTCCTGGTCTCCTCGGTCACAGACGAGGATTTCGGCCAGAAGCAGCTCCCTTGGCCCTGGTACTGGCTCTGGTTTTTACCAAGACTCACTCAGAGATCACCTGGCAAGAATGGATTTGTAAAGATTTATGTAATGTTTCTGTTTCAGTCCCAAATGCAGAGCAGAGTATCCTCCCAGCGACACTCCCAACAGGTGAGGCCTCTGACCACCAGAGGGAGCCACAGACTCAGGGATAGGGATTAATCAGGTCTAGAACAAGGATTAAACAGGGACAAGAACCAAGGCTAAGCCAAGACTAAATAAAATCTGATTCTGGAAAAAAATTAGGTCTAAACGAGGACTAAATCAGGGCCTGTACTTCTCTGTGTTGCGTTCAGGTACCTGTGTTACTGTGGGAAAGTCCAGGACCCTCCCTCAGACCCCTGGCTGGTCCCTCACTCCTGTGGCTCGATCTGTGAGAAGAACCTCAGACCGGACTGTGGCCACACCTGTCTGCTGCTCTGTCATCCAGGTAAATACTTCCTGCTTTCTTTTCTAAAGCAGGCCTATCACAGCCGTTTATCTGCAGTGCGTCTTACAAATACAGAAGCAGAGTGAATGTAATACCTTCCCTGAGCTGATTAACGGCGTTTAGGTCTTTCCTTCGTCTCCTGTTGGTTCTGTGAAGTCCTCGTTGTTGTCCAGTCCTCTGTGGGATTTTTGTCTTCGTCCTGTTTCTATTTTAACAACAGTAAAGTCCCTCTGACGTCCTACTTAACCACCACATTCAAACAAACCCACTTTTTCCACGAGTCTTTGTACAACTGGCTTCTGCTGCTGTCCCCGTTCACAAATAAGGACAGAGCTGCTCACAATACACAAGATTCTGGTGTTTTATGCAAAAACTGCAAGAATCCTCCATGTTTGTTTGGGTTCCTGGAGCGCCCAGGGCCTTTCTTTGTTTCCATTTTCTCCATCTCCTCTCCTCTGGTTTCCCCCATCAACCTAAAACGTGCACGAAAGGCTAATTCTCCAGCTGCACAGTACTAGGAATATAGTCAGTAGGGCTGCACAATATATCGCAAAATTATCGTTATCGCAATATCAGCAAACGCAATATCTGTATCGCAAGAATCTAAATATATCATAATAATGCTGTGGTCTTCCATCTGACAGAGATTTACACTGAAGAATCATTTTCCACCAGAGCCTTAAAAGAACATGTGTTGTGACTAAATAAAAATGTTTAAAAAGTCCAGTTTTAGTGGTAATTTAATTAATTTAGTCACAGCTTAGCCTTGTTTTATTCCTGGTTTAGTCTGTGTTAAGTTTTGATTTTGTGGCTGTTTTGACTTGTAAATACAGGAACTTACATTTTTGTGAAATGTAGAGAATTTAAAGTTACACTGTGTAAGATTCCCGGTCTTGCGCCTCTAGAGGCCACAGGTGCCACTGCACCGTCGCAAAACGTAAACACTAGGGCCCCTCCTCCTTCTGAAACTGTGCGAGCGTGCGTCTATTTCCATCATTGTTTCAACTTTAGTTGACCTGCTGCTACCTTTGGAAGTTTGGACTGGATCTTCTATCGAGTTAGCGCTAGCGTTAGCTTATCAACAAATATCGCGCAATGGTCGCAGTAAAAACAACTAATAACTGTATGAAAAAGCACGTTCTAAAGAAAAAATAAAGAGGCTAATTTACCTGCCCAACAATAAAGAAGCAAAAACGTGATCTGATTTGCAGCCTTCTCTGTCTCTCATCTGACGCCAGCGAGCAAAAGTCTGTCCGATGTTGACTCTTGTCTGTGATCTGGTGCGGTCCCTTTCACGTTTTCTTTTTCTTGCCTCGTCCGACATTGTCTTCATCTTCTTGTGTCCTTCGGCCCTGACGAACTGGCGAAAATAACAACGCTAAAAGTAGCTTCCTGGTTATACTGCGCCTCAAGTCGTTCCCTGTCACGTGACTCTTCCTCAACAGCGGAGTGCTCCCGTCCAAGTTGCGAGGGTGGTTTCTCAGTACAGAAGCCCCGCTCGGAGCAACAGATCACACCTCAGGCCTTATAATCGCTCAAAAAATCACAAAAACAAGTCAGTATGCCCCACATATTTAGGAGAAAAGTTACACAGTGTAACTTTAACTTACTATGTTCGAAAAGTAGGCTCTATTTTCAAATATCGCAATAATATCGTTATCACAATTTTCAACACCGTTAACAAATATCGCATGTTTTCTCCATATCGTGCAGACCTAATCGTCAGTGTGGGCCCCAGAGTTGTGGCTCCACTCACTGTATGTTCTGACTGCAGGTCCGTGTCCTCCGTGTCCAAAGATGGTGTCCGTTTCCTGCTTGTGTGGAAACGCCAAACCTCTGCCTCGACGCTGCAGCAACAAGGTCCTCACCGTCACCTGCTGCACTTTTACAAACACAATGTTCTGTAAATAATGTGTTTATACTCTGTGTGTTCAGCCGTGGTCGTGTCAGCAGGTCTGTGGGAAAGTCCTGCCCTGTAAACAGCACACCTGCTCCCACCTCTGCCACTCAGGTAAGTCTCACTCACCTGTCCACCTGAGAGAGTGGCCCAGCTGTTCACTGTTAACGCTGTGTTACCTGCTGTTGTCCAGAGTGCCAGCCCTGTCCCAGAGTGAGTGTCCAGAGCTGTGTGTGTGGACGAGAGAAGACCGAGAGACCCTGCGCCGAACCGCTGTGGCACTGTGCACAGGTAAGGACTGGCTTTACAGTGTTCTGACTGACAGGTGCGTTTTTGATCAACAGGCGTGTTTTTTTAATTGACAAGTGTGTTTTTTTATTTATAGGTGTGTTTTTTTTATTTACAGGTGTGTTTTTGATTAACAGGTGTGTTTTTTGATTGACAGGTGTATTTTTTTTATTTACAGGTGTGTTTTTGATTAACAGGCGTTATTTTTTTTTTACATTGACAGCCGTGGTTTTTGGATTGACAGTTGTGTTTTTGGATTGACACGTGTATTTTTTCATTAACAGATGTGTGTTTTTTAATTGGCAGGCGTGTTTTTGGATTGACAGTTGAGTTTTTGGATTGACAGTTGAGTTTTTGGATTGACAGCTGTGTTTTTGGATTGACAGCTGTGTTTTTGGATTGACAGTTGAGTTTTTGGATTGACAGCTGTGTTTTTGGATTGACAGCTGTGTTTTTGGATTGACAGGTGTGTTTTTGGATTGACAGTTGTGTTTTTGGATTGACATGTATTTTTTCATTAACAGATGTGTGTTTTTTAATTGGCAGGCATGTTTTTGGATTGACAGTTGTGTTTTTGGATTGACAGTTGTGTTTTAGGATTGACAGCTGTGTTTTAGGATTGACGGCTGTGTTTTAGGATTGACAGCTGTGTTTTAGGATTGACAGGCGTGTTTTTGGATTGACAGCTGTGTTTTTGGATTGACAGTTGAGTTTTTGGATTGACGGCTGTGTTTTAGGATTGACAGCTGTGTTTTAGGATTGACAGCTGTGTTTTAGGATTGACAGGCGTGTTTTTGGATTGACAGCTGTGTTTTAGGATTGACAGTTGAGTTTTTGAATTGACGGCTGTGTTTTAGGATTGACGGCTGTGTTTTTGGATTGATAGGTGTGTTTTTGGATTGACAGTTGAGTTTTTGGATTGACGGCTGTGTTTTAGGATTGACGGCTGTGTTTTTGGATTGACGGCTGTGTTTTTGGATTGATAGGTGTGTTTTTGGATTGACAGTTGAGTTTTTGGATTGACGGCTGTGTTTTAGGATTGACAGCTGTGTTTTTGGATTGACAGCTGTGTTTTTGGATTGACAGCTGTGTTTTTGGATTGACAGCTGTGTTTTTGGATTGACGGCTGTGTTTTAGGATTGACAGCTGTGTTTTAGGATTGACAGCTGTGTTTTAGGATTGACAGGCGTGTTTTTGGATTGACAGCTGTGTTTTTGGATTGACAGTTGAGTTTTTGGATTGACGGCTGTGTTTTAGGATTGACAGCCGTGTTTTAGGATTTACAGCTGTGTTTTAGGATTGACAGGCGTGTTTTTGGATTGACAGCTGTGTTTTTGGATTGACAGTTGAGTTTTTGGATTGACGGCTGTGTTTTAGGATTGACGGCTGTGTTTTTTGATTGATAGGTGTGTTTTTGGATTGACAGTTGAGTTTTTGGATTGACGGCTGTGTTTTAGGATTGACAGCTGTGTTTTTGGATTGACAGCTGTGTTTTTGGATTGACAGCTGTGTTTTAGGATTGACAGCTGTGTTTTAGGATTGACAGCTGTGTTTTAGGATTGACAGGCGTATTTTTGGATTGACAGCTGTGTTTTTGGATTGACAGTTGTGTTTTTGGATTGACAGGCGTGTTTTTGGATTGACAGGCGTGTTTTTGGATTGACAGCTGTGTTTTAGCTGTTTTAACCGATGTGTGTTTTTTAATTGAGAGCTGTGTTTTGTGATTAACAGGTGTGTATTTTTTCATTAACAGGTGTGCGGTTTGCCTCTGTCCTGCGGGAACCACACCTGTGAGGAGGTGTGCCACAGCGCCCCCTGCCCTCCCTGTCCCCGCGCTGTCAACAGGACCTGCCCCTGTGGGAAAACCAGTGAGAACCACTCTCTCTGTACCAGTGTTTACAGGACGCCATACTCTCCAGAACATTATAAAAATAGTAGAGGTCGGCCGATATAGCAGGCTGAATTATTGCATTTTTTTTTAGACAATCCGCTATCGTCCAATTCTTGCCCTTTTATGCAGATTTTTGGTCAGGCACATGTCTGGGCTCCATGTGACTGAAGGACCCCAGCTTGTCTCAGTTTGAGCTTTTACGCTGCAGTTCATAGGAAAAATCCAAAATCTCTTTATCTCAGCCTGAAAAGCTCAAAACAACAATAAAAAGATTTTCCTTGTTTCTCTGGGACAGAACCCCGTAGAACAAAAATTAAAAAAAGTAGGGGACTGGGGTGTAACGATACCTTTTTGCAATGATACGATATGTATCAATTAGAAGTCTCTTCTGTCTACAACAGTCTCCTGAAACCCAAACAAAACAAACCAGTTTCACTCAGGTCATTTACATCTGAAGGAGCTGCCCAGGCTGGGGAGGGTTAACGACTCTGCCACTCACTCCAGCTGAGGACAAAGGACTCCTAACGACCCGAAACCACTCAGGCTATTCATGGTCACATTGACCAATAGAATTTAGTTTCAGGTCTAAACTCCTCCTTCCTAGAAGAATATAAACCAGCTCTCACCAGTTCATTTCAGAATTGAGAAAGCCTCTTGGATAAGAGGTGACACGTCTTCAACTTGAAAAATCCAATCCAGATGACTGCTTTTTTAACTTTTGTTGCGATGCATTTACCCTGGACGAGTGAGAGTCTTCACAGACATCAATTAGAAGTGTTTTGATACGATTCAAGAACGATATTTGCTTATTTGGAATGATACGATTCGATACGATTCAACACCTTTGTATCAATAATTGATACAGCAACCTTTTGCCAAAAATCATAAAAGTTTACTCTCAAATGTAGCACCGCGGCCGGGGTTGATTATGTCCAGCAGACAGAGAGTGAAGAAAAGTTGAATATAACATTTTATTTAATTAAAAACACAAAATTCATCTCCAAAAAGCCATATCTGGTTTTATTTTAACATACAAATTTAGATATTTCTGATATTATCGGTCGATACTTCATGTGTATCAATATTCACGTCCTAGAAAACGATACGATTCGATACAAGATCATGTGTATCGATGTAGTTGTATCATAGGAAAAAAATCGATAGTTACTGTATCGTTACATCCCTGTTAAAAAGCATTTTGTATCTCTCCTTTAACTGTTCTCACTATCCAAACAATTGGCTATATTATATTAATTTCTTTCATAAAATTAAGAAAATGGGCCCTACACATTGATCCAAAAACTCTGCAGTGTTGTCTGAATTTTAAAAATCGGCATTGGCCGTAGAAAAACCCATATTGGTTGACCTCTAAAAATTATTCGTAGCCATGAACCTTGTCTCCCTTTTTATACTGACCCCAACAATGTACGTACACTTTCATAGATTATGTAAAACAATATTTCACCTGCCTGAGTTCAAGTTAAATCTATTCTAACCTAATAAAAGCTGATCTGACATAAAACCCAGTAATTAAAACAGAATGAAAAACCTGTGTCTGTAGAGAGCTCTGCGGGCTGCGCTGAGGACGTCCTGCCCTGTGGAGACACCTGTGAGCGACCTCTGACCTGCGGCAAGCACACCTGCTCCATGAGATGTCACCGCGGCAACTGTGACACCTGCCGACAGGTAAGTAAAAAGGGGCGGGCTCTATGCTCTGCTCGGCCTCTGAGTGGTTGTTCAGTCTTTTTTTTAATAATTGTGGTTGGTCCTGAACAGTTCTATGTGTTTTTTGTGCTTTGTCTTTGAATCAATGAACAGAGCATTTACCCCTGAACTAGTACCATTTGCAGGATAGGGACATTGTCTTGGAGCAGGTCTAAGTTCTGACAGTGATGTAACTTTCTGGTCTTATGTCATTCACTCATTACCAGCAGCAGCAGCGTCGGGGGTCTTAAAAATATTTAGTCAGATTAAAGGTTTTAGTGTTTTTCTTCACAGTTCATCGGGCCGTTGGTATTTTCAGAGTCTGACTGATTGATTGTTTTCCGTGGCAGGAGGTGGAGAAGGAGTGTCGCTGTGGGAAACACAGGAAGCGGATGCCGTGTCATAAAGAATATCTGTGTGACTCCAAATGCACCAAGACCAGGAGCTGCCAGAGACACCAGTGTAAACGCAAGGTACTGCCTCAGCCCTGCCTCAGCCCTGCCTCAGCCCTGCCTCAGCCCTGCCTCAGCCCTGCCTCAGCCCTGCCTCAGCCCTGCCTCAGCCCTGCCTCAGCCCTGCCTCAGCCCTGCCTCAGCCCTGCCTCAGCCCTGCCTCAGCCCTGCTGGCTCAGGGTCTGCGATACTCACATTTACTGTCACAGACTCAGAATGGACTTCATATATTCTTAAAAAATATGATTTTTTTAACAATGTGATTTTGGAAAAGCTGTAAACCTGTTCTGTTATTACACCTCCTCTCCTGTCTTCTCACCTCTCTTCTCACCTCTCTTCTCCTCTCTTCTCTCTCTTCCCCTCTCTCCTATCCTCTCTCCTCTTCTGTCCTGTCTCCTCTCTTCTCTTTTCTCTCCTCCTCTCTCCTCTTTCCTCTCTCCTCCCTCCTCTTTCCTCTCACCTCACTTCTCTCTCCTCTCTCCTTTCCTCTCCTCTCTCCTCTCTCCTCTCTTTTCTTCTCCTGTCTTCTCTCCTTTCCTCTCGCCTCTCCTCTCTCTCCACTCCTCTCCTCTCTCCTGTCTCCTCTGTCCTTCCTCCACTCCTCTCTCCTCCCTCCTCCCTCCTGTCTCCTCTGTCCTCGTGATGCGTTCGTGGTTGACCTTAAAGCCGTGTGATTCTCAGAACTCTTTAACCTTTGATTATTCCATTATCGGTGTTTCTCTGACATTTCCACTAACACTGTCTCTGTCACATCTGCTCAGCCAGAGTCCAGACTTCAGCTTTCATTTAGACCAAAGAGGACCTGCTGTAGTCCTGGTTTAGACCTGGTTTAGACCTGCTGTAGTGCTGCTTTAGACCTGCTGTAGTCCTGGTTTAGACCTGGTTTAGACCTGCCGTAGTCCTGCTTTAGACCTGCTGTAGTCCTGGTTTAGACCTGCAGTAGTCCTGGTTTAGACCTGCTGTAGTCCTGGTTTAGACCTGCCGTAGTCCTGGTTTAGACCTGCAGTAGTCCTGCTTTAGACCTGCTGTAGTACTGGTTTAGACCTGCAGTAGTCCTGCTTTAGACCTGCTGTAGTCCTGGTTTAGACCTGCAGTAGTCCTGGTTTAGACCTGCAGTAGTCCTGCTTTAGACCTGCTGTAGTCCTGGTTTAGACCTGCAGTAGTCCTGGTTTAGACCTGCAGTAGTCCTGGTTTAGACCTGCTTTAGACCTGCTGTAGTCCTGGTTTAGACCTGCAGTAGTCCTGGTTTAGACCTGCTGTAGTCCTGGTTTAGACCTGCTGTAGTCCTGGTTTAGACCTGCAGTAGTCCTGCTTTAGACCTGCTGTAGTCCTGGTTTAGACCTGCAGTAGTCCTGCTTTAGACCTGCTGTAGTCCTGGTTTAGACCTGCAGTAGTCCTGGTTTAGACCTGCAGTAGTCCTGGTTTAGACCTGCTTTAGACCTGCTGTAGTCCTGGTTTAGACCTGCTTTAGACCTGCAGTAGTCCTGGTTTAGACCTGCTTTAGACCTGCAGTAGTCCTGGTTTAGACCTGCTTTAGACCTGCTGTAGTCCTGGTTTAGACCTGCTGTAGTCCTGGTTTAGACCTGCAGTAGTCCTGGTTTAGACCTGCAGTAGTCCTGGTTTAGACCTGCAGTAGTCCTGGTTTAGACCTGCTTTAGACCTGCTGTAGTCCTGGTTTAGACCTGCAGTAGTCCTGGTTTAGACCTGCTTTAGACCTGCTTTAGACCTGCTTTAGACCTGGTTTAGACCTGCAGTAGTCCTGGTTTAGACCTGCTGTAGTCCTGGTTTAGACCTGCTGTAGTCCTGGTTTAGACCTGCTGTAGTCCTGGTTTAGACCTGCTCTAGTCCTGGTTTAGACCTGCTCTAGTCCTGGTTTAGACCTGCTCTAGTCCTGGTTTAGACCTGCTGTAGTCTTTGATTCAGACCTGATTTAGTCCTGGTCTAGTCTTCGTTTAGTTTTAGGTTAGACCTAGTTTAGTCCTTCTTTAATCCTGGGTGAGTCCTTGTTTAGCCCTAGTTTAGTCTTGGTTCAGACCTGGTTTAGTCTTGGTTCAGACCTGGTTTAGTCTTGGTTCAGACCTGGTTTAGTCTTGGTTCAGACCTGGTTTAGTCTTGGTTCAGACCTAGTTTAGTTCTGGTTTTGTCTTGGTTCAGTCCTTTTTGTTTGCAAGTCTATAGCAGGATAAAACAAAGTTCTGGTAGGACTTTGATTAAATTCTCAGGTTTTGGCTGTAATGTTCCCAAGGAGGACTTTGGTACCATTGCGAAATAGGGCCATGATGTCTCCTGTATGTTTCCTGTACGTCTCACTCTGACCCCTGTCTCTCTGTCCCAGTGTTGTCCCGGCGAGTGTCCTCCCTGTGACCAGAACTGTGGCCGGACTCTGGGCTGCAGGAACCACAAGTGTCCCTCCGTCTGCCACCAGGGTAAACGCTCACACACACGGTCCTGGTCCCGGTCCGGTCCTGGTCCTGGGCCAGTCCTGAGTCCTGGTTTTCCGCCCGTTTGGCTCTGATCCTGTTCAGAGTCTGTCACATCACATCAGCGTTTGTGAGATGTGTTCTGATTGGACGAGAGGCACAGCTGCGAGGAGGTCAGAGGTCAAAGAGAACAGTTCAGTAACAGTGGACAGAAGGGTTTAGCCAGACCTGAGTAGTAAGAGTAAGGAAGAGTACTGTTACTACAAACTGCGAGTACTGTTACTTAAATGTTCTGTCAGCATTATATATTTTTTAATATTTCATAAAAATTACCCACATGTCTGCAGATATGAGGTAAACAAGTTTAAATCAAATATTAGTTTTACTGATAACAGTGGTACAGCTGATTTATTCACAATTAAAATATATTTTACATAATGGTCAAGTTGTTTATGTTTATATTTTTTGTTTTGGTTCTAAAACTGCGTCGCCGATTGTCCGATCAGAAAAGAGACCATTAATTTAGACTGCAGTAATGTTTTAAACCAGAGTGCTGCTGTTTGCAGTACTTTAAAAATATTATTACTCAGAAGTAAAAAGTATGTTAATTAGGGTGTAACCATACAGTTACTATAATGGTGTGACTTTTTTTTTCATTCCTACGATAACGATATTGTTACGCATGACCATGTATCGAATCATATTGTAGTGTATATCAAAGCGTAGAGGGCATAGATTTGTAGCGCATTGTGGTGTAGCGTGTATTGAATCGTAACGTAGCATGTAAGGAATCGTAACGTAGCGTGTAAGGAATCGTAACGTAGCGTATAAGGAATCGTAACGTAGCGTGTAAGGAATCGTAACGTAGCATATAAGGAATCGTAACGTAGCGTGTAAGGAATCGTAACGTAGCGTGTAAGGAATCGTAACGTAGCGTGTAAGGAATCGTAACGTAGCGTGTAAGGAATCGTAACGTAGCGTGTAAGGAATCGTAACATAGCGTATAAGGAATCGTAACGTAGCATATAAGGAATCGTAACGTAGCGTGCATCGAACCACATCGTAGTTTGTATCAACTCTACAACTATCAACTATTTTAACGTGTAACGATACACATGGACAAAAACTACATTATCGCAAATATTGATTGAATTAGCATGTAAAAATAAAATCTGGAAAAAAAAATATTTAAATAGATAGATCTCATTTTATCCATATATTATATTATATTCTTCGCTCTGGATGCTCGATTTAGAGTAAACATTTATGATTTTTGGCAAAAAGTTGCTGTATTGATTATATCAATATGAAGATGTTAAATTGTACCAAAAAGTATCGTTCTAAATTAGCCGATATTATTCTTGAGTCGTATCTAAAAAATTCTAATTGCTACGTGTGGTTTTGTTGCACCCCAATGTGAATAGAAAGTAAATATTTTTGAGAAAGTTACTCAAATAAATGTAGCTGTAACCCAGTACTGCTTCTACCTCTGTTACCACTATGACTATGACTACTACTACTACTACTTTTACTAGTAAGGAAAACATGTTCCTATCAAAACAAATGGTATTTTGTTAATATTTTGATAATAAAAAGATCTTTCCTTTCGTAGCGTTCTGACAAACTGCTTGGTGACATTTGCAGTGAGCCATGGTTCGTCTCTGAATAACGTTTTTTTTTTTTTTGTTGTTGTTTCCGAGCCGTTATCAGCCACCGACCTTCTGTCTCTCAAAGGTCAGAGCGGCCAATCAGATCGCAGCCTCACAAACACGTTATCGGCCAATCAGAGCGCAGGAATAATGAGCCCTTTTCTCCCAGAACCACAGAATAAACAGAGAGAGACAAAGATGGCTCCAAATGTCAGCGCCGGATCTGAATAAAACTCACTCTGGCGAGAAATCTGTTACTAATTCAGTTATACAAAAGGAAACCTGGTTTAAACCTGGTTCAGACCTGGTTCAGACCTGGTTTAAACCTGGTTTAGCCCTGGTTTAGCCCTGGTTTAGCCCTGGTTTAGACCTGGTTTAAACCTGGTTTAGTCCTGGTTTAGACCTGGTTTAGCCCTGGTTTAGACCTGGTTTAAACCTGGTTTAGCCCTGGTTTAGCCCTGGTTTAGCCCTGGTTTAGACCTGGTTTAGACCTGGTTTAGACCTGGTTTAGCCCTGGTTTAGACCTGGTTTAGACCTGGTTTAGACCTGGTTTAGACCTGGTTTAGCCCTGGTTTAGTCCTGGTTTAGTCCTGGTTTAGCCCTGGTTTAGCCCTGGTTTAGCCCTGGTTTAGCCCTGGTTTAGACCTGGTTTAGACCTGGTTTAGGCCTGGTTTAGACCTGGTTTAGACCTGGTTTAGACCTGGTTTAGCTAATTCTGTCAGCAGTGCAACACAGAGGCTACTACAAAACTTTTGAAGTTTTAGAAAGAAGTTGTGTTTTTTGTATTTTAATATTAAACTGTAAAATGTCCTGCATATTTTGAAAATGTTTGTATTTTCAAAATACAAACATTTCTTTCTAAGACATTTCTTATGGTTTTTGCATCATGTAAAATATGTCTACTTTACTAAAACAACACTTCAACGAGAGGTCAGTGGATATATTGGGCTGATTTTTGCATTTTGCCGATTGCAGATGTCCAGCCTCCGTGTGACTGAAGCTTCCCCAACCATCCTGTAGCAGTTTGGGCTCTTACTCTGCAGTTCATAGGAAACATCCAAAATCACTTTATCTCTGTCTTATCCTCTGTCATGGTCTGAAAAGCTCAAAACGGCAATAAACATGTTTTGCTAATTTCTCTGGAACAGAACCTCGCAGAACAAAAAAATCTCCCCAAGCTCTACCTGCACAGAGTCTGACTGAGATGGACTTCTCAAAAAACTCCTCTGTACCTGTTCTCACTGTCACATTCTAACATCTGTTTCCATTTTAATAAATATTACTAAAACATTTGGCTATATTAAATTAATTTCTTTCATAAAATTAAGAAAATCGGCCCTGAATATCGGTTCCCCCAAAAAGTGTTTATTGGCCATCGGCTGCTGTGAATTTTAAAAATTTGTATTTGCATTGTCCACAGAAAAACCCATATCACTCGACCTCTACTTTTAACTGCACCTAATCCTACAATAATAATTAAAATAAGTTACATCTTGTTATGAAAATGGTGATCTGTGGTTTTCTCAGAAAGTGTTGATGACAAGAATGCAAATGGACAAATTATACTGAATGTTAATGAACATTGTCAATAGAGTTACTTAAGAAATGCCTACGAAAACTCTCTTTTTATAAAACTGATTTATATTTGAAATTATCATTTAATAATCTTTGTATTTAACTTAAAAGTTGGGTCACATCACAGGACAAAAAAAGGCGTCACACCTCCAAACGTCAGCTACTAAAATATTTGTGAATGTGTATTTAAGCTGTGGCTGTTTTTGTGGTCCAGGCTCGTGTTACCCCTGTCCTGAGACCGTGCAGGTGAGCTGCTCCTGTGGGAAAACCGTCCTGGTGGTCCCCTGTGGACGAGAGAGGAGCACCAGGCCGCCCCGCTGTAAGGAGCCCTGCAGGTAACCCGACACTTTCATTCATAAACAGAGCTCTAACAGACGCCGGCTACTCCTTTAAACCCAGTCCTGGTCTGAGTTAAACCTCGTTAAACCTCCGTCCTGTCCTTCCTGAGCGGTCTTCCCTGTGTCTTGTCCTCAGACGTCCCACTGAGTGCCACCACCCCGCGGCCCGGCCTCACCGCTGCCACCCAGGGCCCTGTCCCCCGTGTGCCCTGCCCTGCGAGAGGCCTCTGGAGGGCTGCGAGCACCGCTGCCCCCAGCCCTGCCACGACCTGGTCCTGGTCCAGTCCCAGCAGGTAACTGAACCACGTTATTTCTGATTTTTTTTAATGTTTGAGGTTTGGTTTCTTGTATTTTAGGAAAACTAATTATTCAGTCAGAGCGGACCAGTTCCAGAGCTGGGTTTTTAAAGAAGTCTTGGTCTGTGTTTGTGCAGGTGCAACTGGCCGGGCCCTGGGAGCAGCCCACTGAGCCAGCTTTTGTCAAGAAGGCTCTGCCCTGTGCCCCCTGCCAGGTCCCCATACCAACGTGAGTACTACTGCAATACTACTACTATAATACTGCAATACTACTTCTATAATACTGCTATAATACTGCTATAATACTGCATAGGGCTGCACAAGATTTCATGAATATTTCGCTGTATTCAGAAATTCAATATCGGTATAAACTAAATGTATTTTAGAAATGCTTTAGACTTCTCTCTGATTTACTCTGGAGACCAAATGAAGTACTTTAACTGAAGATGAGTTAGTCCTGAATCAGTTCTAATATTAAACCTGGTTCAGTCCTGGTTACGACTTGGTTCAGTTCTGGTTTTATCCTGGTTTAGTCCTGGTTTTGACTTGGTTTTGTCTCGGTTTCGCCCGTGGTTTTGCCCTGGTTTTGCCCTGGTTTTGCCCTGGTTTCGTCCTGGTTTCGTCCTGGTTTCGTCCTGGTTTCACTTGATTTAGCCCTTGGGTTTGTCCTGGTTTTGACTTGTTTCAGTCCTGGTTTTGTTCTGGTTCAGTCCCGATTTCGTCCTGATTTCGTCCCGATTTCGTCCTGGTTTTATCCTGTTTTAGCCCTTGGTTTAGTCCTGGTTTAGTCCTGGTTTTGACTTGGTTTTATCTCGGTTTCGTCAGTGGTTTCTCCCTGGTTTCGCCCTGGTTTTGTCCTGGTTTTGCCCTGGTTTTGCCCTGGTTTTGTCCTGGTTTTGCCCTGGTTTCGTCCTGGTTTCGTCCTGGTTTCGTCCTGGTTTCGTCCTGGTTTCGTCCTGGTTTAGCCCTTGGTTTAGCCCTTGGTTTAGCCCTTGGTTCAGTCCTGGTTTCGTCCTGGTTCAGTCCTGGTTTAGCCCTTGGTTCAGTCCTGGTTTTGACTTGTTTCAGTCTTGGTTTTGTCCTGGTTTAGCCCTTGGTTCAGTCCTGGTTTCATCCTGGTTTTGTCCTGGTTTAGCCCTTGGTTTAGCCCTTGGTTCAGTCCTGGTTTAGCCCTTGGTTCAGTCCTGGTTTAGCCCTTGGTTTAGTCCTGGTTTTGTCCTGGTTTAGCCCTTGGTTTAGCCCTTGGTTCAGTCCTGGTTTAGCCCTTGGTTCAGTCCTGGTTTAGCCCTTGGTTCAGTCCTGGTTTAGCCCTTGGTTTAGCCCTTGGTTCAGTCCTGGTTTAGCCCTTGGTTCAGTCCTGGTTTAGCCCTTGGTTCAGTCCTGGTTTAGCCCTTGGTTCAGTCCTGGTTTAGTCCTGGTTTCGTCCTGGTTTCGTCCTGGTTTCGTCCTGGTTTCGTCCTGGTTTAGCCCTTGGTTTAGCCCTTGGTTCAGTCCTGGTTTAGCCCTTGGTTCAGTCCTGGTTTAGCCCTTGGTTCAGTCCTGGTTTCGTCCTGGTTTTGTCCAGGTTTAGCACTGTTTTAGCCCATTCTTGTCCATTAAACGGGTACTCACTGTGAGACGTTTGAGTGTCTCTTAAACCTGCGTAAACCCCGCGGCCTCACCTCTGAGCGAGCGGGGAACCACCACAGACCTGTTTTTGTGAAGGAGCAGGATCAGAGAGTCTTTAGTCTAACGCAGAGTGACACTGCTGCCTCTCTGGAATCTGTCCTTTTCCTGTCGCTGGGCCAAACCTCGCCTCCTCCCACCGCCTTCCTCTTCGAGCCACTTTAAGATTTAAGATATTATTCACAGGTAGGCTTGGGTCCCTCTTTAAAAAACAAAATTCTTCCTCTTAAAGCCCTTTTTGGTCACTGGGTCACTTTTAAAAATATAAAACATTAAGTAAACTTTTTTTGTTTTTTGATCATAAACCCCTGTCCTCATCACAGAGAGCAAAAGTGAATAAATTTTTATATTTTTAACTCTATATGCAGTCTGTTCACATAATTCCACATATTTGTATTTGGATTATTTACTATTACTGTTACTGTCTGTGCAGGGATTCCCAGTCCTGATCGGTCTCTGATTCACCCTAACACTGATTTAATCCATTTTTACTTTACTGCAAAAAAACTCAGGTTGTTCCTCTTAAAGCCCTAAGAGGCGGGGCTACACTCACTGTTATCCAATGGAATTATAACGAATTATTTCCCACTAGGGCTGCAACAACTAATCGTATTAATTGATTATAATCAATTATTGAAAAAATTTCAACTAATTTAAAAATTGAATAATTGCCAACTGGGATATTTAATAGACTCTGACACTGCCATGTTCTGTGAGTTGTTATTTTTTACCTAGATAGAGCAGTAAACAGTTAAAAACAATGTACATTTTGTGTTTTTGATTAAAAATATCATGTATGTATTACAGATGATATTTTATGTAGATATGCTCTGTATAAACATCTTAAAGAAGCTTGTAGCTTTGTCTGATTTAATTTTGTAAAAATGAAGTGTTTTTTTTGTAGCATTATCACCAATTTTTGACAAAAACTATAAAACACCAAGTTTTTAATCATTTTACTCACGCTTCTCTATCCAATTATTAATCGACTAATCGAAAAAGTAATCGACAGATTAATCGATTATCAAAATAATTGTTAGTTACAGCCCTGTTTACCACAATGCAATGGGAAAATGTTGGATCTGGTGGTGATGTTTTTGTTTGTAACTCTCTCAGTCAGAGGCAAAAAAATACACAGAGGAATTAGCATGATTTAACATTTCTGTATTGGAACGGCAGCAGAGTGAAAATAAGTGCTTTTAATGTGAGTCAATGGGACTAAAAAGGGTGAGAGAGTTTTTTATCCAGATTTTATTTTTCAGTTGTGACGCTGACATTCTAAAATTTGTTTATTCAAGAAAATCTTTGGCATTTCTTATGCTAGGGTGCTGATATTTGACAAACTGAGGGCAAAAAATACATTTAAAAAACCCTTAAAAAAAAGTGCCAGGGAGCCTGAGGGTTAAAATTAGCACTAGTATATGAGCTTGTGTGTAGCATGAATTTAACTGTGACTAATGTGCAAAAATAAAAGAAATCCAGAAGAGGGCGGTTATTTTTTCTGTCATGTAAAAAGTGCAGGATAAATAAATAAGTCTGCATCGGTAGAGACCTGGAGCTGCTCTGGTGTTGGACAGAACTCTGTGTGTGTTTCTGTGTTGTTTTTTTGTTAAAAGTCGTTGAAACGGTTCGACCTCCCGTAGCTCCGCGTGACGCAGGGACCAGCTGTGGACACACATCTGGACCTCAGGCTTCAAACGCTCTTCTCCCACCAACAAACAAACAAAGACGTTCGCTCTCCACTGTAAGGGCCAGGAACACACACAGGCTCCAGACACGAACAAGACCAGCGAGAGAAGGACAGAAATACAGAGAAAATGTTAAGAGAGGCAGCAGGAGACAGGCTAACCACTCTGCCACAGTAACACGGGGAGGACATCATGCACAAAAGTAAAATAAGTCATGGTCTTAGGTTTTTAGTAAAGGTTATGAACAGAGAGAGGCACAAACATGCTCTGCATTACAAAAATACAAGGAAAATAAAGCGTAGACCTCTACCATTGCGAGATTGGGCCAGTGCCTTGGCAAAGATATAGAACCCAGACCTGGACTCAAACTCAAAGATCTTCTAGTTCGAGGGTAAATGCTCTGGAATCTTTGTATCTCACATCCACTAAAACTGATCTAAGAGATCTGAGCCAGTGATTCTCAAACCTTTCACACCAAGTATCTCCTCAGAAATCATCGGGCTTTACAAGTACCAGGTTTAATAGACTAAAATGAGTCTAAACCAGGTCTAAACCAGGTCTAAACAAGAACTAAAGTAGGGCTAAACCAGGTCTAAACAAGAACTAAACTAGGGCTAAACCAGGTCTAAACAAGAACTAAACTAGGGCTAAACAAGAACTAAACTAGGGCTAAACCAGGTCTAAACAAGAACTAAACTAGGGCTAAACCAGGTCTAAACAAGAACTAAACCAGGTCTAAACAAGAACTAAACTAGGTCTAAACAAGAACTAAACCAGGTCTAAACAAGAACTAAACTAGGGCTAAACAAGAACTAAACTAGGTCTAAACAAGAACTAAACTAGGGCTAAACTAGGTCTAAACAAGAACTAAACTAGGGCTAAACCAGGTCTAAACAAGAACTAAACTAGGGCTAAACCAGGTCTAAACAAGAACTAAACTAGGTCTAAACAAGAACTAAACTAGGTCTAAACAAGAACTAAACCAGGTCTAAACAAGAACTAAACTAGGGCTAAACCAGGTCTAAACAAGAACTAAACTAGGGCTAAACCAGGTCTAAACAAAACTAAACTAGGGCTAAACCAGGTCTAAACAAGAACTAAACTAGGTCTAAACAAGAACTAAACTAGGGCTAAACAAGAACTAAACTAGGGCTAAACAAGAACTAAACTAGGGCTAAACCAGGTCTAAACTAGGTTTAAACTCAGACTAAACCAGGTCCCAACAGGTCTGAGCTAATCATGTGCTAACCTAATCAATTACTTGTTTAAGGTCACAAAGTTGCATAGTTCATCTTCTGAGAGCTGTACGTTGTGAAAACGTTTTGTTGATGCTGACATTAGTTTGTGTCTGTTCTGAGAATGTGCTGACACTGTGCTGTGTTTGTTTCCAGGTCGTGTTTTGGAGAACACGAGGTGAGTCTAAATTAATCCTGTTATGTTTGTGTTTCTGTCCTAACTGTGCTCCTTCTGTTTCCTCTCTTCTTTATTAATTAAACCTCTGTGTTCCCCACACTCCTCCAACTCCACAAACCTCCCCTGAAATAAAAACAAAACAAAACACAAAAACAATAGTGTAGTACCATCCCTGACCACCAGGAGCACTGTCCTTTCTTTTTATGAATGAGTGATTATTAAAGTAGTAGAGTTAATGGTTCTAAGGTGAGCGTTTTGTGTTTTTGAGGTGAGTCCTGTCCCGTGTCACCGCCGCGGCCGTTTCTCCTGCGGACGGCGGTGTGGACGACCTCTGACCTGCACCAACCACACCTGCAGCCGCGAGTGTCACCTGGTCGCCCCCGGCAACAAGGTGAGAGCTCACACACACACACACACCTGGACAACAAAACATGAAAATAGTTTTATAATTTGTTGGTTAAACAGATAAGATAAGATAAACAGCTCACGGTGCTTTGTCTGTTTTAATGTGTAATTCCACGAATGGCCACTAGGAGCTCATGGTGTTTATCGTCAGACTCAGGACGACAGCAGCGCTCTGGTCTCAGTTCTAGGCACTTTGCTAAGCTAAACTCCTGTTAGCGGGACTGTTTTATCCCCTGATGAGAGTGAAGCTGCTCAGAGTTGGCTAAGACTGCAGGGAAAAGTGGCTCAAATCTTTCTGCCCAGATGGGACCTGTATCTGATTTTCTGTGACGGTGTGAACAGCACAAAGGAAACAAACAGAGGACTCTGTCAGGCTCTGTGCAGCATTTTAAAGCTGCTGCGGTGGGCGAAGGAACGTCTTTCACTAAACTGGGTTTAAACAATCACTACGGCTGCTTGACTATGGAAAATAATAATAATCTTTATTAAATTAGTCATAAGTAAAGTCACGATTATTCAGCGATTATTCATTAACCTAAAAAAAGTATTTGGTTTGTTTACAAAATGTGCAAAATATAAAATAAACCAAGTTTGTTTTAATGTCATCATAAACTTTATGGTTGTTTGCTCGACATGTTCCTCTTCAAACCCAAAGTGCAAACAACAGAGTTTGTCTTTTCTGTTAACAAAGCAAACTCCTGTCCTCTTTCTGCCTTGTTTCTGCTAACTGTAGCTAACTAACTAACTTCTGTAGCTTATCGTTATCAGCTTTAAGAGGGGAAGGGTGAACGTGCTTCAACTTTAGTGCAATTGATTGTTTTTTCTCGATTATAAAAGTTTTGTAATCATCGGCTGTAATAATTGAAATTGAATCTTTATTAATTGCACGGCCCTAACACTCGCTGTGAAAGTGAGAAATACATGCAGAAAGATTGTCTAATATCTGTGATGTTTCTCTCGCCTGTAACAGTGTGAGGAGTGTGAGCTGGGCTGCTCCAAGCCCCGCCCCCCCGGATGTCCTCACCCCTGTCCCAGGCCCTGCCACAGCGGCCCCTGCCCCCCCTGCTCACAGACGGTCCGCCAGCGCTGCCACTGCAAGATCAGCTCGCTCTACGTCTCGTGCACGTCAGTACCAACCCAGACCAGAACTTTATACTTCATACATCCATGGATAGTACTTCCAAAAACAAATGTGATAAAATGATGTATAATAATAATAATCACACATATGCTCATTATTAAGTGCTGTAGAGAAAGTCCTCCCTCATAAAGAAGTGGAATTATACTTTTTTCTTAATCTGTTTGTGTTTCAGAGAGTTAATTTCAGCCGACGACGAGACCAAGACCAAACTGGGATCCTGCAACAACCAGTGTCCCAAAGAGGTACCAACGCAAATAAAAATAAAAACCTCTCCTCTATTCAGCGTAGGGCTGGGCGATAAATTGAATTAATTCGATTAATTCATGTTTTCAATTTTGGATGATGTCAAAAATAGCAAAATCGTAAAATTGAATTTAGCAAAGTTGGGGTCCTCCAAGCGCTGTTGTGGCTAATGCTACTGCTAGCTCCAGAGCAGCTTAAATACTGACTGTGGAGATTCTGCAGATGTTAAAAAACTAATAATCACAGAGAAAGGAGTCGCTTTACGTCTGTAATGTCCTTGTTTAGATGTGGCAGCAGTTTGGCCAAAACAAACAACGATGTGCAACCTGCAACAGCGCTAACTTTACATGTCTTTGTTTATGTATGCTAATTAGCCACACAGGGAGTAGGCATATTTTCCAGGCCTCTATGGTGTATAATGATGTATATTATAAATAATGGTATATATTATAATAAATCTGTTTTTTAGAAGCAGAGTGGGTTAAAGCTAAAATACATTTATGTCTTCATGTCACTGTGAGAGTAATACACATTAAGAATATATACAGGCAAGCCCCAAGGTTCAAGGTTTCTTTATTAGTACCCAAGGGTAAATTTGTTAAAGTCTTAAAAGTATAAATTTGATGTTGCCAAAATCAAGGCCTTAAAAGTAAAAATAAATTTGTTTGTCTAGGTTTTAGATTGTCAAATTGGGACATCAATTCAAGTTTTTTAGTGTTGTCCTTGTCAAAAGTATATTTTCGATAAGTAACAACAGAGAAGTCTGTCTTGTTTGTGAGTTGGATGTGAATTGTGCAACAAATTCTATCAGTAGTGGTTTTACAAATATCTCAAAGTTGCCCATTTAAATCTGCTTTTATGTAGTACAAACTGAAAGCTAAGTCTGCTGTTTATATGGCTGTGTAATGTTGCAGCCATATTTGTTGCAAAAACATCTCCACCATACAGTAAATGCTGTTGTCACTGAAAGTTATGATTCTGTTTTGAGATTTTTAATGCAGAACTGGAGTTATTTCACCTTTGTTAGACTTTTAAAATAAAACCAAAGAGTAATACTGATAATTTGTTACATTTATACAGATTATTGTCCTTTTGCCATCAATCTTGGCATTAATTTTATTCAATTTTATTAATTCTTTTCAATTTTATTCAGCAAGAGAAGAAATCAATTAAAATCATATATCGGCTGAGAAAAGGAAAAAATAATTTATTTTTATTTTTTAGCCATATTGCCCTAATTCAGCAGTAAAAAAGTATAATTCCCCCCAAAATACAGACATGGCTTTTTATTGGACAGTGGTTATAAAAGGCACCACCTCAGAAAATATTTGGCTTTACAAGGCTTACCATCCAGGTCTAAACCCGGACTAAACCAGGAGCAAACTAGGTCTAAACCAGAACATATACAGGACTAAACTGGACCTACACTATCAAACTAAGTCTAAACCAGGACAGGTCCCAGTTAAGGACTGTACCAAGACTAAACCAGTTCTCCACCAACAGCAAACTAGGTCTTATCCAGGACAAGTCCAGGTTTAAACCAGGATCATTCCAGGACTAAACCAAAACTTAGCAGTGGTCTAAACTTGAAATTTAAGCCTGAACCAGACTAAAACCAGAATTAAACTGCCTCTAAATTACCATATTTTCCGCACTATAAGGCGCATCGGATTATAAGGCGCACCTTCAATGAATGGCCTATTTTAAAACTGTTTTCATATATAGGGCGCACCGCATTATAAGGCGCATAGAATAGAAGCTACTGTAGTGGCTGGGGTTGCGTTATGCATCCACTAGATGGAGCTGCGCTAAAGGGAATGTCAATAAAACAGTCAGATAAGTCAGTCAGTCAAACTTTATTAATAGAACACAAACCAGCGTTCTTACAACTCTGTTCACTCCCAAAACAAGTTAGTGCATTCACAATACGGTAGCATACGTACTGGTAGCTCTTATTTGCAGCCGCCCTCGTTGAAAACAATGTATTTCCAACTCCATTTGTCACAGTTCAAAGCTACATGAACAGCGTTCGAGCGCTCAGTTTTCTGTCCCCTCAATGTCGCAACTCTTCTACTGAGATGGAGCAAAGGCCGCGCCTCCTTGTTCTTTTGCAGGCAGGATCCATAAACACGCCTATGGCACACATGAACAGCTGGGACTGGAATTCCCCTTTACCGTTTTTACCGCTGTCACTTCGGCGACGCCCCCTGAATACGGTAGCCATAATTAACCAACACTGATCCATATATAAGGCGCATCGGATTATAAGGCGCACTGTCGGTTTTTGATAAAATTAAAGGCTTTTAGGTGCGCCTTATAGTGCGGAAAATACGGTATACTAGATCAGGACTTGAACTGCACAAAACTCCTGGGTACCATCTATGGGACCTGTACCACAGTTTGAGAACCCCTGGTCCATGACATATTTAAGTCAGGCGGCAAGTATGGCGTCAGATTTGTCATTAAAATATCAGTAGCAGTCGAGTGTTGTTGATAGTAACGTGTGAGGCAGAGGTGTTGTTTCCTTGTTTAGCACTGTCCGCTCTGCCCCAGTGCATGATGGGAGCCGTATCAGGTGTTAGAGCGCAGCCGTCTGGAGAGGTTTGATAAAGAGGTCTCATGACTTCCACAGAGTTACAGTGGAACCATTTCTGTTTGAGGAGGTGCTTCAGGTTCAGCTCTGTTTGTGACCTTAATGCCCCGATTTTAAAAAGTTACATTGCTGCAGTTCAGAGACAAAAGTGTCCCCAAAATATCATAGAAATAGTTATACATTCATATTTTTTTCTGCATAATCTTTTAATTAACTTGTGGCCTAAACATTAATACCAAATTTGTTTTTTTGTTGTTGTTTTTTTCAGAATGTAACCTTGTTTATGCCAGTTCATGTAACAGCATCTACATTTTTAGCATAAAGCAGACACAAAATGGAATATTTTGAATATTCTCAAAGCAAAGTGGATTTTTCTAAGGGGTTATTACAGCCTTGGGTTTGTCAAAAATTATCAACAGCATTTATTTTTAGGGATCATTTTATCTTGTGCTGTGTAGAAGCTAAAAAACAACTCCAACTTAAAACTGCTTGTGACATTTTTGAAATCCCAAATCCATCTAAATAAATGTTGTAATCTCTGACATAGCAAAGGCTGTAATAATACACTTTGCTTTGAAAATATTCAAAATATTTATAATATGAATATTTTAACTAAAAAGATGACGGTGCTATTACATACACTGGCATAAAAATGGTTAAAATTCTGAAATAATGAAATATTTGGTATTTATGATCAGGGCATAAGTTGATTAAAAAATATGAATGTGTACTATTTCTCTGATGTTTAGTGACGAGGACACTTTTGTCTCTGAACATCAGCAGTGTGTCAGATTTAGTCAGAGAGAGTAAACATGACGTTACATTAGATCTGTGTTTAGAAAATCAACATAACACCTGAGACACAGAGAAGACAGAAGAGAACCACTGTGAAGTTATAAACCAAATAAAACTGGAAAAGAACATTGGGGCACAAGGGTTATAACACACAAACTGACACGAGACAAAATCCTGAGTGCTTTTTTAACGGAAACACGGCTGTAGTGTTTTGGTCGAGTTCATGGCACTGGTTTAGAGTTCAGTGTGGCTCTTTTCACCTGAGGAGAGGAGAGAACCACAGCTACAATAACAAACACACAGGAATGCTCTGGACTGGGCTCCTCTCTGAAAACTCTGCAGCTCCAGGTCCTCAGTGTTAACCTCAGGTCTGTCTGGGTTTCTCAAACTGTGGGACACGGGCTGCTTCTGGTGTTAATCAGAGGTCTTCTGTAGGTCAGGTCCTGGTTTAGTTTAGTCTAGAGGTGCTGTTTATACCTGGTTTAGTCCTGATTTAGTCCTGGTTTAGTTCTGGTTTAGTCAGGGTTAGTCCCAAAATAACCAGGAAGAAACTAGGACTAAACCAGAATTAAACCACTACCAATACTAAACCAGGTTCTAAAACAGGACTGAACTAGGAATAATGAAGAACTAAACAAGTACTACACCAAGACTCCTGAGTACCACCAGTTGGACCCGTACCACAGTCTGAGAACCCCTGCTGTTCATGTTTCCACAGCGGTGTAAGATAGGGATTTTTTTGGCTCCTGATCCAATACCGATCATTTAATGTTTACTTTTAGCCGATCCGAGTCCCGATACCGATCTTTTCCATTATTATTTTTGGCATTTTGTAATAACGCCTCACATATTGCATAGCTATGTTTTTTAGCTAAATGTCTGAGCAGCAGCAGTGTGCATTACTCTCACAGTGACGTCACTGAAGACATAAACGTGTTTTAGTTTAAGTCCTCTCTGCTTCTGAAGGCCATGTCTGTTATAAAATAAACCATAGAGGCCTGGGAAAAGACGCTAAGCAGAGCATGTGGCTAATTAGCATACATAAAGTAAGTAAAATTAGCACTGAAGGCTGCACATCACACTACGCTGTGCATTTTGGCCAAACTGCTGCCACATCTAAACAAATACATGACAGAGGTAAACGGACTCTTTTCTCTGATCTGTTTTTAGCGTCACTGTCACTATGTAAGCTGCTCTGGGGGTTAGCATTAGCATTAGCATTAGCCACAACACGCTAACAACTGCAGCTCTTGGAGGACCTAGGACCTATTCCACTGAAGTTGATTATAGATAGAGCCTCATTTGACATCGTCCAAGGTAAAAATAAAAACACAAATTAATCAAATTCTTTTTTTTTTTTGCCCAGCCTTACTGCATCACTCCTACATGCTGCGAAGGTTTGTGTTTTGGTTTGCGGCAGACGTGAAACATAAGATTTGTCCGATCACGTGACTAAATCCGATCCGATCGTCTAAAAATTCCTTGATCGGCGCCCTCCTGTGTCCTGTGGGCTTTGAGTTTAGGACGTACACATTTACCACTGATAAATAAAAGGTGTGTTGAGTTCAGAGGTGTGTGTGTGATCGCTGCGTTGTTGTTGTCCTGCAGCTGTCGTGTGGCCATCGCTGCAGACTGCTGTGTCATCCTGGAGTCTGTGAGCAGAAGTGTGTGCACAAGGTCAAACTGCGCTGCCCCTGCAAGAGGCTCAAGAAGGTACGCACTCCAAAAACATGACAACTATTAAAACATCAGGGTTAGACTGTACTGAAGCAGGGCTGAGTTTATTAGTGAGGGCTTGTTTGTGTAGACTGCTAAATCAATCAATAAATGTATGAATAAAATAAATGCGCTCACTGACAAATAATTATTCAAACATAACAAGAAATGCTGATTTTTTTTATTATTATTAATGAAGATGTAAGTTTTTGTTAAAATAAATTAAATAAATGCCTATAATGATTCCCTTTCTGTATTTATTTCTACATTTATTAATTTATTTTTGTTTATTTTATTTATTTTTTCCTCTCTGAATAAATGGGAATAAATAAGAAAAAATAAAAACAACTGAGAAAAAATAAAGTAATTGAATCTATTTTTGCTTTATTTCATTTATTTTCCCTTTCTGAATAAATGTGGGAATAAATAAGAGGAAAAATGAATAATAAAATTAAGCAAAAATGTATTAATATTTTAATATTTTTTATTTATTTTATGATTTTTTTCTCTTTGAATAAATGTGGGAATAAATAAAAGAGGAAAATAAACAAAAATAAATTAAAGCACAAATGAATAAACGTACAAATGAATACAGAAATAGAGTCATTATAGGCCTTTATTCATTTATTTCAACCAAAACTTAGGGTTTCATTTAAAAATATTTTTATTTTAGCATTTCTTGTCCTGTTTAAATAATGATTTGTCAATGAGAGCATTAATTTATTCATTTATTTATTGATAGATTTGGCAGTTTTGGTCCAGACTTTTCGGACCAAATCCTCAGGTGTGAAAGCTCCTGGTGACCGTGGACCGGACCAAACTGCAGGTCTCGGTCTGGACCCAGGTCTGTCCTCAGTGTAGTGTGAAAGCGAGTCTGTTTTATGTCTGGACTTTTAAACCAAACCGGGAGGTGACAGATGTTTAAACACAAAGAAGAACAAACGTGAGTGGAAAAACAGAACCAGACCTCAGTGCGGTTTACAAACACAGTCGACTCAGATCCTGCTGCGATGCGACAGAAGGCTCGCTTTCCTCACAGGAAGGCACTTTTCATAAAGTTTAATATTTTGTGTCATATTTCCAGGAAGTGCAGTGTCACCTGTCGACTCAGAGCCAGCTGCAGTGCGACGACACCTGTAAGGAGCAGCAGAAGAAGGTCTCACAGGTAACACTCACCTGGACACACACCTGTACTATCACATACACACCTGTACTATCACCTACACACCTGTACTATCACATACACACCTGTACTATCACCTACACACCTGTACTATCACCTACACACCGGTACTATCACCTACACACCGGTACTATCACCTACACACCGGTACTATCACCTACACACCTGTACTATCACCTACACACCTGTACTATCACCTACACACCTGGACACACACCTGTACTATCACCTACACACCTGTACCATCACCTACACACCTGTACTATCACCTACACACCTGTACTATCACCTACACACCTGTACTATCACCTACACACCTGTACTATCACATACACACCTGTACTATCACCTACACACCTGTACTATCACCTACACACCTGTACTATCACATACACACCTGTACTATCACCTACACACCTGTACTATCACCTACACACCTGTACTATCACATACACACCTGTACTATCACATACACACCTGTACTATCACATACACACCGGTACTATCACCTACACACCTGTACTATCACATACACACCTGTACTATCACCTACACACCTGTACTATCACCTACACACCTGTACTATCACCTACACACCGGTACTATCACCTACACACCGGTACTATCACCTACACACCGGTACTATCACCTACACACCTGTACTATCACCTACACACCTGGACACACACCTGTACTATCACCTACACACCTGTACCATCACCTACACACCTGTACTATCACATACACACCTGTACTATCACATACACACCTGTACTATCACCTACACACCTGTACTATCACCTACACACCTGGACACACACCTGTACTATCACCTACACACCTGTACCATCACCTACACACCTGTACTATCACCTACACACCTGTACTATCACCTACACACCTGGACACACACCTGTACTATCACCTACACACCTGTACTCACACCTGTACTATCACCTACACACCTGTACTCACACCTGTACTATCACCTACACACCTGGACACACAACTGTACTATCACCTACACACCTGGACACACAACTGTACTATCACCTACACACCTGTACTATCACCTACACACCTGTACTATCACATACACACCTGGACACACACCTGTACTATCACCTACACACCTGGACACACAACTGTACTATCACCTACACACCTGGACACACACCTGTACTATCACCTACACACCTGTACTATCACCTACACACCTGTACTATCACCTACACACCTGTACTATCACCTACACACCTGGACACACACCTGTACTATCACATACACACCTGTACTATCACCTACACACCTGGACACACACCTGTACTATCACCTACACACCTGTACTATCACCTACACACCTGGACACACACCTGTACTATCACCTACACACCTGGACACACATACACACCTGTACCATCACCTACACACCTGGACACACACCTGTACTATCACATACACACCTGGACACACACCTGTACTATCACATACACACCTGGACACACCTGTAACGGCCACCAGATGATTGGGGAAGCTGGGGTCCTTCAGTCACATGGTTCTCCAGACATGAGCCTCACCAAAAATCTGCACAAAAGTGAAAAAATCAGCCGATTGTCTAAAAAAGGCAAAAATCGGCGCGATATATTGGTCGACCTCTTTTAGGGAAAATGCTGAACACATGGCTGAGCACTCACAGCGCACTTTTTCCACACAAACACTCATCAGCATAGGAAAGCGCTTTGAGAGAGACTTGTGCTGATTTATTGATTGATTAAACCTCGGCATGAACTATGGTCTATAACTGTTGCGGTCTGCCACATTTCTGTAACTCCTGTCCAGCCGAACACACATTCACAAACCATTTAGCCTTTAGCTTACATGCTAACCAATTTGCTAATTCCTATATTAAATAAAACATCTAAAAGTGGATAAACTAATTTGCGATATTTGATGGCTAATGCTACATGCTATAGTTGGAGATACCGTAAACGTGCTACAGAATTCTGTGAAGTGGCTGGACTAGCTTGGCAGTGACATGACGTTAGCTCCAGCAGCCTACGAGACATCTACGTATATAATGTCTAGGGGATAGAGCCCCGGGACACTTAAACTGGGAGATGCTGGAATTGAACCAGCAACCCTTCTGTGCGACACAACTCTACAACTACACTAATCTGTATCAGTCACTTTTATTTATATCTGAACCAAATGCCTCTTAAGTAAATACATTTAAAACACAGAGACTTAACAGTGACCTACCTGTGCACAGGTGAAGGAGGCGGAGCTTAAAGCGGCTCAGGAGGAGGAGCTACGCAAACAACAGGTCAGTTTACACCTGAGCTGGACTCTTTATTTTGTAGGAGCTGCTGTAGTTTGGTTTTTGTATAGCTTTATTTTGAAAGAGGAGCAATAGATACATTTTTCCTGCACTTTTATTTTGTAATGAGTTGAATCTGGTGTTTCATTTATTTGGACTGGTGTTTTATTTTGTTGGACTTCCTGGGTTTAAAGAGTTATATTTTTGTTTCTGCCAACTTTTATTTTGTCGGAGCAGTTTTAGCTATAGTTTTTACAGTTTTAGTTTAATCTCTAGTGTGGTTTTATTTTGTAGGAGGAGCTGGAGGCGTTCGAGCGGCGTCTGAAAGGAGCCGGACGCAGAAACAAACGCCGGAGAAAGGGGGAGGAGCTCGGGGACGAGGGGCGGGGCCTGTGGGGCAGACGAGGCCTCCTAATGGTCCTGGTGTCAGCGGGAGGGGCTCTGCTGGCCGCCGCCTACTTTTACCTGACGACCACCTGAGCAGACAAACACACCTGAGGAGACAGCAGCCAATCACGGGCGAAGAGGACGAGGGAGCAACCAATCAGACGCTGCCTTTGGTTTACGTCACGTTTTGTTTTGTTTAGAGAAATTTTACCTTTGCGTCATTTCATAAACAAACATTTTCTGTGCATCTGAGCGTCAGGTTCACACAGACTCTCCAGAGACTTTTATAAACCTCAGACTAAAGAAAGCTTTACACTGTACATTTGTGTTTCCGACGCAACGGTTAACGGAAGAGAGATCGAAACGAGAACAGCTGTGAGCCCCCTGCAGGTCATCGGGAGCAACTACAGGTCCCACTGAGGGTACGCAGGAGTCAGATGTGATTTAATTTAAAGGCAGTTTTATTTTTATTTTAGTGGGAATTCAGTCTGAAGTAAAGACGTCTACATGGTCCTGGTTTATGCACAGTTTAGTCAATTAGTCCTGGTTTAGTTCTGTTTTTTTGTGTTTGTTTTTTTCAGTAAAATACAGACGAGCGCTACCCTTTTGACCTTGAAGTCCTGTTTTAGGATCACTCACTGTAAAAGTATTGGACCAATGGATCTGATGGAGCTGAGGGCTGGCTCCTGATTGGTGGATGTGCTCTTAATGGTCCCCTGTAATGCTAAATGTGCTTTTTTCCCCTCTTTTAATCATGTTATAATGTTGTAGATTGATACAACTTTAGCAAAGAGTAGTTGTATCAATCTGGAATGGCTCCTGTTGAAAACGTTTGTGAAGGGGCAGGACTTTCAGGAAAATTACTTGGTGATTGGATAAAGCTCCAGTTAAACAAGAAACGGCTACAAAAAGTAAAACAACACAATAAAGATGTCAGAAGATTTTGTAAACATAGAGCAGCATACGTTAGGTTTTTCCGCGGGGCCATGTTGTTAACAAGTATCACTAAAAGGCACTATTGGCCACAGGTCCGGACCCAAACAAATCAGCGAAAGCCTCACAAGATGGATTTTATGAGTTTGTGGAACTCACAAATTTCACAACAATCCAGCTGTGCAAGGTAAATAATGTCCTCCTCAAAAACTGGAGTAGTATTCTGTTTAAGTAACCCTGTATGCTGAGGCGCTGCCCATCTCCAGAGCTAAAAACGCAAGAAACCAGGAAGTGCTCCTGCGCGTTTCTAAAGCCCAGACACCGTCACCAGACTCGTTCTGAACATTTTAAACCGCCTGTCACTACGAAGCAGTCAGCTCATTTATCTATCTGTTAGCCTCATGTCGCTAATCGCTGTGCTAAATAGCAATTTTATGCTCTGTCCAGTCCCCAGCGTTGTCAGCAGGGGGCGACAGACACCTAATCCAAGTGTTCTCTTCAGAGTCACAGTAACAGAAGAGGTTTTCCACAGATAGATTATTTTAAGTCCTAAAACCTGAAATACTAAAGCAAAGGAGTCACACACTAAAAGCAGAATATGGGACCTGAAATAAAAAACAAAAGTCATCGCCTTCTCCAGCATTTTGTCTTTGAATCTGTATTTTCGTCTGTTTCATCCATCGTTTGTCCTTTATTTGAAACTGGAAGCGGACACGTTTGAAGAAGAGGCGACCTGTGAGTCTTCTGCTTAAAGATGAATAAATAAATGATTTTGACAAAAAGCTGCTGCTGCTGTTTGTGTTTTGGTTGTGTGTTTAATGCAGAGAGCGATGAATTATGAATGATGTGAACCCAGAGGTCGGCCCCCACACTTCACTGCCATCAATAATTCAGACTCAAACATCGACTCTAGATCTCGGTCTGACTGAAAACCTGACTTAGTTCAACCCCGGGACGTGTTTTAGTGTTTCAGAGACGATGTTTTAGCAATAATCGGTGGAGATTAACAAACAAAACAGTGATAGGATTTTAGTAAAGTGTCATGTGGTGGCCGTGATGTCACAAGAGCGCATTAGTTTGGTTTCCGTCTGATTTAGTCGACTTTTATTCCTTTATTTAGTTCTGGTTTAGTCCTGGTTTAGCCCTGGTTTAGTCCTGGTTTAGACCTAGTTAAACCCCAAATTAATCCTAGTTTAGTTTTGGCTTAGTCCTAAATTTCTTCTGGATTTCTTCTGGTGGTCTAGTCCGAGTTAAATCCAAGATTAAAGCTTGTTTAGACCTGTTTTATTCTTGGTTAGGACCCAGTAGTTTAGTCCAAAATTAGTGCTGGTTTAGCCCTGGTTTAGTCCTGGTTTAATCCTGGTTTAGCCCTGGTTTAGTCCTGGTTTAGCCCTGGTTTAGCCCTGGTTTAGTCCTGGTTTAGCCCTGGTTTAGTCCTGGTTTAGCCCTGGTTTAATCCTGGTTTAGCCCTGGTTTAGCCCTGGTTTAGTCCTGGTTTAGACCTGGTTTAGTCCTGGTTTAGCCCTGGTTTAATCCTGGTTTAGCCTTGGTTTAGTCCTGGTTTAGCCCTGGTTTAATCCTGGTTTAGCCCTGGTTTAGTCCTGGTTTAGCCCTGGTTTAGTCCTGGTTTAGCCCTGGTTTAATCCTGGTTTAGCCCTGGTTTAGTCCTAGTTTAGTCCTGGTTTAGCCCTGGTTTAGTCCTGGTGTAGCCCTGGTTTAATCCTGGTTTAGCCCTGGTTTAGCCCTGGTTTAGTCCTAGTTTAGTCCTGGTTTAGTCCTGGTTTAGTCCCGGTTTAGTCCTGGTTTAGCCCTGGTTTAGTCCTGGTTTAGTCCTGGTTTAGCCCTGGTTTAGAGCTGGTTTAGTTCTGGTTTAGTTCTGGTTTAGCTCTGGTTTAGTCCTGGTTTAGCCCTGGTTTAGACCTGGTTTAGTCCTGGTTTAGCCCTGGTTTAGTCCTGGTTTAGCCCTGGTTTAGTCCAGGTTTAGTTCTGGTTTAGTTCTGGTTTAGTCCCGGTTTAGTCCCGGTTTAGTCCCGGTTTAGTCCCGGTTTAGTCATGGTTTAATCCTGGTTTAGCCCTGGTTTAGACCTGGTTCAGTCCTGGTTTAGTCCAGGTTTAGTTCTGGTTTAGTCCTGGTTTAGTCCTGGTTTAGACCTGGTTCAGTCCTGGTTTAATCCTGGTTTAGCCCTGGTTTAGTCCAGGTTTAGTCCTGGTTTAGACCTGGTTTAGTCCTGGTTTAGACCTGGTTCAGTCCTGGTTTAATCCTGGTTTAGCCCTGGTTTAGTCCAGGTTTAGACCTGGTTTAGTCCTGGTTTAGACCTGGTTTAGTCCTGGTTTAGTTCTGGTTTAGTCCTGGTTTAGTCCTGGTTTAGCCCTGGTTTAGTCCAGGTTTAGTCCTGGTTTAGTTCTGGTTTAGTCCAGGTTTAGTCCTGGTTTAGTTCTGGTTTAGCCCTGGTTTAGTCCAGGTTTAGTCCTGGTTTAGTCCTGGTTTAGACCTGGTTTAGTCCTGGTTTAGTTCTGGTTTAGTCCTGGTTTAGTCCTGGTTTAGACCTGGTTTAGTCCTGGTTTAGTTCTGGTTTAGTCCTGGTTTAGTCCTGGTTTAGCCCTGGTTTAGTCCAGGTTTAGTCCTGGTTTAGTTCTGGTTTAGTCCTGGTTTAGCCCTGGTTTAGCCCTGGTTTAGTCCTGGTTTAGTCCTGGTTTAATCCTGAAGAGAGAGAAAGAGAGAGCAGTGCGCTTTGTGGGCGTGGCCTTTCTCTGCGACGTCACGCGCCGTGGGCGGGGCCCAGCGGGTGTCCTCGAGCCTCGCTCCGGCGCGCGGCTCACGAGGCGCTCACAGAGGATGGTCTCGCGCTGCAGCAGCTCATGTCCAGCGCGCGGCCCCAGCAGCAGGACAGCGGCGCGCGGCTCTCCTTCAGCTTCAGCGAGGTAAGGCTCTGCGCATGCGTCTGTCCTGTTTTTAACACTTTGTCTGCGCGGGACAGGGACAGGGGACTTCTGGGACCGGACTCAGACAGGACACCGGGACTCAGACAGGACACCGGGACTCGGACAGGACACCGGGACTCGGACCGGACACCGGGACTCGGACAGGACACCGGGACTCAGACAGGACACCGGGACTCGGACCGGACACCGGGACTCGGACAGGACACCGGGACTCGGACAGGACACCGGGACTCGGACAGGACACCGGGACTCGGACCGGACACCGGGACTCGGACAGGACACCGGGACTCGGACAGGACACCGGGACTCGGACCGGACACCGGGACTCGGACAGGACACCGGGACTCAGACAGGACACCGGGACTCGGACCGGGTCTGAGTCTGTCCTTCAGGATTTATCACCAAAAAAACTGTTTTATTCCACTTTTACTTTGGTTTAATTTAGTAAAGGCGCACTGTTACCGTAATACACCAACACAGGACCATACCTTTTGTATTTTGTTTTATTTTTTCAGTTATTTCTGCTCCTTTAGTCCGGGTTCACAGCTCTGTGGTCCGCTGCTCTCAGTCCAGACTCCATTTGTGGACATTTTATTTCTTATTTTATTTCATTTTATTTTTAATTCCATGGTTTTTGTATTGTTTTATGTTCGAGGCAGAGCTTGACATTTATTTATTTTTCTCCCTGTCCTCTGGTTTTTGTCAAAAGTTGCCAGCCGGTTAGTGTTTTTACCAGCCACAGTATAATTAGTTAAGTTTTTGTGTTTTGTTTTACAGTATAAAGCTTTAAAAAATGTAAAATGTAGTTTTATGTTTGGACAAGGATTCATCAAATATTAAAAAACAGATATTAGAGGCAAGAAAATCTAAGTTAAAAATGAATCTCTCACCTCATTCTTTCCATCACTGAGCCCTAAAAAAACTGCACACTTGTCCCATTAAAGACCAAAAGTGTCCCGCTGACTTTAATTCAGGACTGCAACTACCAACTGGATTAATTTATTATAATTTAAATTGAAATAATCGTCACCTAATTCAGTAAAGACTTTGTGAAGCTCTTTAAGGCGACTTTTGTTGTGATCCTGGGCTACGGAAGTAAAATTAAATTGTATTAAAATTGAGTTTATTACCAAGACAGAGCAGTAAAGCAACAAAAACAGTAAAGAACAATGTAGATTTTAGGGCTGCACAATATATCGCAAAATTATCGCAATATCAGCAAACGCAATATCGGTATCGTAAGAATCTAAATATATCGCAATAACGCTGTGGTCTTCCATCTGACAGAGATTTACACTGAAGAATCATTTTCCACCAGAGCCTTAAAAGAACATGTGTTGTGATTAAATAAAAATGTTTAAAAAGTCCAGTTTTAGTGGTAATTTAATTAATTTAGTCACAGCTTAGCCTTGTTTTATTCCTGGTTTAGTTTTGATTTTGTGGCTGTTTTGACTTGTAAATACAGGAACTTACATTTTTATGAAATGTAGTGAATTTAACTTACTATGTTCCAAAAGTAGGCTCTATTTTCAAATATCGCAATAATATCGTTAATCATAATTATCGAATATCGCATGTTTTCTCCGTATCGTGCAGCCCTAGTACATTTTGCGTTTTAGATTAAAAATATATTTGTGTGTACATTTGCTCTGTCCACACGTCCTGCGTCCTCGTTGTAGCTTTGTTTGGTACAAATTTTATAAAAATTAAGTGAGAATTATCAATTTTTTATGTTTAATCGATTAATTGAAAGAATAATCAACATTATAACTACTTTAATTTAGACTTAATCATGTGATACTTATTATTATCTTCTCTTAGCTTCTAGGTTGAAAAGTGAATAAATTGGCATTTTTCATTGATTTTCCAGGTCAGGTTACTTATATGGTTTAGACTGGTGTTTCTCAAGCTGTGGTGCAGGTCCCTCTGGTGGTACTTGAGGAGTCTTCTGTCGTCTGCTTCTGATTTAGTTTCATTTAAAATACATTTTATTTCTGTTTCAGTCCCGCTCTGGTTGGGGATTTAATCTGAAGTGTAGACCACAGTTAAGACCACGGTTTAGTCCTGGTTTAGTCCTGGTTTAGTCCTGGTTTAGTCCTGGTTTAGTCCTGGTTTAGATCTGGTTTTGGACCTGGTTTAGACCTGGTTTAGACCTGGTTTAGTCCTGGTTTAGTCCTGGTTTAGTCCTGGTTTAGATCTGGTTTTGGACCTGGTTTAGACCTGGTTTAGACCTGGTTTAGTCCTGGTTTAGTCCTGGTTTAGTCCTGGTTTAGTCCTGGTTTAGATCTGGTTTTGGACCTGGTTTAGACCTGGTTTAGACCTGGTTTAGTCCTGGTTTAGTCCTGGTTTAGTCCTGGTTTAGTCCTGGTTTAGACCTGGTTTTGGACCTGGTTTATACTTGGTTTAAACCTGGTTTTGGACCTAGTTTAGACCTGGTTTAGACCTAGTTTAGACCTGGTTTAGACCTGGTTTTGGACCTGGTTTATACTTGGTTTAGACCTGGTTTTGGACCTGGTTTAGACCTGGTTTAGACCTGGTTTTGGACCTAGTTTAGACCTGGTTTAGACCTAGTTTAGACCTGGTTTAGACCTGGTTTAGACTTGGTTTAGACCTGGTTTAGACCTGGTTTAGACCTGGTTTTGGACCTAGTTTAGACCTGGTTTAGACCTGGTTTTGGACCTAGTTTAGACCTGGTTTAGACCTAGTTTAGACCTGGTTTAGACCTGGTTTAGACTTGGTTTAGACCTGGTTTAGACCTGGTTTAGACCTGGTTTTGGACCTAGTTTAGACCTGGTTTAGACCTAGTTTAGACCTGGTTTAGACCTAGTTTAGACCTGGTTTAGACCTAGTTTAGACCTGGTTTAGACCTGGTTTAGACTTGGTTTAGACCTAGTTTAGACCTGGTTTAGACCTGGTTTAGACCTGGTTTTGGACCTAGTTTAGACCTGGTTTAGACCTAGTTTAGACCTGGTTTAGACCTGGTTTAGACTTGGTTTAGACCTGGTTTAGACCTGGTTTTGGACCTGGTTTTGGACCTAGTTTAGACCTAGTTTAGACCTGGTTTAGACCTGGTTTTGGACCTAGTTTAGACCTGGTTTAGACCTGGTTTTGGACCTAGTTTAGACCTGGTTTAGACCTAGTTTTGGACCTAGTCTAGACCTGGTTTAGACCTGGTTTAGACCTGATTTAGACTTGGTTTAGACCTAGTTTAGACCTGGTTTAGACCTGGTTTAGTCCTGGTTTAGTCCTGGTTTTGGACCCAGAGGTGGCTCAGTTCAGTGACAGGTTAAACTGCTCCAGATGTTTTCTTGGACTCCTTCAGCTCTAACCAGAACCAGTCCAGGTCTTCCTTCTGCTCTCACTGAAAACTAAACCCTGGACGCTGAGATCTAGTTTAGTCCCGGTCTTGGTCTCCGTCCTGGTCTTTGTCTTAGTCCTGGTCCAGTTTTAGATCTCCTTAAAGCTCTGTCCTGTTCCTCTCTTTAACCCTGTTCTAACGTCGTCTCCTCCTCAGAAACAGAGCTGCAGTAGTATTCTGTTTGAGTAATCCTGTATGCTGAGGCACTGCCCTTCTCCAGAGCTGAAAACGCTCGGTCTCACAGCTCTACATAGACGTGAAACCAGGAAGTGCTCCTGCGCGTTTCTAAATCCCCTGTATTTACCTGTTAGCCTCATGTCGCTAACAGCTGCTTTAGGAATGCATCTGTTGCCCCGGTGAAAGTTTAGTGAGAGTAGAATAAAAGTCGTTAAATGTTGTTGAAAGAAAAAAAGAAAGAGCCGTGTTGTAAAACCGTAAACCTCTGATCGCCGCGGTGACTTTGTAGAAACACAGGGTTTACGAGCTTTTTTTGTTTTTCAAAACGTTTCACTGCTGCAGGTTTGGTCTGAGCAGCGTTGCCAGGGTTGGGCTTCTTTTGAAAAACTTGGACTGGAAAAAATTTGCCTGGGATGAGTCCGGTCGCCATGGAAACAAATCGATTTCTAGGGCGGAGCAAACCCGAGTAAACTGACAGCGGAGTTAGCCAATCAGAAAATGGCGGACGTGACGTTAACAAAGCGAAATGCGAAAATGACTCGATATGTTTTTGGTCATTTAAAACGGAATTTACCGCTGAATGAAACAAACTCTCAGCTTCTCGGTCGCCATCTTGATTGTTGTTGTTGTTGAGGAGACGAGTGACGCTGCTCGTGAAGAACACGTGACTTAAATAAACGAATCAAAAAGCACGGTACGGTTGGCATGGTGACCAGACTGAGATTTCTCTGTATAATGATTTTCCGGGCAAGGAAAAAATGGCATTGGGCTATGGTTTATCAAAGTTGGGCTGCTTTTAACATTTGGCGGGTTTTACGACAATATTCTGGAGAAAATGCAAAAAATATAGTTGTTATTTTATGGCGAACAAAGTAGAAATCAACTAGAAATTGTAATAATTTTTCTGATGCACACATTTTATGTAAGAACTTAACCATGACACAGGTGAACAATGGCACATCTCATCTCTAACAAACAGGTCCAGACCCCCCAGGACCTGGTTTAGTCCTGGTCTGGACCTCGCTATGTCCTGGTTTAGTCCAAGTTTAATCCTGGTTTGACCTGGTTTGGACCTGGTTTAGACCTGGTTTGGACTTGGTTTAGACCTGGTTTGGACTTGGTTTAGACCTGGTTTGGACTTGGTTTAGACCTGGTTTAGACCTGGTTTAGACCTGGTTTAGACCTGGTTTAGTCCTGGTTTTGGACCCAGAGGTGGCTCAGTTCAGTGACAGGTTAAACTGCTCCAGATGTTTTCTTGGACTCCTTCAGCTCTAACCAGAACCAGTCCAGGTCTTCCTTCTGCTCTCACTGAAAACTAAACCCTGGACGCTGAGATCTAGTTTAGTCCCGGTCTTGGTCTCCGTCCTGGTCTTTGTCTTAGTCCTGGTCCAGTTTTAGATCTCCTTAAAGCTCTGTCCTGTTCCTCTCTTTAACCCTGTTCTAACGTCGTCTCCTCCTCAGAAACAGAGCTGCAGTAGTATTCTGTTTGAGTAATCCTGTATGCTGAGGCACTGCCCTTCTCCAGAGCTGAAAACGCTCGGTCTCACAGCTCTACATAGACGTGAAACCAGGAAGTGCTCCTGCGCGTTTCTAAATCCCCTGTATTTACCTGTTAGCCTCATGTCGCTAACAGCTGCTTTAGGAATGCATCTGTTGCCCCGGTGAAAGTTTAGTGAGAGTAGAATAAAAGTCGTTAAATGTTGTTGAAAGAAAAAAAGAAAGAGCCGTGTTGTAAAACCGTAAACCTCTGATCGCCGCGGTGACTTTGTAGAAACACAGGGTTTACGAGCTTTTTTTGTTTTTCAAAACGTTTCACTGCTGCAGGTTTGGTCTGAGCAGCGTTGCCAGGGTTGGGCTTCTTTTGAAAAACTTGGACTGGAAAAAATTTGCCTGGGATGAGTCCGGTCGCCATGGAAACAAATCGATTTCTAGGGCGGAGCAAACCCGAGTAAACTGACAGCGGAGTTAGCCAATCAGAAAATGGCGGACGTGACGTTAACAAAGCGAAATGCGAAAATGACTCGATATGTTTTTGGTCATTTAAAACGGAATTTACCGCTGAATGAAACAAACTCTCAGCTTCTCGGTCGCCATCTTGATTGTTGTTGTTGTTGAGGAGACGAGTGACGCTGCTCGCGAAGAACACGTGACTTAAATAAACGAATCAAAAAGCACGGTACGGTTGGCATGGTGACCAGACTGAGATTTCTCTGTATAATGATTTTCCGGGCAAGGAAAAAATGGCATTGGGCTATGGTTTATCAAAGTTGGGCTGCTTTTAACATTTGGCGGGTTTTACGACAATATTCTGGAGAAAATGCAAAAAATATAGTTGTTATTTTATGGCAAACAAAGTAGAAATCAACCAGCAATTATAATCATTTTTCTGATGCACACATTTTATGTAAGAACTTAACCATGACACAGGTGAACAACAGGTGGTTTAGTCTCAGTTTAATCCTGGTTTGACCTGGTTTAGACCTGGTTTAGTCTCAGTTTAATCCTGGTTTGACCTGGTTTGGACTTGGTTTAGACCTGGTTTAGACCTGGTTTAGACCTGGTTTAGACCTGGTTTATCCTTCTCCTCTCTGTAGTCCTGACTTAGGTTTATTTTAGTTTTTGAAAGTTAAATATACAAAAGTACTATAAATGAACATGTACTCCCAGCAATGTGCTCACGTACCTCTAGGGGTCCCTGCACCCCTGGTTGGGAAACACTGCTCTTAGATATAAAGGGCTGTATTTTAATGCACTCTCTCCTGACATTTTTAGATTTTTAGTTTGAATCAAGTTAATATTTCAATTAAATCTGATGAAAAGAGTCACTTTGACAAAGCCTTTGTTCATTCAGCTGTAAACAGTTGAAGTGATTCAGTGAAGTTTAATGAAACACTTTTTCACTGCAGAGTCTGCCTCAAAATAAAAAAATAAAAAACAGATTATGTTTAAGATAGAAACCATATATTTACTTTGTATGAACGACACAGAGGTTTCACTTTTTTCAGGGCATCGCCCATTTCTTTAAAAAGATTCTGAATCGATTCAGAAAAGCTAATAATCTGAATTCTGTACAAACTAGAACTTATTAAAGTCCAATACAAATCTTACGCTGCTGGGTTACAAAGAGTCAGAATTTGCCACAGCAACATATCAATTGTTAGTTCTCTAGTTTGGTTTTTTGGAGTAGAAAGTGTTTAAAATTACTTCTACGGAGCCCCTTAAGGGACATGGTGAAAAAAAAAGAAAGACGAGAGAGAGAAAAAAAAGGCAAAATCCCGAGAAAGTTTTGTGAGACCTGGAGAAACATTTAGAGACGCTGCTCCTCCATCACTGCTCGTTAGAGGAGCAGTGATGGAGGAGGAGCTGCAGGAGTTTCTACGACAGATCCTCAAAGAGGACATGATGCTTATGCAAAGGGACAAGGTTGGCAAAATAAATAATTTGTTTAGTGAAATGAACAAATATCATAATCATAGAGCGCATGATTGTGATGAACTAGTTTAACGTCTAAGTTAAGCTTGCTAAAGCTAATGCTAACCCTTTATGATGCGACAATCCCTGCGCAAAATCCTCTTCAGATGTCTCTCACTGATCTGAAAGCCATGTCTACAGCAAAGAACAGGTTTTATGTTTTTATACTTGAGGCCGATCTCAAAATAAAACTCTATAAAGCTCTCCCATGAGCTCTTCCATCGTTACAATACACTGCTGACCCGCAAATACCACAAGTAAACAATTGCTTTAAAAACTTTACCGAGATCTCACAAAACTTACTTTCTCGGGATCTCGCAATAGTTTCTTGGGGTATGTTTTTTTTTTTCAACTATGTCCCCTAAGAGGCTGCGTACGTTTCAGATATAAAATATACAATTAAAATGAATTATTGTTGAAGAATTAATGCTGACATGAACCAGAAAGGTTGCTGATGCATCAATGAATCACTTTTGAATCAAATTATGAGATGCCGTAAGATTCCCAGCCCTAAAATACACATTTAAATAACCCGCTGTGTTTTCCCACTCACATCATCAGTTCATTTGTTTTTAAATGAGTGATTCGTGTTTGGTTGCTCACGTCCTGTTGGTTTTTCATACGATTTTTGTGGTTTCTGTGGATAAACTGACCAGGAAGGATTTAGTTGTCGTTTTGTGTTACGTATAACAATTTTAACATTTACAGTGGTTGTAATTTTTGTCTGTCAGTGAGATCTGGCAACCCTGGGTCAGTCTAAAGGCTCAGACACATCCCCCGGTCTCGAGGCGTAGTAACTCTTTACAACAGCAGGAGGCGCTAGTGGCTAAACCCTGCAGAGAATGGGCTTCTGTAAATTAAGCACTGACCGACCGAGACAGAAGGACGAGTATCAGCCCGGTCTGTCCCAGGCAGAGGCTCTCAACTGGGCCTAAACCTGGACTACACTGGGCCTAAACCCAGATTAAACTGGGCTTAAACCTGGACTAAACTGGGCCTAAACCTGGTCCACACTGGGCCTAAACCTGGACTAAACTGGGCCTAAACCTGGACTAAACTGGGCCTAAACCTGGTCCACACTGGGCCTAAACCTGGACTAAACTGGGCCTAAACCTGGACTAAACTGGGCCTAAACCTGGTCCACACTGGGCCTAAACCTGGACTAAACTGGGCCTAAACCTGGTCCACACTGGGCTTAAACCTGGACTAAACTGGGCCTAAACCTGGACTAAACTGGGCCTAAACCTGGACTACACTGGGCCTAAACCTGGTCCACACTGGGCTTAAACCTGGACTACACTGGGCCTAAACCTGGTCCACACTGGGCCTAAACCCAGATTAAACTGGGCTCAAACCAGGACATAACTGGGCTTAAACCTGGACTAAACTGGGCCTAAACCTGGTCCACACTGGGCCTAAACCTGGACTAAACTGGGCCTAAACCTGGACTAAACTGGGCCTAAACCTGGTCCACACTGGGCCTAAACCTGGACTAAACTGGGCCTAAACCTGGACTAAACTGGGCCTAAACCTGGTCCACACTGGGCCTAAACCTGGACTAAACTGGGCCTAAACCTGGACTAAACTGGGCCTAAACCTGGACTACACTGGGCCTAAACCTGGACTACACTGGGCCTAAACCTGGTCCACACTGGGCTTAAACCTGGACTACACTGGGCCTAAACCTGGTCCACACTGGGCTTAAACCTGGACTAAACTGGGCCTAAACCTGGACTAAACTGGGCCTAAACCTGGACTAAACTGGGCCTAAACCTGGTCCACACTGGGCTTAAACCTGGACTAAACTGGGCCTAAACCTGGACTAAACTGGGCCTAAACCTGGACTACACTGGGCCTAAACCTGGTCCACACTGGGCTTAAACCTGGACTACACTGGGCCTAAACCTGGTCCACACTGGGCTTAAACCTGGACTAAACTGGGCCTAAACCTGGACTAAACTGGGCCTAAACCTGGACTACACTGGGCCTAAACCTGGACTACACTGGGCCTAAACCTGGACTACACTGGGCCTAAACCTGGACTAAACTGGGCCTAAAACTGGGCCTAAACCTGGTCCGCACTGGGCCTAAACCTGGACTACACTGGGCCTAAACCCAGATTAAACTGGGCTTAAACCAGGACTACACTGGGCCTAAAACTGGACTACACTGGGCCTAAACCCAGATTAAACTGGGCCTAAACCCAGATTAAACTGGGCTTAAACCCAGATTAAACTGGGCTTAAACCTGGTCCACACTGGGCCTAAACCCAGATTAAACTGGGCTTAAACCAGGACATAACTGGGCCTAAACCTGGACTACACTGGGTCTAAACCAGGACTAAACTGGGCCTAAACCCAGATTAAACTGGGCTTAAACCAGGACTACACTGGGCCTAAAACTGGACTACACTGGGCCTAAACCTGGACTACACTGGGCCTAAACCTGGACTAAATTGGGCTTAAACCTGGACTACACTGGGCTTAAACCTGGACTACACTGGGCCTAAACCTGGACTACACTGGGCCTAAACCTGGACTACACTGGGCCTAAACCTGGACTACACTGGGCCTAAACCCAGATTAAACTGGGCTCAAACCAGGACATAACTGGGCTTAAACCTGGACTAAACTGGGCTTAAACCAGGACTAAACTGGGCTTAAACCAGGACTAAACTGGGCCTAAACCCGGACTAAACTGGTTTTAAACCAGGACATAACTGGGCCTAAACTTGGACTAAACTGGGTCTAAACCCAGACTAAACTGGGCTTAAACCAGGACTAAACTGGGCCTAAACCCGGACTAAACTGGGTCTAAACCCGGACTAAACTGGGCTTAAACCAGGACTAAACTGGGCTTAAACCAGGACATAACTGGGCCTAAACCCGGACTAACCTGGGTCTAATCCAGGACATAACTGGTCCTTAAGTAAGACTAAAGCAGGACTAAGGATGAGGACTTGACTTCTGTTCAAAGAGACCTGCACCAAGACTAAAACCAGGACTAAACTCGACCAAACTGGACCAGACATGGGTTCAGTGTTTATGTTTAAGACCAGAGGGAGCCTCAGGTCTGCGGGTCTCACTGTTGGACTCAGGTCTGCGGGTCTCACTGTTGGACTCAGGTCTGCGGGTCTCACTGTTGGACTCAGGTCTGCGGGTCTCACTGTTGGACTCAGGTCTGCGGGTCTCACTGTTGGACTCAGGTCTGCGGGTCTCGCTGTTGGACTCAGGTCTGCGGGTCTCACTGTTGGACTCAGGTCTGCGGGTCTCACTGTTGGACTCAGGTCTGCGGGTCTCACTGTTGGACTCAGGTCTGCGGGTCTCGCTGTTGGACTCAGGTCTGCGGGTCTCACTGTTGGACTCAGGTCTGCGGGTCTCACTGTTGGACTCAGGTCTGCGGGTCTCACTGTTGGACTCAGGTCTGCGGGTCTCACTGTTGGACTCGGGTCTGCGGGTCTCACTGTTGGACTCGGGTCTGCGGGTCTCACTGTTGGACTCGGGTCTGCGGGTCTCACTGTTGGACTCAGGTCTGCGGGTCTCACTGTTGGACTCAGGTCTGCGGGTCTCACTGTTGGACTCAGGTCTGCGGGTCTCACTGTTGGACTCGGGTCTGCGGGTCTCACTGTTGGACTCAGGTCTGCGGGTCTCACTGTTGGACTCAGGTCTGCGGGTCTCACTGTTGGACTCAGGTCTGCGGGTCTCACTGTTGGACTCAGGTCTGCGGGTCTCACTGTTGGACTCGGGTCTGCGGGTCTCGCTGTTGGACTCAGGTCTGCGGGTCTCGCTGTTGGACTCGGGTCTGCGGGTCTCACTGTTGGACTCAGGTCTGCGGGTCTCGCTGTTGGACTTGGGTCTGCGGGTCTCACTGTTGGACTCAGGTCTGCGGGTCTCACTGTTGGACTCAGGTCTGCGGGTCTCACTGTTGGACTCGGGTCTGCGGGTCTCACTGTTGGACTCGGGTCTGCGGGTCTCACTGTTGGACTCAGGTCTGCGGGTCTCGCTGTTGGACTCAGGTCTGGTCCGAGGCTGAGTTTATTTAAAGCTGCGGCGTCACGTTTCACTCACGATAAAAATAAACTCAACGGAAAAACTCCACAGACCACAACAAGACAAGATCCTCTTTCCTTCCTTCCTTCTTTCCTTCCTCCAGGACTAAACCAGGTCTAGACCAGGATTAAATCAGGACTAAACCAGGACTAAACCAGGACTCTCCCCCTGTTACTTCTGCGTTGGTTTAAAGCTTCATGTTGTGTAATTCTGTGACATGTTTGTGAACTTTTTGTGTCCTCCATCTTGTCCCTCTCTCAGTCGTGTTGTGGATCTGGGCGGGGCATGGGCCGAGAGGGGGCGTGTCCACACAAACTGGGCTCCACCAATCAGCTGCGGCTCCTGCTCTACATCCTGGTGCCCACTCTGAGCCTGCTGGCCGCTGTCCTGCTGCTGGCCCTGGCCCTGACAGGTAACGCCCACCTGTACACGCCGACCAATCAGAGAACAGCACACTATACTCACCTGTGATAACCAACCAATCAGAGAACAGCACACTATATTCACCTGTGATAACCAACCAATCAGAGAACAGCACACTATACTCACCTGTGATAACCAACCAATCAGAGAACAGTACGATACTCACCTGTGATAACGAAATAGATCCATGAGTAATCTACTAGGAGAATTTTCTTTCTGGGTTAGTGCTATGTTAGTCCTGGTTTAGTCCTGGTTTAGACCTGGTTTAGACCTGGTTTAGTCCTGGTTTAGTCCTGGTTTAGACCTGGTTTAGTCCTGGTTTAGACCTGGTTTAGACCTGGTTTAGACCTGGTTTAGTCCTGGTTTAGACCTGGTTTAGACCTGGTTTAGACCTGGTTTAGTCCTGGTTTAGTCCTGGTTTAGACCTGGTTTAGACCTGGTTTAGACCTGGTTTAGTCCTGGTTTAGACCTGGTTTAGACCTGGTTTAGTCCTGGTTTAGACCTGGTTTAGACCTGGTTTAGTCCTGGTTTAGACCTGGTTTAGACCTGGTTTAGTCCTGGTTGAGTCCTGGTTTAGACCTGGTTTAGACCTGGTTTAGTCCTGGTTTAGACCTGGTTTAGACCTGGTTTAGACCTGGTTTAGTCCTGGTTTAGACCTGGTTTAGTCCTGGTTTAGACCTGGTTTAGACCTGATTTAGTCCTGGTTTAGTCCTGGTTTAGACCTGGTTTAGACCTGGTTTAGACCTGGTTTAGTCCTGGTTTAGACCTGGTTTAGACCTGGTTTAGTCCTGGTTTAGTCCTGGTTTAGACCTGGTTTAGACCTGGTTTAGACCTGGTTTAGTCCTGGTTTAGTCCTGGTTTAGTCCTGGTTTAGACCTGGTTTAGACCTGGTTTAGTCCTTGTTCAGTCCTTGTTTAGACCTGGTTTAGTCCTGGTTTAGACCTGGTTTAGACCTGGTTTAGAACTGGTTTAGACCTGGTTTAGAACTGGTTTAGACCTGGTTTAGTCCTGGTTTAGTCCTGGTTTAGACCTGGTTTAGACCTGGTTTAGTCCTGGTTTAGACCTGGTTTAGACCTGGTTTAGACCTGGTTTAGTCCTGGTTTAGACCTGGTTTAGACCTGGTTTAGTCCTGGTTTAGTCCTGGTTTAGACCTGGTTTAGACCTGGTTTAGACCTGGTTTAGTCCTGGTTTAGACCTGGTTTAGACCTGGTTTAGTCCTGGTTTAGACCTGGTTTAGACCTGGTTTAGTCCTGGTTTAGACCTGGTTTAGACCTGGTTTAGTCCTGGTTGAGTCCTGGTTTAGACCTGGTTTAGACCTGGTTTAGTCCTGGTTTAGACCTGGTTTAGACCTGGTTTAGACCTGGTTTAGTCCTGGTTTAGACCTGGTTTAGTCCTGGTTTAGACCTGGTTTAGACCTGATTTAGTCCTGGTTTAGTCCTGGTTTAGACCTGGTTTAGACCTGGTTTAGACCTGGTTTAGTCCTGGTTTAGACCTGGTTTAGACCTGGTTTAGTCCTGGTTTAGTCCTGGTTTAGACCTGGTTTAGACCTGGTTTAGACCTGGTTTAGTCCTGGTTTAGTCCTGGTTTAGTCCTGGTTTAGACCTGGTTTAGACCTGGTTTAGTCCTTGTTCAGTCCTTGTTTAGACCTGGTTTAGTCCTGGTTTAGACCTGGTTTAGACCTGGTTTAGAACTGGTTTAGACCTGGTTTAGAACTGGTTTAGAGCCTATATTTAGCCTGTATATTATAAATGTGTTTTTGTCTCAGGGATGCTGGGCAGCGGCCTGTTGAACTCCAGTCCTTTGCCGTCGCCGAAGCCTTTAGCCAATGATGATGTCGTCGCCGGTGGCGATTACTACGGCAACAGCACAACCACAAGCCCCGCCCCCTCATTCTTCGGTCACCACGGCAACCGCACAACAACCACGACCCCCGTCCCCTTCGCCACGAATCGCTCCTTTATTGTCAAATCAACAAGAGCGACTACTGTTGCTGCTACTGCTGCTGTGATTGGACCAGACACGGCCACGCCTCCCACTGCACAGGACACACCCACTCTGGAGACCACGCCCACTTACACAGAGCCGCCTCCTGATTGGCTGAGCACGGTGACGTCGCTCAGCACAGTTTCTCAATTGAGGTCCACTACCACAGCATCATCTGACACAGGTTTGTACCAAAAACATGGAGTCTGAGGAGGTGTCTGGGGAGAGGGAGGCGCTCTAACCTACCTCCTCTGTTCATGTCAAAACCATCTCAGTCTGGAAACTTTACCTCTAGAACCTCTCACATGAGCTGTCTTTCTGATGGACTGGTTTAGACCTGGTTTACTCCCAGTTTAAACCTGGTTTGGTCCTAGTTTAGCCCTGGTTTAGACCTGTTTTTGCCCGAGTGTAGACCTGGTATGGAACAGGTTTAGCCCTAGTGTAGCCTTGTTTTAGCCCTGGTTTAGTCCTAGTTTAGACCTGTTTTATACCAGGTTTTGCCCTAGTTTAGACCTGGTTTAGTCCTTGTTTTGTTTTGCTTTTGACCTGGGTTAGACTTAATTTAGACCTGGTTTAGTTTTGGTTTTGTCCAAGTTTAGTATTGGTTTTGACCTGGCTTAGACCTGGGTTAGTCCTAGTTTAGTCCTGTTTAAGACCAGGTTTAGCCCTAGTTTAGGCCTGGTTTTGTCTTGTTTTTGTCCAAGCTTAGTCTTGGTTTTGACCTGGCTTAGAACTGGTTTAGTCTGAGTTTAGACCTGTTTTAGACCAGGTTTAGCGCTAGTTTAGACCTGGTTTAGTCCTGGCTTAGAACTGGTTCAGTCCTGGTTTAGACCTGGTTCAGTCCTGGTTTAGACCTGGTTTAGTCCTGGTTTAGACCTGGTTTAGACCTGGTTTAGACCTGGTTTTGACCTGGTTTAGTCCTGGTTTAGACCTGGTTTAGTCCTGGCTTAGACCTGGTTCAGTCCTGGTTTAGACCTAGTTTAGTCCTGGTTTAGACCTGGTTTAGTCCTGGTTTAGACCTGGTTTAGACCTGGTTTAGACCTGGTTTAGTCCTGGTTTAGACCTGGTTTAGTCCTGGTTTAGACCTGGTTTAGTCCTGGTTTAGACCTGGTTTAGTCCTGGTTTAGACCTGGTTTAGACCTGGTTTAGTCTTGGTTTCGACTTGGCTTAGACCTGGTTCAGTCCTAGTTTAGACCTGGTTTAGACCTGGTTTAGACCTGGTTCAGTCCTAGTTTAGACCTGGTTTAGTCCTGGTTTAGACCTGGTTTAGTCCTGGTTTAGACCTGGTTTAGTCCTAGTTTAGACCTGGTTCAGTCCTAGTTTAGACCTAGTTTAGACCTGGTTTAGTCCTGGTTTAGACCTGGTTTAGTCCTGGTTTAGACCTGGTTTAGTCCTAGTTTAGACCTGGTTTAGTCCTGGTTTAGACCTGGTTTAGTCCTGGTTTAGACCTGGTTTAGTCCTAGTTTAGACCTGGTTCAGTCCTGGTTTAGACCTGGTTTAGTCCTCGTATGTACACCGTCTCTGTCTTAAATTACATATTTAAATTCTCCAGCTTTGGCTCCTGTCTGTTCCTCCGAGCCTCTGTCCTTCACTGCAGTGACCTTCAGAGATCGATTCTGGACTCAGCATCTTTTAACTGTAGTCCTCGTTAAAAAAAAGGACCTGTCCCACAGACACTGTCCAATCATCAGCGAGGACCGTCCCGCGGTGTCCAGTCAGCTGCGAGGACAGAGAGACACTCGTTTGCATTCAGCGCGGACCGTCTGAGGACACTGTGCAGGAGAAGAACGTGTTTATTATTTTAGACAGGCAGCGGGACAGAGACAGACAGAGACAGAGACGGTTTAATCATGTTTAAGGATCTGAGGAGGACACTGTCTTCGTCCCGCTGTGTCCCTGTCCCGCTGTGTCCTCTGGGGTGAGAAAAGAAACGCTGAGTCATTCTATCCTCAGCAGAAAATCACCTGTCAGTCACCACAACATCATCCAGAGTTTAGTCCTTTTTTAGACTTAGTTTAGTCCTGATTTAGTCTTAGTTTTTCCTGGTTTAGTCCTGGTTTAGACCTAATTTAGTCCTGGTTTAGTCTTAGTTTTTTCCTGGTTTAGTCCTGGTTTAGACCTAGTTTAGTCCTGATTTAGTCTTAGTTTTTTCCTGGTTTAGTCCTGATTTAGTCTTAGTTTTTTCCTGGTTTAGTCCTGATTTAGTCTTAGTTTTTTCCTGGTTTAGTCCTGGTTTAGACCTAGTTTAGTCCTGATTTAGTCTTAGTTTTTTCCTGGTTTAGTCCTGATTTAGTCTTAGTTTTTTCCTGGTTTAGTCCTGGTTTAGACCTAATTTAGTCCTGATTTAGTCTTATTTTTTTCCTGATTTAGTCCTGGTTTAGACCTAGTTTAGTCCTGATTTAGTCTTATTTTTTTCCTGATTTAGTCCTGGTTTAGACCTAGTTTAGTCCTGATTTAGTCTTAGCTTTTCTTGGTTTAGTCCTGGGTTAGACCTAGTTTAGTCCTGATTTAGTCTTAGTTTTTCCTGGTTTGGTCCTGGTTTAGACCTAGTTTAGTCCTGATTTAGTCTTATTTTTTTCCTGGTTTAGTCCTGGTTTAGACCTAGTTTAGTCCTGATTTAGTCTTAGCTTTTCTTGGTTTAGTCCTGGGTTAGACCTAGTTTAGTCCTGATTTAGTCTTAGTTTTTCCTGGTTTAGACCTAGTTTAGTCCTGGTTTAGTCTTAGTTTTTCCTGGTTTAGTCCTGGTTTAGACCTAGTTTAGTCCTGATTTAGTCTTATTTTTTTCTGGTTTAGTCCTGATTTAGTCTTATTTTTTTCCTGGTTTAGTCCCGATTTAGTCTTATTTTTTTCCTGGTTTAGTCCTGGTTTAGACCTAGTTTAGTCCTGATTTAGTCTTAGCTTTTCTTGGTTTAGTCCTGGGTTAGACCTAGTTTAGTCCTGATTTAGTCCTAGTTTTTCCTGGTTTAGTCTTGGTTTAGACCTAGTTTAGTCCTGTCTTAGTTTTTTCTGGTTTAGTCCTGGTTTAGACCTAGTTTAGTCCTGATTTAGTACTAGTTTTTCCTGGTTTAGTCTTGGTTTAGACCTAGTTTAGTCATGTCTTAGTTTTTTCTGGTTTAGTCCTGGTTTAGACCTAGTTTAGTCCTGATTTAGTCCTAATTTTTCCTAGTTTAGTCCCGATTTAGTCTTATTTTTTTCTGGTTTAGTCCTGATTTAGTCTTATTTTTTTCCTGATTTAGTCCTGGTTTAGACCTAGTTTAGTCCTGAAAACCAGGTGTATGCCAGGTCTAAACTAGGACTAAACCAGGTCTATACTAGGTCTACTCCACACCTCCATAAGTGTCAGTGCCGCCTCACCATTGGTCCATTTGTCATGTGACCTTGTGTTTCCTGCTCTGTGATTGGCAGGGAGCTGTCAGCTGATCTCCGAGCCCCAGTGTCACATGTTGCCCTACAATCAAACATGGCTGTCGTCGCCGGTGAACGTGGTGAAGAGCTCGGAGGTGGACATGCTGCTGAGGTGGGTCACACGTCTGACAGAGGTCAAAGGTCACAGGTCTGACAGAGGTCATAGGTCACACGTCTGACAGAGGTCGTAGGTCACAGGTCTGACAGAGGTCATAGGTCACAGGTCTGACAGAGGTCGTAGGTCACAGGTCTGACAGAGGTCATAGGTCACAGGTCTGACAGAGGTCGTAGGTCACACGTCTGACAGAGGTCGTAGGTCACAGGTCTGACAGAGGTCATAGGTCACACGTCTGACAGAGGTCGTAGGTCACAGGTCTGACAGAGGTCATAGGTCACAGGTCTGACAGAGGTCGTAGGTCACAGGTCTGACAGAGGTCATAGGTCACAGGTCTGACAGAGGTCGTAGGTCACAGGTCTGACAGAGGTCGTAGGTCACAGGTCTGACAGAGGTCATAGGTCTGACAGAGGTCGTAGGTCACAGGTCTGACAGAGGTCGTAGGTCACAGGTCTGACAGAGGTCGTAGGTCACACGTCTGACAGAGGTCGTAGGTCACAGGTCTGACAGAGGTCATAGGTCACAGGTCTGACAGAGGTCATAGGTCACACGTCTGACAGAGGTCGTAGGTCACACGTCTGACAGAGGTCGTAGGTCACACGTCTGACAGAGGTCATAGGTCACAGGTCTGACAGAGGTCGTAGGTCACACGTCTGACAGAGGTCGTAGGTCACAGGTCTGACAGAGGTCGTAGGTCACACGTCTGACAGAGGTCGTAGGTCACAGGTCTGACAGAGGTCGTAGGTCACAGGTCTGACAGAGGTCGTAGGTCACAGGTCTGACAGAGGTCGTAGGTCACACGTCTGACAGAGGTCGTAGGTCACACGTCTGACAGATGTCATAGGTCACAGGTCTGACAGAGGTCGTAGGTCACAGGTCTGACAGAGGTCGTAGGTCACAGGTCTGACAGAGGTCGTAGGTCACAGGTCCGACAGAGGTCGTAGGTCACAGGTCCGACAGAGGTCGTAGGTCACACGTCTGACAGAGGTCGTAGGTCACAGGTCTGACAGAGGTCACAGGTCTGACAGAGGTCGTAGGTCACACGTCTGACAGAGGTCGTAGGTCACAGGTCTGACAGAGGTCATAGGTCACAGGTCTGACAGAGGTAGGTCACAGGTCCGACAGAGGTCGTAGGTCACACGTCTGACAGAGGTCGTAGGTCACAGGTCTGACAGAGGTCACAGGTCTGACAGAGGTCGTAGGTCACACGTCTGACAGAGGTCGTAGGTCACAGGTCTGACAGAGGTCACAGGTCTGACAGAGGTCGTAGGTCACACGTCTGACAGAGGTCGTAGGTCACACGTCTGACAGAGGTCATAGGTCACAGGTCTGACAGAGGTCGTAGGTCACACGTCTGACAGAGGTCGTAGGTCACAGGTCTGACAGAGGTCGTAGGTCACACGTCTGACAGAGGTCATAGGTCACAGGTCTGACAGAGGTCGTAGGTCACACGTCTGACAGAGGTCGTAGGTCACAGGTCTGACAGAGGTCGTAGGTCACAGGTCTGACAGAGGTCGTAGGTCACAGGTCTGACAGAGGTCGTAGGTCACAGGTCTGACAGAGGTCATAGGTCACAGGTCTGACAGAGGTCGTAGGTCACACGTCTGACAGAGGTCGTAGGTCACAGGTCTGACAGAGGTCGTAGGTCACACGTCTGACAGAGGTCGTAGGTCACAGGTCTGACAGAGGTCGTAGGTCACAGGTCTGACAGAGGTCGTAGGTCACAGGTCTGACAGAGGTCGTAGGTCACACGTCTGACAGAGGTCGTAGGTCACACGTCTGACAGAGGTCATAGGTCACAGGTCTGACAGAGGTCGTAGGTCACAGGTCTGACAGAGGTCGTAGGTCACAGGTCTGACAGAGGTCGTAGGTCACAGGTCCGACAGAGGTCGTAGGTCACAGGTCCGACAGAGGTCGTAGGTCACACGTCTGACAGAGGTCGTAGGTCACAGGTCTGACAGAGGTCACAGGTCTGACAGAGGTCGTAGGTCACACGTCTGACAGAGGTCGTAGGTCACAGGTCTGACAGAGGTCATAGGTCACAGGTCTGACAGAGGTAGGTCACAGGTCCGACAGAGGTCGTAGGTCACACGTCTGACAGAGGTCGTAGGTCACAGGTCTGACAGAGGTCACAGGTCTGACAGAGGTCGTAGGTCACACGTCTGACAGAGGTCGTAGGTCACAGGTCTGACAGAGGTCACAGGTCTGACAGAGGTCGTAGGTCACACGTCTGACAGAGGTCGTAGGTCACACGTCTGACAGAGGTCATAGGTCACAGGTCTGACAGAGGTCGTAGGTCACAGGTCTGACAGAGGTCATAGGTCACAGGTCTGACAGAGGTCATAGGTCACAGGTCTGACAGAGGTCGTAGGTCACACGTCTGACAGAGGTCGTAGGTCACACGTCTGACAGAGGTCATAGGTCACAGGTCTGACAGAGGTCGTAGGTCACACGTCTGACAGAGGTCATAGGTCACAGGTCTGACAGAGGTCGTAGGTCACACGTCTGACAGAGGTCGTAGGTCACAGGTCTGACAGAGGTCGTAGGTCACAGGTCTGACAGAGGTCGTAGGTCACAGGTCTGACAGAGGTCGTAGGTCACAGGTCTGACAGAGGTCGTAGGTCACAGGTCTGACAGAGGTCGTAGGTTTGCACACAGCACAGCCACATCTAAAACCAACTTAAATTAATTTAATTTAAACATGAATTACTTTATTTATTCAGTTATTCATTTATTAAGTTAATTTTCCAAAATGATTTTACTTATTTGTTTTTCTATCTGCATAGTATAAGACCGTCCAGGCCCTATTATATTTCATGTTAGCCACCATTTCTTCATAGTGGTATATTTTTCCCAGACCTGCAATATGGTTGGTTCTGGTACTGCTTTTACAGCTACTTTATTCTCGTTTTCTCTTTGTTTTTTTGTGCTAAAGTCACACACCAAAAGCGTGCCTCATTTCTTTGAGCAGCCGTCTCGCGTCAAGCCCAAAGAACGGGCGTTGGCGTTCGCTTGCAGGTGCAGCGGTGGGCGAGGGCCAGTTATTGCCACTTGCAGCTTTATTTATATATTTTTTTTATTTATTTAAATGGATTACCGACAGTTTCTCTTCTGTTTTTTCGGCGCAGGTTCTTCAGTTACCTGAGCCGCCTCTCCTGCTACAGACACATCATGCTGTTCGGCTGCTCTCTGGCTCTACCTCAGTGTGTGGACGACTCGGGACACAGGTGAGATACGAGACGGGGCTCCACCAATCAGCTGCGACTATGAAGGACAGGAGTGAACGTAGCTCCTGACTGCCCCCCTCTGGTTGTTTGTTGTGATGGCGTTGCAGGCGCCTGGTCCTGCCGTGCGAGTCCTTCTGCGAGTCGGCTCGTCTCGGCTGTGAGCCCGTCCTGCACATGTTCAACGCCTCGTGGCCCGACTTCCTGCGCTGCTCCCAGTTCAACTCCACGTCCCCTCCTCCTCCTCCTCCGTCTTCGTCACCGCCGTCCTCTTCGTCACCGCCGTCCTCTTCGTCGCCGCCGTCACTGCCGCCCGCCGCCGACTCAGGACAGGCCCCCGTCTGCTACTCCCCTCGACACGTTAAAGGCAAACCTTGTAAGCACACAACCAGGACCAAAACAACCTTCTCCTTCTCTCTGAGTAGTTGTTTTCTTCTCTGCTCCTCTCTGATTGGTTCCTCTCACTCTCTGCTCCTCTCTGATTGGTTCCTCTCACTCTCTGCTCCTCTGTGATTGGTTCCCCTCACCCTCTTGCTCCTCTCTGATTGGTTCCTCTCACTCTTTGCTCCTCTCTGATTGGTTCCCCTCACTCTCTGCTCCTCTCTGATTGGTTCCCCTCACCCTCTTGCTCCTCTCTGATTGGTTCCTCTCACCCTCTTGCTCCTCTCTGATTGGTTCCTCTCACTCTTTGCTCCTCTCTGATTGGTTCCTCTCACTCTCTGCTCCTCTCTGATTGGTTCCTCTCACTCTCTTGCTCCTCTCTGATTGGTTCCCCTCACTCTCTTGCTCCTCTCTGATTGGTTCCCCTCGCTCTCTTGTTCCTCTCTGATTGGTTCCTCTCACTCTCTTGCTCCTCTCTGATTGGTTCCTCTCACTCTCTTGTTCCTCTCTGATTGGTTCCTCTCACTCTCTGCTCCTCTGTGATTGGTTCCTCTCACTCTCTTGTTCCTCTCTGATTGGTTCCTCTCACTCTTTGCTCCTCTCTGATTGGTTCCCCTCACTCTCTTGCTCCTCTCTGATTGGCTCCCCTCACCCTCTTGCTCCTCTCTGATTGGTTCCCCTCACTCTCTTGCTCCTCTCTGATTGGCTCCCCTCACCCTCTTGCTCCTCTCTGATTGGTTCCTCTCACCCTCTTGCTCCTCACTGATTGGCTCCCCTCACTCTCTTGCTCCTCTCTGATTGGTTCCCCTCACTCTCTTGCTCCTCTCTGATTGGCCGACAGCGGTGTGCGGCGGTAAGGACCACTTCCTGTGCACCAGTGGGATCTGCGTCCCTCAGAAACTCGTCTGTAACGGCTTCAACGACTGCGACGACTGGAGCGACGAGACGCACTGTGGTGAGTTACGTTTATTTATCTCCCGTGTTTAAAAATGAATAAACCATGCTTTACCCTGACGTTCCACGGTTATTCTAAAAAGGGGCGCACGTTCACTTTTGCTCAGTAGTAGCCGCTGACCAGAGTGCGAGGTTAATGATCTCATTTTAAAACTTTAGGGGCATCTGAAACTTGTCAAAAGGCAAAGTTACAAACACATTTTGCTGAATTTTAAAGTTTTTGTTTATCTTTTTGATAGAAATTTTCTGTGTTATCATCATTTATCGAGTTAGCACAGAGCTGATTAGCCTCTGTCCAGCTTTTACACTCTTAATACGTTTTTACATCAGAATATTCTGCTAAAGTCTCTTCTGTAGCTGTCACCTCCATCTTCTTATGTTTACATTGCACCAGTTTTCTCCACAAGCCCCTTGTGTGCGTGTCTGTTTTTGTTTTGTTTCTGTAGCAGTGTTACAGCGCCACCAACAGGCCTGGCAGATGTATTACGACATTTTCAGTGGTTTCCTGTGGGCCCAAAAAACATTTTATGAACACAGAGCTAGCAGAGCAGAGTAGTACTTGTAGTAGTAGATTTTGATGTTATACTTGTACTTTCAGAGGCACTTCCTTCTTCTGTAAACTTTGCATACTTTTACTTCTACTGTAGTAATTTTAATTTGAAGTAACTGTACTTTAACGTGAGTACAGATTCTGAAGTCTGGGTCTGAATGGGGCCGGAGTCCTGTGAAATTTGTGAAAGAGTTTGTGGCTCAAGCAAACATGGTGGACTGTTACCGCGACGATTGGGCGTTACCGCGGCGACAGCTCGGCCGAGGCGTCGCCGTGGAGACAGAGGGGAGGTGATTGATGGGAGCCGGAGTTTGTAAAAAGACAGAGGAATGCAGCCCCATTGTGACCCGGGTTTACGGCCCAGAGATAATGCAGTATTGACGAAATACTGGCGAAGTACTGACGAAGTACTGCGGAGAGGTTGTAAAGTACTGACGAAGTATTAAAGTACTGACGACAGCAGAGGAAATGAGGGAAAAACACCGGGATTTATGATGTTTACAGTATCTTGCATTGATTCCCACAGGAAGTAAAAGAAAAAAATAAAATCAGTTGAACACATTTCAGTTTTGATTAATCGTAAGACTCTGAAACATGTTATTTTCTGAGAGAGGAGGCTTTAATACCAAGTTGTGTTTTTGATCAAAAAAGTCCTTGTGAATACGCTTTGTCCAAACGTCCTCAAGTGGCAAAGTTGTAGCTTTGTCTGGTTCAAATTTAGTAAAAATTACAAATTTTGGTAGAATTATTACCAACTTTTAACGGGAATTATAAAATACCTAATGTTTTTTACCACTTTACTCTCACTTTTCTATCTGATTATTAATCCATCTAAAATATTCTACAGATAATTCAAACTAATTGTGAGTTGCAGCCCTACTATATATCTATTTGTGGTTTTTAATCTTCTATATTTTATGTTTTTAGAGGTTATGGTTATATATATTTGTATGTGTTTTAGTGGTTAATGATATATATTTTGTTTTATGTTTTAGAGTGTGCAGACTGGGAGTTCCGCTGCTCCACCGGTCGCTGTGTTCCTCCGGTTTTAGTCTGTGATGGATTTGATGACTGCGGAGACCTCAGTGACGAGATGAACTGTGGTGAGTACCTGGACCTGGTTTAGCTTGGGTTAGACCTGGTTAATCCTGGTTTAGACCCGGTTAGACTGAGTTAGACCTGGTTTAGTCCTAGTTAGACCTGGTTTAAGCCTGTTTAGACCTAATTAGAGATGGTTTAGTCCTGGTTAGACCTGATTTGTCCTGGTTTAGACCTGGTTTAGACCTTGTTAGACCTGGTTTAGACCTTGTTAGATCCGGTTTAGACCTGTTTAGACCTGGTTTAGACCTTGTTAGACCTGGTTTAGACCTTGTTAGATACGGTTTAGACCTTGTTAGATCCGGTTTAGACCTGTTTAGACCTGGTTTAGACCTTATTAGACCTGGTTTAGACCTTGTTAGACTTTGTTTAGACCTGTTTAGACCTTGTTAGACCAGGTTTAGACCTTGATAGATCCGGTTTAGACCTGTTTAGACCTGGTTTAGACCTTGTTAGACCTGGTTTAGACCTTGTTAGACCTGGTTTAGACCTTGTTAGATCCGGTTTAGACCTGTTTAGACCTGGTTTAGACCTTGTTAGACCTGGTTTAGACCTTGTTAGATCCGGTTTAGACCTGTTTAGACCTGGTTTAGACCTTGTTAGATCTGGTTTAGACCTTGTTAGACCTGGTTTAGACCTTGTTAGATCCGGTTTAGACCTGTTTAGACCTGGTTTAGACCTTGTTAGATCTGGTTTAGACCTTGTTAGACCTGGTTTAGACCTTGTTAGATCCGGTTTAGACCTGGTTTAGACCTGGTTTAGACCTTGTTAGACCTGGTTAATCCTGGTTTAGACCCTGTTAGACTTAGTTAGACCTGGTTTAGTCCTAGTTAGACCTGGTTTAAGCCTGTTTAGACCTAATTAGAGATGGTTTAGTCCTGACTAGACCTGATTTGTCCTGGTTTAGACCTGGTTTAGTCCTTGTTTAGAACTTATCAGACCTGGTTTAGACCTTGTTAGACCAGGTTTAGCCCTTGTTAGATCCGGTTTAGACCTGTTTAGACCTGGTTTAGACCTTGTTAGATCCGGTTTAGACCTGTTTAGACCTGGTTTAGACCTTGTTAGACCTGGTTTAGACCTTGTTAGATCCGGTTTAGACCTGTTTAGACCTGGTTTAGACCTTGTTAGACCCGGTTTAGACCTTGTTAGATCCGGTTTAGACCTGCTTAGACCTGGTTTAGACCTTGTTAGATCCGGTTTAGACCTGTTTAGACCCGGTTTAGACCTGGTTTTCCTGTGGATTCTCTGGTCCGGGTCTTCCCTGGGTGGAGAGGAATCCACAGCTGTTTTGGCAGAAGCCTCTCAGCTGTTCACAGACTTTTATTTAAACACATTCACTCCTGAAACTCGACACGTACTCTCTGTCCATTACTGTGTACTTCTTTTCTCCACCGAAAATACTACAAAAAATACTACTACTCTCTCTACACAGAAAATACTACACACAGCTCCAGTTTGCTCTGGGTACTTTAGAAAATAAATGTCCTTTTACCTCAGAGAGATATTGTATTTTAATGTGTTTTGACTTGGGCTCCAGACTGATACTTTCTGAAGTACATAAATATAACATTCATATACATCGTCTGCTTATCGGTGACTGGAGCCTGTCCCAGCGACTTTGGGCCTGAGGCGGGGCACACCCTGGGCCAGTGAGGCTCAGAGCTGAACACTGACCCTTCACTCTCACACCAGTTCACCTGTACATGCATGTGTCTGAACAAAGGTGAGATAAGAAGAAATCAAACCCACAACCTCCTTCCTGAAAGACAGCAGGAGACTGGGTTAGGGTTAGGGCTTAGGGCTAACCACTCTGCCACAGGAACACGGGGAGCACATGCTCACTCCTCTCAGAGACAGCGTCGTGTGCTGTTTCCTGTTGCAGACTGGAACCTGACGGGGCACAGATGTGTTTTATTGTTGTTTTATTTTGGCGGTGTGTTTTATTTTGGCGGTGTGTTGTTTTATTTTGGCGGTGTTGTATTTCAGAGTGTAACCTGACGATGGAGCACAGATGTGTTTTATTTTGGCGGTGTGTTGTTTTATTTTGGCAGTGTGTTGTTTTATTTTGGCGGTGTTGTATTTCAGAGTGTAACCTGACGATGGAGCACAGATGTGTTTTATTTTGGCGGTGTGTTGTTTTATTTTGGCAGTGTGTTGTTTTATTTTGGCGGTGTTGTATTTCAGAGTGTAACCTGACGATGGAGCACAGATGTATTTTATTTTGGCGGTGTGTTGTTTTATTTTGGCGGTGTGTTGTTTTATTTTGGCGGTGTTGTTTTATTTTGGCGGTGTGTTTTATTTTGGCGGTGTTATATTTCAGAGTGTAACCTGACAGTGGAGCACAGATGTGTTTTATTTTGGCAGTGTGTTTTATTTTGGCGGTGTGTTGTTTTATTTTGGCGGTGTGTTTTATTTTGGCGGTCTTGTATTTCAGAGTGTAACCTGACGGTGGAGCACAGATGTGGAGACGGCCGCTGTGTCTCCAGAGACTGGCTCTGTGACGGAGACTTCGACTGCTCAGACAAGAGCGACGAACACAACTGCTGTGAGTACTACAACTACTACACAAGTACTGCAATACACAAGAGCGACGAACACAACTGCTGTGAGTACTACAACTACTACACAAGTACTGCACTAGTACTACAACACACAAGAGCGACGAACACAACTGCTGTGAGTACTACAACTACTACACCTAATACTACACAAGTACTACAATACACAAGAGCGACGAACACAACTGCTGTGAGTACTACAACTACTACACAAGTACTACAATACACAAGAGCGACGAACACAACTGCTGTGAGTACTACAACTACTACACAAGTACTGCACTAGTACTACAATACACAAGAGCGACGAACACAACTGCTGTGAGTACTACAACTACTACACAAGTACTACAACACACAAGAGCGACGAACACAACTGCTGTGAGTACTACAACTACTACACAAGTACTGCACTAGTACTACAATACACAAGAGCGACGAACACAACTGCTGTAAGTACTACAACTGCAACATGCAGATACTACACTAGTACTACAATACACAAGAGCGTCAAACACAACTGCTGTGAGTACTACAACTACTCCAGTACTAACAATACACAAGAGCGACGAACACAACTGCTGTGAGTACTACAAATACTACACACAAATACTACATAAGTATTACACACAATACTACTTAAGTACAACACCAGAATACTACACACAAATACTACACAAGTACCACACAGAATACTACACAACTACAATAATACACAAGAGCAACGAGCACAATTGCTGTGAGTACTACACAAGTACTACACCAAAATACTCAAAACTACTCATCTCCAGGGGCGTAACATCAGGCAGTGCAGCCAGGAGGTTTAGGGGCCCATTGTAGGGGGCCCTTGTTCCTCTGTGGTCAAGTCTGTGTTTAAAATATTCATAATAAAAAAGAGCAGCAGAGTTTTTAACATGTTTTTTTTACAAAATTGGCCACAAATATTAATGAATAAGCAGCTGTTTTTGTATCAAACTTCAGTAGAACAGCAACATTTTATAAATTAAAACCCTTAATGCATGAACCTGAAGTACGAATGTGCTTCATAAGTTTAGGGCCCCTTCTGAAATCCTGCACTGGGGCCCCACATTACCAAGTTACACCACTGAGTCTACCCTAACGCTAACAGAGCAGATTCTTTAAATAAATGCTAAAAACACTTATTCTAATCTGTACTGGTGTGGCCTTAAGTGACACAGGGATTCACGAGGACTTAGTTTAAAAGTCCTTGTGTCCTCAGAGTCCATCAGCAGCAGCAGCAGTAACAGGAGGAGGGCATGATTCATGTTTAATAACTGTGTGTAAGTGTCAAACCGAGACACTTCTGAGTCAGACCCAGTCACTCTGAACTTTAAACTCACATTTCCACTGCTGCAGACCATCAGCTGCAAAAACACAAACAATACACACAGGATAATTATTCAAGATTACAGTCCCAGGCCACAAAAGACATACTACGCTTAAGTGATCCTTATATTTATGCATATGTGTTTATTCACCTAAGCCAGAGTATTGTCATTTCAAAATAATAGGACTCAAGTAGAAGTAAAAACAAAGTAAAAAGTAATAGTTGCCATAAATGTAAATGTGACTCGCTACTGCCCCCCTCTGGTTGCAGCCTGTAAGAGCCAGGGGTTGCTGGAGTGCCGGAACGGTCAGTGCGTCCCGTTAGCTTTCCGCTGTGACGGAGAGGACGACTGTAAGGACGGCAGCGACGAGGAGCACTGCAGCCGCGAGCAGAGTGAGACCTCACCACACACTGTCCCATAAAACATCGTCTGTGTAACTGTCCCGGACGCAGAGTGAGACCTCCCCACAAACACTGTCCCATAAAACATCATCTGTGTAACTGTCCCGGACGCAGAGTGAGACCTCCCCACACACTGTCCCCATAAAACATCATCTGTGTAACTGTCCCGGACGCAGAGTGAGACCTCCCCACACACTGTCCCCATAAAACATCATCTGTGTAACTGTCCCGGACGCAGAGTGAGACCTCCCCACAAACACTGTCCCCATAAAACATCATCTGTGTAACTGTCCCGGACACAGAGTGAGACCTCCCCACAAACACTGTCCCCATAAAACATCATCTGTGTAACTGTCCCGGACGCAGAGTGAGACCTCCCCACAAACACTGTCCCCATAAAACATCATCTGTGTAACTGTCCCGGACGCAGAGTGAGACCTCCCCACAAACACTGTCCCCATAAAACATCATCTGTGTAACTGTCCCGGACGCAGAGTGAGACCTCCTCACACACTGTCCCCATAAAACATCATCTGTGTAACTGTCCCGGACGCAGAGTGAGACCTCCCCACAAACACTGTCCCATAAAACATCATCTGTGTAACTGTCCCGGACGCAGAGTGAGACCTCCCCACACACTGTCCCCATAAAACATCATCTGTGTAACTGTCCCGGACGCAGAGTGAGACCTCCCCACAAACACTGTCCCCATAAAACATCATCTGTGTAACTGTCCCGGACGCAGAGTGAGACCTCCCCACAAACACTGTCCCCATAAAACATCATCTGTGTAACTGTCCCGGACGCAGAGTGAGACCTCCTCACACACTGTCCCCATAAAACATCATCTGTGTAACTGTCCCGGACGCAGAGTGAGACCTCCCCACAAACACTGTCCCATAAAACATCATCTGTGTAACTGTCCCGGACGCAGAGTGAGACCTCCCCACACACTGTCCCCATAAAACATCATCTGTGTAACTGTCCCGGACGCAGAGTGAGACCTCCCCACAAACACTGTCCCCATAAAACATCATCTGTGTAACTGTCCCGGACGCAGAGTGAGACCTCCCCACACACTGTCCCCATAAAACATCATCTGTGTAACTGTCCCGGACGCAGAGTGAGACCTCCCCACAAACACTGTCCCATAAAACATCATCTGTGTAACTGTCCCGGACGCAGAGTGAGACCTCCCCACACACTGTCCCATAAAACATCATCTGTGTAACTTTTTTAGTAAAGTTTTTAGTAAAACCTCTAACGTGAGCTCGTCCCGTGTGTTGCAGCTCAGTCAGCGCCCTGTCCTCCGGGGCAGCCCAGCTGTATCTCCACCTCCTGCTCTCCACCGTGCGGCGGGAGCGTCCCATGTGACCCACGACTCAACTCCAGCCTCAGCCACAACAACAACAACAACAACAACAACAACAGCTGCTGTGAGTTCATTCATACAGAGCTGCAGCTAAACATTATCTATCAATCAATTACTCTAGACGTTATTTTTCCTATTAATTGATTAATCCAGTGATTATTTTGTCTCCAAACTATTTATTTGTGTTGTTAGACAAAAACAATTAAACAATAAAAAAGTTAATATTTTATCTTTTACATACATCTTTCTTTGTTTAGCACTTAAAATGTTTTTTTCATCACAGTGTTGTGCATATAACAAGTGGGACATCAGTTACTTAAACTAAAGGGCGTGGTTTAACCAAGAATGCCTTAAAAAGTACATTCATTAAATCATTTCTGTAGACTACAACTCACTTTAAAGTAAATCTTACTAAATACTAACCTGCAAATTAGGATTAATATATAATAATATTATTGTGTCTTGTCATTGATTTATAGCCTGTGCATAACGACATTAAATAAAAAACGTAATGATATTGCTGAAGTGCAGCCACAGCCTGCTGTAATAACACTGCTGTAATAACACTGCTGTAATAACACTGCTGTAATAACACTGCTGTAATTACACTGCTGTAATAACACTGCTGTAATTACACTGCTGTAATAACACTGCTGTAATAACACTGCTGTAATTACACTGCTGTAATTACACTGCTGTAATAACACTGCTGTAATAACACTGCTGTAATTACACTGCTGTAATAACACTGCTGTAATAACACTGCTGTAATAACACTGCTGTAATTACACTGCTGTAATTACACTGCTGTAATAACACTGCTGTAATAACACTGCTGGTCCTAACCCCAGTCTCTCCTCTCTCTTACCCCCAGCCCAGTCTGCTCTCTCTGGTTCTCTAACCCCAGTCTCTCTCTTACCCCCAGCCCAGTCTGCTCTCTCTGGTTCTCTAACCCCAGTCTCTCTCTTACCCCCAGCCTGGTCTGCTCTCTCTGGTTCTCTAACCCCAGTCTCTCTCTTACCCCCAGCCCAGTCTGCTCTCTCTGGTTCTCTAACCCCAGTCTCTCTCTTACCCCCAGCCTGGTCTGCTCTCTCTGGTTCTCTAACCCCAGTCTCTCTCTTACCCCCAGCCCGGTCTGCTCTCTCTGGTTCTCTAACCCCAGTCTCTCTCTTACCCCCAGCCCAGTCTGCTCTCTCTGGTTCTCTAACCCCAGTCTCTCTCTTACCCCCAGCCCAGTCTGCTCTCTCTGGTTCTCTAACCTCAGTCTCTCCTCTCTCTTACCCCCAGCCCAGTCTGCTCTCTCTGGTTCTCTAACCCCAGTCTCTCCTCTCTCTTACCCCCAGCCCGGTCTGCTCTCTCTGGTTCTCTAACCCCAGTCTCTCCTCTCTCTTACCCCCAGCCCGGTCTGCTCTCTCTGGTTCTCTAACCCCAGTCTCTCCTCTCTCTTACCCCCAGCCCGGTGTGAGCCCGTGTCCCTGGAGCTCTGCCTGAACCTGCCCTATAACCTCACCGTGTTCCCGAACTTCCTGGGGCATCACTCCCAGAGAGAGTCCGCCGTGTCCTGGGAGGCCTCCCTGTTCCCGGCCCTGGTCCAGACGGGCTGCTACCCCTTCCTCATGTTCTACGCCTGCAGCCTCCTGGTGCCCAAGTGTGACCCCGGGACGGCTCAGAGGGTACCGCCCTGCAGGTGAGACAGAGCTCCGCCCCCTGCAGGTGAGACAGAGCTCCGCCCCCTGCAGGTGAGACAGAGCTCCGCCCCCTGCAGGTGAGACAGAGCACCGCCCCCTGCAGGTGAGACAGAGTACCGCCCCCTGCAGGTGAGACAGAGTACCGCCCTGCAGGTGAGACAGAGCTCCGCCCCCTGCAGGTGAGACAGAGTACCGCCCTGCAGGTGAGACAGAGTACCGCCCCCTGCAGGTGAGACAGAGTACCGCCCTGCAGGTGAGACAGAGCACCGCCCCCTGCAGGTGAGACAGAGTACCGCCCTGCAGGTGAGACAGAGTACCGCCCCCTGCAGGTGAGACAGAGCTCCGCCCCCTGCAGGTGAGCCAGAGTACCGCCCCCTGCATGTGAGACAGAGTACCGCCCCCTGCAGGTGAGACAGAGCTCCGCCCCCTGCAGGTGAGACAGAGTACCGCCCTGCAGGTGAGACAGAGTACCGCCCCCTGCAGGTGAGACAGAGCTCCGCCCCCTGCAGGTGAGACAGAGTACCGCCCCCTGCAGGTGACTTAACATAATGTGACTTAACGTAATGTGACGCTAACAGGACGCTGACGTGACGCTGCTGAGCTGTTAGGGTAAATTGGGGGTTACAGAGATCTGGGCCAACTCTAAAAACAAGCCCAGTAAGTGACCGAACAGGGCCTGGAACCAGAGGGTACTGCAATACTCGTATTTATTCATTTTACAGATGGTGCTAAAGTCAGATTTTAATTCTGACTTTTCTGATTCACCACATGGTCCTCAAGTTGTCTTCAAAAGTGGTTCTGAATAAACTGGTTACGGTTCTTCCAGATCCCTGTGTCGAAGCGCCAAAGACCGGTGCGAGTCCGTCCTGGGGATCGTGGGTCTGCAGTGGCCCGAGGACTCAGACTGTACCCAGTTCCCGGAGGAGGGAGAGGGCGCCCCCTGTCTGCTGCCGGAGGAGGGTGTTGATGGTAAACGCTTGAACTGAGGTCTCTTCAGTGCGTTCCTCTGAGATTATCGTGATATTCTGGTGTGTCTCTGCAGAGTGCTCTCCCAGTCACTTCAAATGTCGATCAGGTCGCTGTGTCCTCGCCACCAAACGCTGCGACGGCCAGTTAGACTGCGACGACCACAGCGACGAAGACCACTGCGGTGAGAGACCTTAGACCTGATTAAGACCTGGTTTAGTTCTGGTTTAGACCTGGTTTAGTTCTGGTTTAGACCTGGTTTAGTTCTGGTTTAGACCTGGTTTAGTTCTGGTTTAGGCCTGGTTTAGTTCTGGTTTAGACCTGGTTTAGTTCTGGTTTAGGCCTGGTTTAGTTCTGGTTTAGACCTGGTTTAGTTCTGGTTTAGGCCTGGTTTAGTGTGTAGGACAGGATAAGCCCTCCGGATGTCTCCTACCTCCTCTCCTAACCCCGCCCCCCTGTCCCGTAGGCTGTTCTGAGCGCGCTCTGTGGGAGTGTCCCGGCAGCTCCGTCTGCATCAAACCCTCCATGATCTGCGACGGGATCCCAGACTGCCCCCTACAGCTCGACGAGGCCAACTGCAGTGAGAACACACACATTAATATTTAAACACAGTTACTACATTTCATTCATTCATAAACCCTGTCCCCTGTCCCTTGTCTTGTGTCCCGTGTCCTGTGTCCCGTGTCCTCTCTCCTGGTGGCTGCAGCCGTGTGCCGCGATAACGAGTTGTCCTGTAACAATCACGAGTGCGTCCATCGAACTCTGTGGTGCGACGGCAAGAAGCACTGCTCCGACAGCTCAGACGAGTGGGACTGTGGTGAGACCCGGTTTAGTCCTGGTTTACTCCTGGTTTAAATCTGGTTTAGACCTAGTTATATTCTGGTTTAATCCTAGTTTAGTGCTGGTTTAGTCTTGGTTTAGACCTGGTTTAAACCTGGTTTAGTCCTGGTATAGTCTTGGTTTAGACCTGCTTATGTTCTGGTTTAGTCCTGGTTTAACCCTAGCTTAGTCCTGGTTAAGACCTGATGTAGGCTTTGTTAAGTCTTGATTTAGTCCTGGTCTAAAACTTGGTTTAGAGCTGCTACTAGTAGCAGTAGTGGTTTAGACCTGGTTTAGACTAAGGTTAGTCCTGCTTTAGTCTTTTTTAGTCCTGATTTAGACCCGGTTTAACCTTAGCCTAGTCCTGGTTTAGACTAGATTTAGTCCTGGTGTAGACCTAGTTTAGTTCTGGTTTATGAGTAGTCTTTGTTTAGACCTAGTTTAGTTCTGGTTCATGAGTAGTCTTTGTTTAGACCTAGTTTAGTCCTGGTTTTGTCTCAGACCTTGTTTACTGTAACCCATCTCTCTCTGTCCCAGTCTCTCTGGAGGACCGGTCCGGTCCGGTTCTCACGGTGTTCCGGTCCGGAGCCGAGTACCAGGTCTGTGCCGACGAATGGACCCAGGATCTGAGCGAACTCACCTGTCGTCAGCTGGGGCTAGGGTAAGGTCAGTAACACACCGCACCTGTGTACCACCCAGGACCCTGCACAGGTAGTTAGTAGTAGTAGTAGTAGTAGTAGTAGTAGTAGTTGGTAGTAGTAGCAGTACAATCACGTTATAAAACACTATACTAAAAGATCTACACTTAACCATTCATAAAACCATAAGCCCCACCCCTCTGCAGTCATGTGACCCTGTAGCCCCCCTCTCTGCTGCAGTCATGTGACTCTGTAGCCCCGCCCCTCTGCTGCAGTCATGTGACTCTGTAGCCCCGCCCCTCTGCAGTCATGTGACTCTGTAGCCCTGCCCCTCTGCTGCAGTCACGTGACTCTGTAGTCCCACCCCTCTCTGCTGCGGTCATGTGACCCTGTAGCCCTGCCCCTCTGCTGCAGTCATGTGACTCTGTAGCCCCGCCCCTCTGCAGTCATGTGACTCTGTAGCCCTGCCCCTCTGCTGCAGTCACGTGACTCTGTAGCCCCGCCCCTCTGCAGTCATGTGACTCTGTAGCCCTGCCCCTCTGCTGCAGTCACGTGACTCTGTAGTCCCACCCCTCTCTGCTGCAGTCATGTGACTCTGTAGCCCAGCCTCTCTGCTGCAGTCATGTGACCCTGTAGCCCTGCCTCTCTGCTGCAGTCATTTGATCCTGTAGCCCCGCCCCTATGCTGCAGTCATGTGACTCTGTAGCCACGCCCCTCTCCACAGAGTCCCCGCCTCCGTGGCCCTGGTGCAGGACCAGGCTGGAGTCCCGGGACGGCGGCGCTGGCTCCACGTTCACCCGGACTGGGCTCAGAGGAACTCCAGCGCTCTGCAGGCCCGACTCGAGAAGAGGAGGTACAGACCACAGACCTGGTTTAGACCTGGTTTAGACCTGGTTTAGACCTGGTTTAGACCTGGTTTAGACCTGGTTTTTCTGACCTGTGTGTCTCTTTAGTCACGCCTGTCACTCCCGGAGAAGAGTCTCTGTCCTCTGCTCCAGAGAAGGTGAGTCTGGATCCAAGACTCTCCAGTCCCAGTCCTTGGTCCCGGTCTTAGTCCCTCTCCCTCTCTCTCTGTGTGTCCTCCTCAGAATGTGGGCGTCGGCCTGCGGTGGGCGTGGTCTCCCTGCGTCACCGGCACAAGAGGATTGTGGGAGATGGAGTCCACCACAACAGCAGTAACACTCACCACCGCAGACAGCAGCAGCAGAGGAGCAGGACCAACAGCAGTCTGGGAGTCTCCAGGAGGATCATGGGAGGTGTAGTCCACAGACAGAAGCGGATCCTGGGGGGCCGCGTGTCCCGTCCCGGGGCGTGGCCGTGGCAGTGCTCCCTGCAGAGCGGGCAGAGCGGCCATGTTTGCGGGTGTGTCCTGATCGGGAGGAGATGGGCTCTGACCGTGGCCCACTGCTTCGAGGGGTCAGTGTCTGCTCATTTTTGGTTTTGTGTACCCCCAGAACCTGATTTAGTCCTGGTTTTGGACCCGGCTTAGTACTAGGTTTAGTCCTGGTTTTAGTTCTGGTTTTGTCTTAGTTTACTCCTGGTTTAGAACTAGTTTATGGTCCAGTTTTAGTCCAGGTTCAGTCTAGGTTTAGTCCTGCTTTTAGACCCAGCTTGGTCTTTGTTTAGTTCAGGTTTAAGGCATGGTTTAGGCTTGGTTTAGACCTAGTTTAGTTCTGATTTAGACCTAGTTTAGTCCTGGTTTAGACCTAGTTTAGTCCTGGTTTAGACCTATTTTAATCCTGGTTTAGACCTAGTTTAGTCCTGGTTCAGCCCTGCTTTGAACCTAGTTTTAGTCACGGTTATAATCCAGGTTTAGTTATGATTTAGTCTTGGTTTAATTCTGGTTATAATCCTGCTTTAGCCCTGGTTTAGTCCTGGTTTTGTCCTGGTTGGACCTGGTTTAGTCCTGGTTTAGACCTGGTTTTGTCCTGGTTTAGACCTAGTTTAGTCCTGGTTCAGCCCTGCTTTGAACCTAGTTTTAGTCACAGTTATAATCCTGGTTTAGTTATGATTTAGTCTTGGTTTAATTCTGGTTATAATCTTGCTTAAGCCCTGGTTTAGTCCTGGTTTAGTCTTAGTTTTGTCCTGGTTTAGACCTAGTTTAGTTCTGGTTTAGACCTAGTTTAGTCCTGGTTTAGACCTAGTTTAGCCCTGCTTTGGACCTAGTTTTAGTCATGGTTATAATCCTGGTTTAGTTATGATTTAGTCTTGGTTTAATTCTGGTTATAATCCTGCTTTAGCCCTGGTTTAGTCCTGGTTTTGTCCTGGTTGGACCTGGTTTAGTCCTGGTTTAGACCTGGTTTTGTCCTGGTTTAGACCTAGTTTAGTCCTGGTTCAGCCCTGCTTTGAACCTAGTTTTAGTCACAGTTATAATCCTGGTTTAGTTATGATTTAGTCTTGGTTTAATTCTGGTTATAATCTTGCTTAAGCCCTGGTTTAGTCCTGGTTTAGTCTTAGTTTTGTCCTGGTTTAGACCTAGTTTAGTTCTGGTTTAGACCTAGTTTAGTCCTGGTTTAGACCTAGTTTAGCCCTGCTTTGGACCTAGTTTTAGTCATGGTTATAATCCTGGTTTAGTTATGATTTAGTCTTGGTTTAATTCTGGTTATAATCCTGCTTTAGCCCTGGTTTAGTCCTGGTTTAGTCTTAGTTTTGTCCTGGTTGGACTTGGTTGATGTAGACCTAGCTGAGTTAAATCAGGTCTAACCCAGGGCTATAAACAAGGCCTAGACCAGGACTAAACCCGATCTAAAACAGGACAAATCTAGGTCTTAACTATATTAAACTAAACTAAAACTAAGCTAGGTCGAAACCACAACTAAACATGAAAACTATAACTCCCAGAATGCTTTGTGCTGGGCATGACATTAATAAAAGACCGTTCTCAGTCATGTGACTTGGTTTGTTGACGCCGCCATTTTGGATGCAAAAAGCTGGTATAGCTGGCTAGCGATTAGCGATCGTGTATAGAAATTGAGTTCATATTTACCACTTTCTACACCGTTTCAATACTTAACGTTAAGTGTTCAGGTCAGACAGAGATATTTAGAGAAATGTTCACTTGTCGATGCTTAAGACCCATATGATGTCAAAATTACTGTTTACCAGCCTTCAACACACAATCCGCTTTGGAATACCACAACGTTTACAATTATTTAGTCAATCAATCGACAATCTCACTTTATAGGGGCACAATTAAAAGCTTACAAGAGGCAGAGAGCTCCTTAGAGGCATAAAAATATGTAGTGGCAGGATGGTGACAGAGCTTTAGTATGGCCCTAAAACAACTGTTGTCCATGTGAGTAGGCAGATGAGAGACGCAGATTAGTGAAAAGGCAATATAAATACTTCAATAAAGTAGGCTTTCCGCGGAGGTTTACAAGTCTAAAATTATAAATCAAAATTTAAAGCCTTAAAAAGTGGCAAATTTGCTGAGATATGGAGAATTAGGATTTATATTTGTTTAACCTCATTCAAGCTAGCGGCGACCAGATTCGGAAAGAAACTCCACAAAAACATAATTTGCACAGTTATTATTTTGTCAATACAGGCATGTTATACATCGTTAGAAAGCTTCTGTTCTGTACAAAATGGGAATTAAGTTAACTTTATGCTTAAAATAGGACATATGTGTAATTAATGACAATTCCTCAGTGCCCAAACTGAAAAAAACAGACTTTTTACCTTTGAACACTGGTTCTGTCCAAAACCTGTCCAATCCAGGATTAGTAACCCTCAATCAGTTCGTATAAATCCACAAGTAAATATCGAGATGTATTTCCATAAAAGTATTCCATGTTGTGAAAATAATCCTGTAATCGCCATATCCTCACGCAGAAATGAACAAATACCAAGCTGTCCTGAACATTGCATTTTCTTTTTCTTCCCAGTTTGCTAAATGTCTGTGAAAACGTGTTTCCCTGCTAATAAACCTGAGCAGACAGAACTGACCTCAGATCAGTTTTTACTTTATTTGACGATTACAGCAGGAGCGATCTTTTATGTGACTTTTTACTTCAAAAGTCAGCTGGCAGATGCTATCACAGATATAGGACACATTAAACTATTTTTGATGAGTAAAACAAATTTAATTTGTTAGGCTACAGACAGCAGGACTGATCCAAATCGGGCCGTGACAACCGGCTTTTGCCATCCAACATGGCGGCTCCGTGAGAAGGGTCTATAAAGCCTTTCCCTAAATCTAAGAAGAAAAGTGGCATATGTTGTTTTAATAAATGCCCTGCCCCCAGTGGACAGCCGTGGTACTGCAGCTCACTCTGTTTGTGTAGGTTTCTAATGAATGAATGAATGAATGAATGAATGAATGAATGAATGAATGAATGAATGAATGAATGAGGTAACCCTGTGTTTACTGCTGTGTGTTAGACGAGAGAGTGCCGAGCTGTGGAAGGTGGTCCTGGGCCTGAACAACCTGGACCACCCCGGGGTCCACAGCCAGACCCGAGGAGTCCGGACCATCGTCGTGCACCCGCGGTACAACCGGGCCGTGGTGGACTACGACATCAGCGTGGTCCAGCTGGAGTCTGAGGTAAAACCAGGACTAAACCAGGACTAAAGCAGGACTAAAGCAGGATTATAACCAGGACTAAAACTGGACTAAAACTGGACTAAAACTGGACTAAAACAGCACTTAAACCGGGGCTAAACCAGGTCTAAACCAAGACTGAAACCAGGACTAAAACCAGTACTAAACCAGAGCTAAAGCAGGACTAAATCAGGAGTAAAACTTGGACTAAAGCAAGACTAAACCAGAACTGAATCAGGATTAAGCCAGGGCTGAACCAGGTCTAACCCAGTCCTGATGAGTTCTGGTCCTGTCCTCAGGTGGAGGAGACGGTGTTCGTGCGGCCCGTGTGCCTGCCTGCCATTGGTCAGCTGCCGTCACCTGACTCCTACTGTTACATCACGGGATGGGGTCACATGGGCAACAGGAGTGAGTCCACTTTAATTAGGATTATACCATTAATATTACAAACTAATTATTCTTCACTGTTCCTCTGTCCTCATGTCTAACTGTGCCTGTAGTACTGGGGTTTATCCACCAGGGGGCAGTGTAGAGCCATAGATAAATGTGCCTTAGGTTTAATCTCATATGGAAAAACGTTTTTATGTACTATACTACCATCTCCATCCATCCATCCATCTTCTTCCGCTTATCCGGAACCGGGTCGCGGAGGCAGCAGTCTAAGCAAAGATGCCCAGACTTCCCTCTCCACAGACACTTCCTCCAGCTCTACCGGGGGGACCCCAAGGCGTTCCCAGGCCGAGAGACGTAGTCCCTCCAGCGTGTCCTAGGTCTTCCCCGGGGCCTCCTCCCAGTGGGACATGAACACCTCCCCAGGGAGAACGTAGATCGACAGTAAATCGAGAGCTTCTCCTTCTTCTCAGCTCCTTCTTCACCACAACAGACCGATACAACGACCGCATTACTGCAGATGCTGCACCGATCCGCCTGTCAATCTCACGCTCCATCCTTCCCTCACTCGTGAACAAGACCCCAAGATACTTAAACTCCTCCACTTGAGGCAGGAGCTCTCCTCCAACCTGGAGAGGGCGCCACCCTTTTCCGGTCGAGAACCATGGCCTTGGACTTGGAGAAGCTGATTCTCATCCCAGCCGCTTCACACTCGGCTGCAAACCGTCCCAGTGCACACTGAAGGTCCTGGTTTGATGAAGCCAACAGGACAACATCATCTGCAAAAAGCAGAGATGAAATCCTGTGGTTCCCAAACCAGACTCCCTCCGGCCCCTGGCTGAGGCTAGAAATTCTGTCCATAAAAATAATGAACAGAACCGGTGACAAAGGGCAGCCCTGCCGGAGTCCAACATGCACTGGGAACAGGTCCGACTTACAACCGGCAATGCGGACCAAGCTCCTGCTCCGGTCATACAGGGACCGGACAGCCCTTAGCAAAGGGCCCCGGACCCTATACTCCCAGAGCACCCCCCACAGGACGTTACGAGGGACACGGTCGAACGCCTTCTCCAAATCCACAAAGCACATGTGGACTGTGGGCGAACTCCCATGAACCCTCGAGCACCCGATAGAGGGAGTAGAGCTGGTCCACTGTTCCACGACCGGGGCGAAAACCGCATTGTTCCTCCTGAATCCGAGGTTCGACTATCGGCCGAATTCTCCTCTCCAGTCCCTGGAATAGACTTTCCCGGGGAGGCTGAGGAGTGTGATCCCCCTGTAGTTGGAACACACCTCCGGTCCCCCTTCTTAAAAAGAGGGACCACCCCGGTCTGCCAGTCCAGAGGCACTGTCCCCGACCGCCACGCGATGTTGCAGAGACGTGTCAGCCACGACAGCCCCACAACATCCAGAGACTTGAGGTACTCAGGACGGATCTCATCCACACCCGGTGCCTTGCCACTGAGGAGCTTTTTAACCACCTCAGTGACTTCAGCCCCGGTGATGGATGAGTCCACCTCTGAGTCCCCAGCCTCTGCTTCCTCAACGGAAGGCGTGTCGGTGGGATTGAGGAGATCCTCAAAGTATTCCTTCCACCGCCCGACAACATTCCCAGTCGAGGTCAACAGCTCCCCACCTCCACTGTAAACAGTGTTGGTGAAGCTATACTACCATCTGTTCTATTTAAATTATGATTATGCCTTAAAGTACATATTCATTATTCATTTGAAATAATAAAACCTTATTTTGGTTCTCAAAAAACGTCTATAATCTCCTGAAGTCAGTATTTTCTCAGTTTTATTAGTGACAGACGTGTTATTTTTGTATTTTCTCTGTAATATTAGTGACAGATATTGTTATTCTCTGTTATATCTCTGCTGCAGTGCCGTTTAAGCTCCAGGAGGGGGAGGTGCGGATCATCTCCAAGTCCCAGTGTCAGTCCTACTTTGACATGAAAACTATAACTCCCAGAATGCTTTGTGCTGGATACGACGCAGGCACCGTGGACTCCTGTATGGTACGATTTCTCTCATCTTTTTTGTTCTGATGTGAATAAAATATGGTTTTTAGATTTTACACATTGCCAGAGCTCATCTGGAACTGTTCCTGTGTTAATAATGTAACTGTGCCTCGTTTAAGTCTACACTGCCCTCTGGTGGAGAAACACGAGTACAACAGACACAAATAATCAACACTGGGTTAGACCTGGTTTAGTCCTGGTTTAGACCTGGTTTAGTCCTGGTTTAGACCTGGTTTAGTCCTGGTTTAGTCCTGGTTTACACCTGGTTTAGTCCTGGTTTAGTCCTGGTTTAGACCTGGTTTAGTCCTGGTTTAGTTCTGGTTTAGTCCTGGTTTACACCTGGTTTAGTCCTGGTTTAGTCCTGGTTTAGACCTGGTTTAGACCTGGTTTAGTCCTGGTTTAGACCTGGTTTAGACCTGGTTTATACCTGGTTTAGTCCTGGTTTAGACCTGGTTTAGTCCTGGTTTAGTCCTGGTTTACACCTGGTTTACACCTGGTTTAGTCCTGGTTTACACCTGGTTTAGTCCTGGTTTAGACCTGGTTTAGTCCTGGTTTAGTCCTGGTTTACACCTGGTTTAGTCCTGGTTTAGACCTGGTTTAGACCTGGTTTAGTCCTGGTTTAGTCCTGGTTTAGACCTGGTTTAGTCCTGGTTTAGTCCTGGTTTAGACCTGGTTTAGTCCTGGTTTAGTCCTGGTTTAGACCTGGTTTAGTCCTGGTTTAGTCCTGGTTTAGACCTAGTTTAGTCCTGGTTTAGTCCTAGTTTAGACCTGGTTTAGACCTGGTTTAGTCCTGGTTTAGACCTGGTTTAGACCTGGTTTAGTCCTGGTTTAGACCTGGTTTAGTCCTGGTTTAGTCCTGGTTTAGACCTGGTTTAGTCCTGGTTTAGTCCTGGTTTAGTCTTGGTTTAGACCTGGTTTAGTCCTGGTTTAGACCTAGTTTAGTCCTGGTTTAGTCCTGGTTTAGACCTGGTTTAGTCCTGGTTTAGTCCTGGTTTAGACCTAGTTTAGTCCTGGTTTAGTCCTAGTTTAGACCTGGTTTAGACCTGGTTTAGTCCTGGTTTAGACCTGGTTTAGACCTGGTTTAGTCCTGGTTTAGACCTGGTTTAGTCCTGGTTTAGTCCTGGTTTAGACCTGGTTTAGTCCTGGTTTAGACCTGGTTTAGTCCTGGTTTAGACCTGGTTTAGACCTGGTTTAGACCTGGTTTTATTAGTTATTCTGAGTAGTTGTTTTATTAATGTCATATTTCTGGTTCCACAGGGGGACAGTGGAGGTCCTCTGGTCTGCGAGGACTTCTCTGGACACTGGACCCTGTTTGGACTCACGTCCTGGGGCAGCGTCTGCTTCAGTAAAGTCCTGGGACCTGGAGTCTACAGCAACGTGACCCACTTCACCCCCTGGATCCAGCAGCAGATCTACATCCACACCTTCCTCCAGGACTCAGGACTAAACCAGGACTGAGGACTAAACCAGGACTGAGGACTAAACCAGGACTGAGGACTAAACCAGGACTGAGGACTAAACCAGGACTGAAGACTAAACCAGGACTGAGGACCTCCTCCAGGACTCAGGACTAAACCAGGACTGAGGACTAAACCAGGACCGAGGATTAAACCAGGACTGAGGACTAAACCAGGACTGAGGACTAAACCAGGACTGAGGACTAAACCAGGACTGAGGACTAAACCAGGACTGAGGACTAAACCAGGACTGAGGACTAAACCAGGACTGAAGACTAAACCAGGACTGAAGACTAAACCAGGACTGAAGACTAAACCAGGACTGAAGACTAAACCAGGACTGAAGACTAAACCAGGACTGAGGACTAAACCAGGACTGAAGACTAAACCAGGACTGAGGACTAAACCAGGACCGAGGATTAAACCAGGACTGAGGACTAAACCAGGACTGAGGACTAAACCAGGACCGAGGATTAAACCAGGACTGAGGACTAAACCAGGACCGAGGATTAAACCAGGACCGAGGACTAAACCAGGACTGAGGACTAAACCAGGACTGAGGACTAAACCAGGACTGAGGACTAAACCAGGACTGAGGACTAAACCAGGACTGAGGACTAAACCAGGACCGAGGACTAAACCAGGACCGAGGACTAAACCAGGACTGAGGACTAAACCAGGACTGAGGACTCCCCTCAGGACTGAGGACTAAACCAGGACTGAGGACTAAACCAGGACTGAGGACTAAACCAGGACCGAGGATTAAACCAGGACCGAGGACTAAACCAGGACCGAGGACTAAACCAGGACTGAGGACTAAACCAGGACTGAGGACTTCCTCCAGGACCGAGGACTAAACCAAGACTGAGGACTAAACCAGGACTGAGGACTAAACCAGGACTGAGGACCTCCTCGAGGACTCAGGACTAAACCAGGACTGAGGACTAAACCAGGACTGAGGACTAAACCAGGACTGAGGACTCCCCTCAGGACTGAGGACTAAACCAGGACTGAGGACTAAACCAGGACTGAGGACTAAACCAGGACCGAGGATTAAACCAGGACCGAGGACTAAACCAGGACCGAGGACTAAACCAGGACTGAGGACTAAACCAGGACTGAGGACTTCCTCCAGGACCGAGGACTAAACCAGGACTGAGGACTAAACCAGGACTGAGGACTTCCTCCAGGACCGAGGACTAAACCAGGACTGAGGACTAAACCAGGACTGAGGACTAAACCAGGACTGAGGACTCCCCTCAGGACTGAGGACTAAACCAGGACTGAGGACTAAACCAGGACTGAGGACTAAACCAGGACCGAGGATTAAACCAGGACCGAGGACTAAACCAGGACCGAGGACTAAACCAGGACTGAGGACTAAACCAGGACTGAGGACTTCCTCCAGGACCGAGGACTAAACCAGGACTGAGGACTAAACCAGGACTGAGGACTTCCTCCAGGACCGAGGACTAAACCAGGACTGAGGACTAAACCAGGACTGAGGACTAAACCAGGACTGAGGACTCCCCTCAGGACTGAGGACTAAACCAGGACTGAGGACTAAACCAGGACTGAGGACTAAACCAGGACCGAGGATTAAACCAGGACCGAGGACTAAACCAGGACTGAGGACTAAACCAGGACTGAGGACTAAACCAGGACTGAGGACTTCCTCCAGGACCGAGGACTAAACCAGGACTGAGGACTAAACCAGGACTGAGGACTTCCTCCAGGACCGAGGACTAAACCAGGACTGAGGACTAAACCAGGACTGAGGACTAAACCAGGACTGAGGACTAAACCAGGACTGAGGACTAAACCAGGACTGAGGACTTCAGACATAAACCTGTTCATTACATCCAACACTGAGCTACTGCACTTCATATACGACTGGACCAGGACTAAACCAGGCCTAAACCAGGACTTAAGTAGGTATAAACCTGTCCTAACTCTTTATTTTACTTTTGTGTCCAGTCAAACCCATTGTTTTCTTACTGAAGTGGGTCTGACCATTTCCCACAGACTCCTCCTGGTCACATTTTTTTTAGTTCCTCTGACTGACCCTGGACCATGAGACCGACTGGTTCTGACTCACTCGGACTCGGACCCAGGACTTCCTGTTTTAAAGCATTCCAGACTAGAGCCGTCTCTGAGCTGTGCCTAAACTCCACTGCCTTCAGACTACATCTCCCACAATGCACCATGGTCTCTGAGCTGCCGTTCAGGGCAACAAGACAGAGAGACAGGTCTAAACCAGGTCTCAACAAGGACTTAACCAGGACTAAACAAGGACTTAACTAGGTCTAAACCAGGTCTCAACAAGGACTTAACCAGGACTAAACAAGGACTTAACTAGGTCTAAACCAGGTCTCATCAAGGACTTAACCAGGACTAAACCAGGTCTCAACAAGGACTTAACCAGGACTAAACCAGGTCTCAACAAGGACTTAACCAGGACTAAACAAGGACTTAACTAGGTCTAAACCAGGTCTCATCAAGGACTTAACCAGGACTAAACCAGGTCTCAACAAGGACTTAACCAGGACTAAACCAGGTCTCAACAAGGACTTAACCAGGACTAAACAAGGACTTAACTAGGTCTAAACCAGGTCTCATCAAGGACTTAACCAGGACTAAACCAGGTCTCAACAAGGACTTAACCAGGACTAAACAAGGACTTAACTAGGTCTAAACCAGGTCTCAACAAGGACTTAACCAGGACTAAACAAGGACTTAACTAGGTCTAAACCAGGTCTCATCAAGGACTTAACCAGGACTAAACCAGGTCTCAACAAGGACTTAACCAGGACTAAACAAGGACTTAACTAGGTCTAAACCAGGTCTCATCAAGGACTTAACCAGGACTAAACCAGGTCTAAACCAGGTCTCAACAAGGACCTAACCAGGACTAAACAAGGACTTAACTAGGTCTAAACCAGGTCTCATCAAGGACTTAACCAGGACTAAACCAGGTCTCAACAAGGACTTAACCAGGACTAAACAAGGACTTAACTAGGTCTAAACCAGGTCTCATCAAGGACTTAACCAGGACTAAACCAGGTCTCAACAAGGACTTAACCAGGACTAAACAAGGACTTAACTAGGTCTAAACCAGGTCTCATCAAGGACTTAACCAGGACTAAACCAGGTCTCAACAAGGACTTAACCAGGACTAAACAAGGATTTAACTAGGTCTAAACCAGGTCTCAACAAGGACTTAACCAGGACTAAACAAGGACTTAACTAGGTCTAAACCAGGTCTCAACAAGGACTTAACCAGGACTAAACCAGGTCTCAACAAGGACTTAACCAGGACTAAACCAGGTCTCAACAAGGACTTAACCAGGACTAAACCAGGTCTCAACAAGGACTTAACCAGGACTAAACAAGGACTTAACTAGGTCTAAACCAGGTCTCATCAAGGACTTAACCAGGACTAAACCAGGTCTCAACAAGGACTTAACCAGGACTAAACAAGGACTTAACTAGGTCTAAACCAGGTCTCAACAAGGACTTCACCAGGACTAAACAAGGACTTAACTAGGTCTAAACCAGGTCTCATCAAGGACTTAACCAGGACTAAACCAGGTCTCAACAAGGACTTAACCAGGACTAAACAAGGACTTAACTAGGTCTAAACCAGGTCTCATCAAGGACTTAACCAGGACTAAACCAGGTCTAAACCAGGTCTCAACAAGGACCTAACCAGGACTAAACAAGGACTTAACTAGGTCTAAACCAGGTCTCATCAAGGACTTAACCAGGACTAAACCAGGTCTCAACAAGGACTTAACCAGGACTAAACAAGGACTTAACTAGGTCTAAACCAGGTCTCATCAAGGACTTAACCAGGACTAAACCAGGTCTCAACAAGGACTTAACCAGGACTAAACAAGGACTTAACTAGGTCTAAACCAGGTCTCATCAAGGACTTAACCAGGACTAAACCAGGTCTCAACAAGGACTTAACCAGGACTAAACAAGGATTTAACTAGGTCTAAACCAGGTCTCAACAAGGACTTAACCAGGACTAAACAAGGACTTAACTAGGTCTAAACCAGGTCTCAACAAGGACTTAACCAGGACTAAACAAGGATTTAACTAGGTCTAAACCAGGTCTCAACAAGGACTTAACCAGGACTAAACAAGGACTTAACTAGGTCTAAACCAGGTCTCAACAAGGACTTAACCAGGACTAAACAAGGACTTAACTAGGACTAAACCAGGTCTCAACAAGGACTTAACCAGGACTAAACAAGGACTTAGCCAGGACTAAACAAGGACTTAACTAGGACTAAACCAGGTCTCAACAAGGACTTAACTAGGACTAAACAAGGACTTAACCAGGACTAAACAAGGACTTAATTAGGTCTAAACCAGGTCTCAACAAGGACTTAAGCAGGACTAAACAAGGACTTAACCAGAACTAAAAAAGGTCTAAAAAATGACTTAACTAAGACTAAACCAGGTCTAAACCGGGTCTGAACTAGGATTAAACCAGGTCTAAACAAGGACTAAACTAGGACTAAACCAATTCTAAACCAAGTCTAAACCAGGTCTAAACAAGGACTAAACTAGGACTAAACCAATTCTAAACCAAGTCTAAATCAGGTCTAAACCAGGTCTAAACTAGGTCTAAACCAGGCCTAAACAAGGACTGAACCAGGTCTAACCCAAGTCTAAACCAGGACCTCGTTAGTCCCTGTTTTAGCCCCTCTCTCTACTCCCTCTGGTGTCCTCTGAGGGAACTGCAGCTCAGAGACCGATCCTCTCGGACTCTGATGTGTGTGACTATGACTCCCATGATGCTTCACTCTCTAGTGCCTGTACTTTAACTGAAGTCTGTGTAAATGTTATCGCTGTGAGTTTTATGTGATTAAAGGGTTTTTCTTTTTTTGCTTTTGTACGCGGCGCCGGCCGACTGGGAAACTCACAAAAACACGCTGCAGCTGTGAAAACGTTTGAAGCACATGTAAAAATAACTTAGTATACAGTTAAATATTTGGACAGTGACACTTTTTTATTTATTTTTGGTCCTGTACGCTTCCACTACTGGGATTTGAAATGAAATAATTAAGATGAAATGCAGAATTTGAGGGTAAATACTTAAAAAAACTCATTTCAAAGGACCAAAAGTAATCAGACAAAAATAAAATGTTTATTATTTATTTATGTTGTTGAGGAATTTATGTTTCATCAGCAGCAGATTTGACTCTACTGTAGAATATTCCACGTTATTTATCTTGAAAACTGTCACTGTACAAATATTTCCAGACTGAACCGTATGCTGTGACTTTAGACAAGGAGAAAAAAAACCAAACAAACAAAAAACAAGTTGTCACTGTCTTTTGAGTCTCCATAGTTTACTGTATTTTAATTTTAAAGTTGAGCAAAACATCAGAGACTAGCCTATGAAACAGTCTCTTTAGAATTTAACTCTGACGACTGTCGCTGAGGTGAGCAGTGGACCTGAGAGAAAACTGTAGTCTCTAAAACCAGAGGTGGACAGTAACTTCACCTGGTAATCAGTACATTTATTAGGCTACATAATTCTTAAACTCACAACTTGAAAGTCAGGAAGAAATAGTAGTAGTAGTAGTAGTAGTAGTAGTAGTAGTGCAAATCCCAGTCATTTTGATTCCATTCCTCACCATTTGTTTATAGCGGTGTAACAATACATTGATATGCATTGATATAATTACCCACGATCACGTTGTATCGATGCAAAATGTAAACAGTGATCGCTATCGTGCGTTCTTACCATAATTTACAAGGCGCGCTTTTATTTTGAAATTTGCTTTATCTTGAAACCGGTGCATCGCCTCTATCTACTTCCCTTGCCCTAACTTTATAGAGTGTAAACAAACGTAAAGGTAAAGTGATTACGAGGGAAATGTCCGCTAAAACTCTTCGTTCTCGTGTGTTTTTAAAGTTTAGAGCAACATGGTTCAGAGGAGATTCATCTGCTGTGACAGAGATCGAGACTGTTTCAGGATAAAGTACTCACGAACTCATGACAAACAGCTTTAGTGGGAGTTTCCTCATTAAAGCAGGACTATAACTGAACAGTTTACAACTTTATAAACATGAAAACACTGATAAAAATAATTTAAATTTAATTTAAATGTTCAGTTTTATTGTAATAAATAGTATAGTTATAATAATATATACACAGTAGCTTTTTATTTAGACTAAATGTTTGGTTAAATAAGCAGATAACATTGATGTATTGGCCCTGATATCGCATCATATCATGGCAGTCTCTGAGGTATCGCCAGTCCACTGTATCTATAAAATATCGTATCGTATTGATGAAAGTGGCGATTTACACCTCTATTTGTTTATGTTTCTATTTTCCGATTTCACAGCAAAATTTACTACTACTATTAGTACTTTTACTGCTATTACGACTACTACTAGCTTACTATGCTACTGCTGGAAGCAATCCTACTTTGCCTCCAAAAATATTTAATTCACCAAGACACGAAACATGTATTTGAGTTAGAGTGACCAGATTTCTAGACCCAAAAACTGGGACACTTTTTTTTTTTAAGTAAGTAAGCTAGCTAGTAAGCTTTTTTTTTTAAAGTAAGCTAGCTAGTAAGCTTGTTTTTTAAGTAAGTAAGCTAGCTAGTAAGCTTGTTTTTTAAGTAAGTGAGCTAGCTAGTAAGCTTGTTTTTTAAGTAAGTAAGCTAGCTAGTAAGCTTGTTTTTTAATTAAGTAAGCTAGCTAGTAAGCTTGTTTTTTAAGTAAGTGAGCTAGCTAGTAAGCTTGTTTTTTAAGTAAGTAAGCTAGCTAGTAAGCTTGTTTTTTAATTAAGTAAGCTAGCTAGTAAGCTTGTTTTTTAAGTAAGTAAGCTAGTAAGCTTGTTTTTTAAGTAAGTAAGCTACTTTACTTACTTTAATTCCTGGAGTGTTTGAACTTATTAAGTGACCAAAAAGTTTCCAAAATCTGTACAATTTTTTGTCGTGTCATTAAAGTTCATGACACTAAGATTTGAAAATGATGTCAGTTTATTGATAAAATCAGTGACACAGTAAATAAATTTTATGTCCCAATTGTCCGCATTTTAACCAAAAGAAAAGCAGAGGGTACTACAGGGTTTTTACAAATCTGCGTTGGGACATGGAACAATGAGCCTAAAAATGGGACTGTCCCCATTAAACAGGGACATCCTGTCACTCTAACATAGATAACCTTTTTTTTCCCTCCAAAATTTTACTAAATGGGTTACAAAACATACTCCAATTATACTTTTTTGAATAAAAATGTACTGCAGTTACTTAAGTATAGGTAATCTGGTGAAACTGACATTCAATACTTTTACTCAAGTAATCCTTTTACTCAAGTACTTCTACTTGAGTAATTTTATGTTGCAGTAGCAGTACTTTTACCTGAGTACAGATCTGGAGTACTTCTTCCACCTCTGCGTTAGCGCCTTTAGCGACATGAAGCACAACTGTAGCTGCTAAAAAAAACAAAAAACATAACCATAGCACATGTTAGCATTGAGCTACATTAGCTTTAGCTGTAAGACATTTTGGTAAAAGTGTTGATTAAAAGTAGCCTAGCTTAGCATTATAATCACTGCTCCCCTCTTCCCTTTCCCTTCAAGTGTTCTCAGCACTTCCAGGTCAACACTGTAAATAAGTTCTACCTACTAAAATAAAGGTTAAAAAAATGTAACAGAACATTTAAAGTATTACTGTATGAAGTATTATTTAAAGGCGCTAACGATTAAAGTTAGCTGTTTTTCTTAACTTTTTTAGCTTTTTTGTTTTTATGCTGTGATCTTATAATGTATCTTACTTTGGTTAGCATTTTAGCAACTTTTAGCTTTTTTTATTGTTTTGTTTTTACTTATAACCTTTGTGATAGTTTAGTGTGAAACATATTTATTTAAACACTTGAGAGATATGTGAATTATGTTAGTAAAACAGATTTGAGACCAAAAACATTTTACGTATTTAAAAATAAGACTGATGCTTTTGATTTGTGTCACTTAGCAGCTGTTAGCTTAGCTTTAGCCTACCCCTTGTTAGCTCTTTGCCTCCTGGTGGTGTTTCCTGATATCTGCGGCGCCCGTTGCCCAGTTTCCCGGCGTCGCTCCGACATTCCTCTGTGCCGCTGTGTCGTGAAGTTCGTGGTGTGGTTTTTTAAAAGTATTTTTCTACTGCTGTTTGTATGTGACGCTTCAGAGCCGAGCGAATGTCTTTCAAATGTGTGAGAAATAAATAAATGTGTCACTGGTGTCACCTTTCTCTGGAGATTTTATTATTGTGTAAATGTTTTTACTCTGAACGTTAGTCCTGTTTGGTTCTAACCTTTTTATCAGTGGATATGTCTTTTAGACAGTTTTCAGATAAATTTCTAGCCTCAAATTTTCTTCCTATCCATCTTCTACTTATCCATTTAACATATGTTAGGAAGGATCTGATATGTTTTATTTATTCACCAGTATTACATGTGTTACTGTTACTTATGAATAATGTTAGATGCCTGAACTATTTATTTTAGAAATGGAGTATTAAATAATACATGATGTTTAGTAAAGTCATCTGATTCAGAGCTAACCCCACACCTCCAGGTAAACGCTGTTCACTCTTGTTTTCTTCGCCTCTTTGTTGTCTCCCAGCCAGCATTTCCATGTGGGCCCTATATGGGTCACATCTTGGTTGCAAACATGGGCCCCACCTGTTTGCCCATGTTCCCAATGTGTTCCTCTGTAGTGCCCCCTACTGTAAAAACAACACATTCTTTAAGTTGTTTAGAGACCATGAGTTACATTCTGTGTGATCTGTGCACAATGTGAAATGCATTCTGGGATTTCTACCTGCCTGAGTATGCACAAGCCTCCTCTGATGCATCCCCTGTAAAATGGGCGGAGCATACTCGCCGAGAGGCGGACTTTGAATTATTTATTCATTTATTTGAAGGACAATGTACAGTTAAACATAATGCGAAGGCAAAAATGTCTGCACCAGATTATAGCCACATGGCTAATTTCCATCTGTAGTCCTTAAACATATGCAATTATCATTTCATCAATACACATAAATAACAATAACATTTACACAAAGATAAACTCATCTGTATTGAATCTTATTAAAACTACATAAATAGTAATTCGTTATCATTATTTCCCGTAAAAAAAAAAAAAAATCAATTCATCATCAATCAAACCCGACTATAAAATTTCATGTATTATTTCATTAACATCATTCGTAGATACAAACTATATACAATAAACACTGTATCAGCAAAAAATTAATTACCATTATCATAAATATTTGTCCCCACTTAAGACCAAACACCACTCCACCAACGTTTACTGTTGATTCAATAATCAAACTATACAATTCCTCAGGAATCTAACAATATAATCCCAAAATCCAGCCACATCCTTGTTTAATAGATGTTAATGTTGACATTAATGTTGACATTAATGTTGACATTAATGTTGACATTAATGTTGACATTAATGTTGTCTGTTTGCTCAGTAGCCATTGCTTTAACCCGTGGGAGAAAGTGTGGTAGGTAATAGGAACAGGACTTGGGCTGTCCACAGAAGTATACGCTGACTGAGAAACGGCCATGGTTGTTTTGTTGTTTTTACAGTATTGTACTGTAGGGGGCACTACAGAGGAACACAAATGGGCAAACAGGTGGGCCCAACATGGAACTGTGGACAAACCCACATGGGACCCATATTTGCAACCAAGATGTGACCCATACAGGGCCCACATGGAGCTGCTGGCTCGCTCTTTTGTGTTAACTTTGCTGCATCTCTCGTCGATGTTCTTTTCACATTATGCTAGTAATCATCTTTGTCTTAGATGTCTTATTTTTGTATTTTTACAAAGCAACGTTCCAGCTCGACACAGTGAACCATTTTTAGAAGTTTCCTTTTTAAAAGTCTTTGTAAGCTGAGGCGAAAGTGTTTGCCTGAACCTTCATTTTTGCATAAGTGGACAACCGCCTGAGCTCCTGAACTCTGATGCTCTGAACCCACAAGCTCCACACAATTTGCTTTGCTCACCCACTGGCGGCTGACATGTGTTGAGATTTTTTTTTTTATTTTTTATTTTTTTTTGGAGGACCCAACCCAAAGGAACCAAGAAAGATTCCCTCAGCGTCACCTTGCGGATTGAAAAGTCTACAGCGTGTTCTCTGGGACGGAGCGAACGTCGTGGCCCGGCCTCCTGCTCCGACACAGTGCTGTGTGCCTGGGACGTTCAGAGCGGAGTCAATATCCACCTTATTCCCTTCCCTGTTAATAAATGCAGTATTTAATTTAATTTAATTTAAGTTGAATTAGTGATCTTTATCGGTTATAACAACTTTAAGAAAATACAGTGTAACTTTTGTAACCAGTATGACATATGGACGTATAGACTTCCTGAATGTGATTGATAACTTTAGGGCCCATTCTGAAAACCTGCTCTGGGGCCCCTCATTACCTCCTTACACCACTGAGTGCACTGCTTAGACTGTTGCCCCTAAGTTAGCCCTGCCATCATTTTGCCTGGGCTCTTGAGTTATTATTTGTAAGCCACTAGATGGCGCCATTGTCCAGTTTTATATTGATGAGTGATGTTTGTCAAGCAGAGAATATCTGGGTTATAGTTCGTATCCTGTGGGATGTTATGTACATATAATGACACTCATAATCCAGTTCTTATTATTATTATTGTAATTTTATTTTGTTTTACAGTAAATGAGTGATATTTTATGTTATAGTAGTGCTTATAGAAACTGTTATTTACAGACTGAAGCATTACTGAACATCAGCTGCCAATAAAGTCTGGAGATCCGTGCACCTTTTGTTCAACTGACTTTTGTTTGAGAAACAAAGATAAAAAAAGAAAAAATGAAAAAATGGTGACTTTTAATCTTTTTTTTTTTATGTAAAAGAAAAAAGCAAATAGTTTGATTTTTCATTTTTCAATTTGATACTTGGTTGAAAAAATAAACATTTAAAGACTGAATTCAATATTCCTATGTAATTTTTCTTGATTCTTCTATCGTGACCCGGAAATTGATTATGTGTGGCCTGTTTATTGTTCTAAATGAAAATCAACCTTTAATTTTACTCTATAATATTACAGGACTCATGATAGAAAAAAACAACAACAACTAAACGAAGTTTGCTTGTCACTGTCAACAAGAAAAATGCGAAAGACAACAGCAGCTCTGACTGTGTGAACGAGCTCTTATTTTTAACAACAGACTGACTGATCTATTCATAAATGCCCTTTTTTTCATGCTGTTTTGTGAACTTTAATAACTTTTATAGTTTAATAGGCTATGAACTTCAGAGCAGACACAGTGAGGATGGTTGATGTAACTAGAGCAGTGATCTCCAGTCTGGAGTCAGCCCTGGGGCCCTGTGCTGCACTCAGCCCAGGGAGCGCTCGCTGGGAGCAGCCGCGCACATGAACCAAGTCCAGGACCACGAACCTGGACCCACACGGATCCTGTAGACGGTGTACTCAGGACCCCGAGGCTGGCCTTAGTTCATGTGCGCGGCTGCTCCTAGGTGAGAGCCACTGGCGTAACTTGGTAATGTAGGGCCCCAGTGCAGGATTTCAGAATGGGCCCCAGTTATGAAGCACATTCAGTACTACAGGTTCATGCATTAAGCTTTTTTATTTATAAAATGTTGCTGTATTACTAGAGTTTGATAATATTTTGGAACTATTTTGTGAAACTAGGCAAGATTTTTTTTAACACAATTTGTGTATTTATCTTAAAAAAATACATGTTTTTTTTTTATTTTGTTATAATTTTACAAATTAACTGGATTTAAATGTAAATTTATGTTAAAAACTCTGTTCTGTATCAGAGTTTTGTGCTGTTCCTTATTATTAGGATTATTTTAAACACAGACTTGACCATAGATGAACAAAGGCCTACTCTAATGGGCCCCTAAACCTCCTGGGCCCCCCTGCAGTTGCGCTGGCTGCACGTCCTGATGCTACGTCCCTGGTGAGAGCTACACAGCTATGACGTCCTGGATTAAGTCTTGGCATAATCCTGAGGTGTTCTACAAGGTGTTTGTTTGTTCTTTATTGTAGCCAATTTTATTTTTCAGTTTCTAGTTTAATTTACACTTTACACACTTTCCTGCTTTCAGCGTGAAGCAGTGGAGTGTGTTTTGTTCGTAAAAACTGTCCAATTACAAGACACATGGGGTTTTTCTCATGAGTGTCACAGATAAACAGGAAAGTAACTTTGCTCCTCTGCCACTGGGAATACAAGCGAGCACAGTGCAAACATACATATACATATACAGTTTTATTAAATTAGTTATGAATAATTATTACTTTAAAGCACAAACTGTTTGACCAAATGTATTTCCTTGCTTAGTCCTTTCCTCGCTCTGGTGCAGTCTGTTTGAGCGCAAACTGAACAAGCAAACCCTGCCCTGACACTGACGTCTGCCCCGTCCACTGTACAGGACAGTAAGTGTGTAGCCCGGATAAAAAAATGAGTATGCAGTAAAAGGTTCATTAAGTAAGAGCAAATACATAGAAAGGCATTAATAAGGTTAAAAGGATAAATTCATTTATTCTTGTTTGAAAATGCATCATGTTTAAATTGTTAAAACGTATTTACAATGTTAAAAAAGTGTTATTACATGTAGACCCTTGTTGTGTTTGTAAACAAAATGTCTGCCTGGGACCGGAAGTTAAAAAAGATAATACATTTTAATGAAGGAATTAGCGTTAGCCACCAAAAATTGCTACTTAAGAATAAACAAGACAGGCTTGACAACTGACAACCACTCTGCCACATGTGAGTAATATCAGAGCCTGGTTTAATAACATTAGCGAGTGTGTCAATGTTTAGCCGTTTAATGTAACGTTGTAATTAGCATCTATAGTTAGCATTTAAGCTAAAGGCTACGTAATTTACATTTTTTAAATTCAATGTTACGCTGGACAAATATTTACAGAAATCTGGCGGAGCACAATAGTTTGACACTGTTCGCTCAGATTGAAATCAATAATCACCACAAATCCTACTTTTATAAGTTAACTTTAGCAACTGGACCTGGATCTATATGATACTAATCCAGAGTAATTTTTAATAAATACATAAAAGTCTAAAGTAATATTTTTTTATTTTGCCCCATCGTAGAAATGAATGGGATAGAACATTAATCTTGGTACAAGGCTGCGTGCCAACTTTTTTAAACATGTCATTGCTGGAAGGGTTTATTAATGGTAAATGTGAGATCTGTATTTTCCTATGCAGGGGTAGTCAGTGAATGTTACGTGAGTTTTGGTGTGAGGGCGCAGCGGAACAAACCGGTTAGCTCTGGTTCGGACGGCAACGCGAAACAGCTTTAGTTAGAAAAAAAGTTTTCTTATCTATGTATAATATTAAAGTAACCTGTGCCGTGTGTTGTCTGTAAGATAATCTGCAGTGAGCACATTGCTAAAGTTTGTGGTAGAGAAGCTTCTGGACTTGTTGTTTACTGCTAAGCTAACTGTTAGCATAGGAGGAGACGATGCTAACGAGCTGCTGTTCGCTAACCCAGCGGGACCAGGAGCTTACAGAGGATCGTTACCGAACTGTACAAAGAGAGACGGGACCCAGACAGCACTCTGGGCCACCCGGGAACACTCAGAGTACCTCTGGCAACGGTGGAAACAAGGATAAGAAGTTTTGTGACCGAGTGCGGACCATGCACTTGGCTTTTCGTGGCAGCTGCAGCGGTGACCTGGAGCTCCAAGCTGCTCTGTTCTGTGAGAGAGGAATACACAAAACTGGACGACTCTGGTGAGATTAACGCACTTCCACAAGGTAAAAGGTAGCTAACTTTATTTTATTTGGCTCTGAGTGAAGTGACCATGTTTCTGGTCACAAGTACACACGCATGATACAGGGCTGCAACGTAGGGTTAACTTTAGGTTCTCCGGCTTTAGGTTTAGATAATCAACCAGTAACTAAGCAGTGAGTTTGATAAACATTGTTGGGGCGGAAAGAAGAGTAATGAATAATTTTCGGGGTGGTGCACCTCCGCAGTGCTTTGGATCTGGTCAGTATATAACCCCACATCTTATTTCAAACATCTGTCTGTGATAATATCATTATGAGGTTGATTGTCATCAAACAAAATTTGATTTGAAGATTGAGAAGTGGAGCAGAACTTTATGGGCTCAAAACTGCTCCTAATCAAGTTTGTGGAGCATGAGCATGAAATGCAGGTCCACGTGCATTTCATTTCTTTCATTTCATCTCTTGTTATCGCTATAATTCACAGGATAAAAAATAGGTCCACCATAAGTAATAACAATAGGCCTATACCCTGTAATTTTATTAGAGCTATTTTAATATATATTGGCTTGGACAAAAGCTAACAAAACAGTGTTTTAACATGTGTGATGGGAGGCAATTACCTGCTCTGTACCACACTATAAATGGTATAAGGCTACCTTCTTTGTTTAGGTTATTAACCTGCTGCCTCTCTGTTGTGTCATTACAAAACAGACAGAAGGATGCTATGCTATACCTAGGCCTTTTCTGTTTTCAGATGGGCTGTTAGCCTACCAAATTATCTGAAGTTTAAACATTGGTCTGAAAACCCAGATATCAAAGGACTCCAGTGCGGCTCCGCCCTCAGTTCACCAAATCCGCTCCACATTCAGATCCACATTGCTCATGTGCCGTGGATCTGCAGCATATCCGCTCTCTGACTCTTTCTTGCGTGTGGCCGCTGTCACAGAGCAGGTCCGTGTTCGAAACCGCTGCAGATTCGCCAGGCGGACGCGCCGCTGACTTCACAGCTGCTAGCAGTGCTTTAAGGAATGAAGAAACAACCTGATGTCAGCGGAGTTAACCATAAGTAAGTTGTTCAACGGTAAATCTATCTTATATTGGCGATTATAAATTTACATAATTAACATGTCATGTATAAAGAATACGTGTTTGTGTTTTTATTAAAAGTTGTGTCGAGCGCAGGAGCTAAAGCTAGACTACCGGACAGCTAGCATGTGTACGAGGCTGTTCTGTTGGCACCGTGAAAGACACATTTTTTATGTAAATCTTAGTTTATATACTTTTCCAAGCAGGGCTCAATTTGGGTCTCGAATCAGTTTAATTTAGCCCAAAAAGGCAGCGCCTGTCTGTTAGCTGCTAGCTCGGTTCTATGTGGCTGCCGCTGATGACGGCTCCCTCCTCAGCTGTGGCGACAGTGGGGCCACTGTTTGTGTCGGTGGTTCATTTCAGCCACTGATTATTTCTCTTGGTATATTCATGTTATTTTACTTTTACATAAGGTGTGTTTTATTTAGAATAGTAAGTTGTACATGGTTCTACTGTTGAGACGAGACTGGTGCTGGTGTCTCACTGTTAAGTTAACGCTATAATGCTGAAAACTTGAACCAGTATTCTCCTGTGTTTCAGCTCATCTCTTGGTCATTTCCACATCAGACAGCACCACAAACTTTCCTCAGCTGATTGATTACATTCAAGTTGTATAATTTACCTTTACCGATATCTGTTGCTTTTTCATTCTAATGTTAAACCAGTTCTGTGCAGCTCTTTCCTGTGGCACTCAGGCTTGTTTTACTGTTCATGTCTTGATTTGATTTATTTAAGAACCATCTTTTTTGTTTTAGTCTTGCTTTTGTAGGAGGTTTGAATTCATTTTCTGGATCACTGTTTGGTCCTGGTTTAGCCACAAATAATTTCTGGTTTTGGCACGTTTTAGTTGATGTTTTCTTCTTTAGTAATGCATTTTCCAAATTGACAAGAAGGCCGTGGAATTGTGTAAGTATAATTATCTGCAAATGATCTAAGCACATCTTGACTTGTTTTAGTCACACTTGATAATGTTTGCAAATATGTTCAAAATAATTATTCTAATTTTCTATTTCAGACTTTACTATGGTGGAGCATGTCGCAGGTCAAATACAATGAAGATAAAGTCAAGAGAATGACAAGAACATCCTGGTACTGTGTAAGTGTTTCCTCAAAGTGAATACAGTATCTTCTAACTAAACATCACATGTTCTAACCACACCTGATAGTTTATCTCTGTTTTCTGTCTGCATGGGTCATATCTCACAATACTACTGCTGACACTGATTCAGAAAGTGGTTTCCTATGACAGGAGGTTGTAGTTTGTGTGTTTTACAGTCGGTCTGCTGGTGTCATTTCAGATCAGTTCATTGTCTGGATCACTGTTGGTCCTGTAGCCACAAATTATTTCTGGTTTTGACACAGTTTAGATTTGGTTTAGTCCCTGTTTTGTTCTTATTTAGTCATACATTTTCTTTATACTTTATTTTATTCCTGGGGTAGTTCTGGTTCACATTTTAGTCCAATAAAATTGTAATTTGAAATGACAATATTTACTGATCCTCTGAAATATCAGTCTTCTAAACTCTTTCTAACATCAGACTTGAGGATTTTTAAGGCCATGCATGTGCTTACATCCTGAGTTGTTCTCTATATTTAAAAAGAAATCTTTAATGACACAATACACTACCACTTTACTTACAGCAGCAATGAGAGAAATGTTGCATAGAGTGAGACATTAATGCCAATTATATTCATGCTTATATTGACACCTAGTAGTTTATTGCTGTTAATAGTTTCAGTGAGTAAAAGTTTGCTGTTCTCATTTCTTTTTCAGAATTTACTGTGATGGGTCATGTTACATGTTATAAAATGAAGATGAGAATAAAACAAAAATGACAAGAAGAGTGTAAATACATCTTAGTGCATCTTATATTACTAACTATAAACAATACCTCTACATGTGCTAAACACACCTGATGTTTGGAAATATGTTCAAAATACTTATTCTCATTTTTATTTCAGACTTTACTATGGTGGCCTGGGGCTAATACAATAAAGTTGAGGATAAAGATCCTGGTACTGTGTAAGTATTTTCTAACTACAACTATCTAAACACAAGATGTCCCTCTTGACATGTTCTCAATACATGATCTTTTTCTTAGTTTGCATGGATTACATCTCACACTGCACTTGGTTCTTAAAGTGGTTCTCTCTATGGCGGCATGGGATTGTAGTTTGTTTTACAGTCTGTCTACCTGGTGCCATTTCAGATGCTGTGAGGAAGCAGTACCCCATGTGTTGGCACTGACATTGACAGCATCTACAACAAGATGGTTATGGCAGCTGAAAAGGATCAAGGCTTACTTCATCTCAGCCCTGCAGACTGCTCCAGACTTAACCTGAAGACCACAAACTCTGAAGACCACACTTACTCTAATGTCTAAGTACATTATATTTATCTATTTTTATTGTTGTAATCACCTGTGAAGGACTTTTACAGGTAGTTCATTTGAATTATGGCTAAACTCTTAGTAAATCTCTGTTTGTTGGCCATGTGGTTTAAAGGGCCACTCTAGTTTGAGAAGAACTAGAACTATTTTTCCACGTCTGTTTAGTGTTGGTTAAGACCAAGTTTAATCCTGATTTAATTATTACTCATGTCTATATTTATGCCTTTAAGTCCGTGAATTATTACTTATTATTATTATTATTACTTATTTAAATTCTGCATCATGTAACAAAAATAAGGTTTAACGAGAGGACGTAGCATTGATGCATCATTTTATGATTACTAAGGTTGATGTATTGAAATCGTGCATATTTTATAACTCTTTGTTGTATAATTACTGTAATTGGCTTGGGTTTCTTCTCAATTATGTGTTTTATACGCAATATATTTCATTTCAAATGCAAGGGCTGCTTATGTAGATTACATTAATGAGCGGATCCATAACAGATTCGAGGCATATAAAGCAATCACATCATGAACAGATCTGCGGCACATCCAGGGCAGATGACCGTCTCAGAAAAGTGGATCCAATACAGGTCCGGGGCGGACCTGCCAGGTAAGGAACGGATCTGAAATGGATCCACCTGCAGGCGGAGGTGTCACTGGTCCCATATTTGGTCCCATATTTGTAGCTCACCTGCGTGCGTGACTGGTATGGCTGACATGAAGGGTGCAGTGCGCTGCGGAGAGAAAGGAGCAGCTCGGAACAGCGGCAGCTGAAGGAAAACTCCACAACTCCTAGACGACAGGCTGCAATTCATCTGTTTTAAAGAATCAATAACACCGGTGACTTACTGTCCAACCTTGTGCGTAGACTGACACTTGACTGCCACAGCCGGGCTACCGTCATCTTGTGATGCGTTCATAGACACTCAGAAATCAGAAGTTCTCCTTGAAAATGTATTAGCTGATAAAATGTGTATTCTACCTAATCAGCTGTGGGGGGTGGAGGGGTGGGGGTGGCAAGGGCTCTTTGAGAGGTGGCAGCTGCTACCTCATGCCACCCCTCTAGATCCGCCCCTGCAACCATAAAACCACCATTTTGTCATCTTTTATTTAACATTTATTTATTTTTTATTAAAAGGAGGGATTATTTTTCATACTTTGCAATTTGTTTTCAGTGTTAATTGAATCCTGTTATTCAGTTTTAGTAACTGTTTTAGGTGTTAAGTGCTTACTTTAAAGACACCCTATAGAGACCCAAACTGTTAGTAGAAATTTTGATTGAAACATTATCGTACAAGAGTACATTGTTAAAAGAACCCAGAGCCCAATCATTTAGTACACGAGTAAACAAGGGCAAGTGTAATGAGCTCTGCTCTGTGTCCCAGTAGGACACCTGTGTATATAGGCAGTGCCATGGGACTTTGTGTCACAGATGCGTTGTTTTGATTGTTTTTTAAAAAAGATAGAGAAGCGAGGCGTCATTTATTTATTTATTTGAAAAGGGACATTGGACACTAATCAACATTAAACAATGTAAATGCACCAGAGTTAGCTGAATTAGGCTATTTTTCATTGGTAGTCCCTTTGCCAGTTGTAAAAAAGCAATCTAAAAAAATACAAGCAGTATAAAATCACATTAGTTAAATTACATGATGTACAATAAGTTGACACTTGACAAAGTTAATTTACAATAATTCATCAGTAGAGCATCACATCTGGGTCTCAACACAACATCGTTTTTAGCATTCTTCTTAAATGAACAGAATGATGAAGACTTGATTATTATTATTATTTTTACGTATTGTTTCTGGCACTGAGTTACACTGCTGCGATGCTCTAAAGGAGAAGACAGCCTGACCAAATACAGTTTTCTTTCCTTAGGGGGATTATGCAGTCTCCCTTACTGCCCCTCTGGTTACTCTGCTCACCTAAACCAGGACTAAACCAGGACTAAACCAGGACTAAACCAGGACTAAACCAGGACTAAACCAGGACTAAACCAGGACTTACCCTCACTGGCCTCTGGTGACTCTGCCCTCACTAGATCTGAAGTGTATGGATTCACACAGTGGAGGAGGAGCTAAACTGAGTCTCATCTTGTAAACTAAGTAGATGTTTTTGTATCTAATTAGATTTTCTCAACTCAGTAGTAAATATTTTTGCAAAATATTGCATTGATGATATCTGTAGGGCTTTTTGTCCAATATTTTTAGTGCTTGTTTTTATAATGCTTCTATTGGTTTTATTGTTGTGATGTGTATTGGACCAACTTATTAAAGAATATGTAGTATGGGAAAGAATTATGGCAAAGAAATACGACTTAGCAGCTTCAGTTGACAAGAAATCTCTGATAAATTGAAAATTTGATAGGTTGAACTTGATCTTGTGACTAACTTTTTTAATGTGACTTTTGAAACTAAGGTTTGAATCAGTGTGTAATCTGAGATACTTGTATTCTGTGACGACCTGTAACCTTTCTCTCGATTTTAAAATTTCTGGTTGTATATTTAAGTTACTTTTTGAAAGATAGCATACAAACAGTTGTGGATATGTCCCAATTGCGAACAGGGTTGTTGAAGCCAGGTTGTGACTAAAGACATGGCATCTGTTAATTTTGAGGTGACTTCCTTTGATAATATTTCCATGTGAAAGAATAACTGTATTATTAGGGCTGGGTATCATCAAGGACATGGCGATACGATACGTACCTCGATACGGAGTTCACGATATGATATGTACCTCGATACAGTGCAGTCTGATTCGATACGATTCGATAACGATATGTATTGCTCTATAGTTTCATGCTAAGGTGTTATATTATTAAAAAAGAGGCGCATACTGTATTTATGGTTCAGTTTATTGAAGATGAACAAACATGAAAGTAAAGTGCATTTTGTTCAATGCTTGCTACTGCCTTGCACATCACATAAACCAAAAAGGTGCCCAGGCTCACTGGTCAGTGCTTATTAACCTACAGCGTACAAGAACTTAAATTCTTGTGCAAGGGACTTGTGCAGTCTGACTGATCTGTTAGTTCAAAACACAAACATTGATTATAATATTTTTCACACCAATTACAACCTCAGAAAATATTTGGCTTTACAAGTACATTTTTTAATTTATGGAACTAAACCATAACTGAACTAGGACTAAACCAGGATTATAACAATCCTAAAACAAAATTAAATCTAGCTCTACATTACAACTTCAGAAAACTTGTGATTACCACCAGTGGTACCTGTACTGCAGTCTGAAAACCACTGCTTTATAGTAAACAATGAACAGAAGCTTGAACTCTTCTTGAAAATACCATAACTTCACAGATACCACCCTACTTCTTTCTAAGATTTTTGTTTAGAAACAGAAGTTGGTCAACATGGTCTGGGCTAAGTGCACTTCTCTGTGCAGTGACTATATCTCCTGCAGTAGAAAAAACTCGCTCTGAGGAGACACTAGTCCCCGGGATACACAGGTAAATTTTTGCAAGGTGTGACATTAGTGGATATTCAGTCTGGTGCTCCTTCCACCAGTTGAGTGGATTTCCTCCTGCAAGTGACATGGGTGGTGCCTCCTTGTATCTTGCCATCTCCTCCTCTTCACGGTCCTGTGTGGTTCTGTGTCTCGTGGCAGTACCTGCACTGTATGTTTGACCAAGTAGATCAGCCAGACTGCACAAGTCCCTTGTTCTCTTCGGTGATGGACGGGTATAGATGTCCTCCCCAACTTCCACATGATTTTCTTCTTCCTTTTGCGCCACATCAGTCTCTGCTGTCTCTTCTGCAGCCTCTTCCTATACATATAAAGCAAGCAGGTACAGATTTTTTTAGGTAACAGTGAAAGAGTTGGTTTGAAATGCACAAATATTAATATAAAATGTTAGATTAGTTTGGGTTTTACTATTTTAAATAATGTTAATAAACAAGAAAGGAAATGGGATTTTATTTTTGTTTTATGCTCCTATTTTGCACTTTGAATTTAAAAGTTTACTTTTTTACTTTGATATTTCATTCGATATTTTTCAATACAAATTATCACTAAAGAGTAATAAACAGTTGAATAGCTTACCTGAAACGCTTCCTGGATCCTTCCTGCCTCTGCAATGACTCTCATATAGATGTCCTGGCGTTCATCATCAGAAAGAAAGGGCAAAGCTTTGAATCTTGGATCCATTGCTGAGCATACATATAAAGTCTCTTTCTGCTGATCCATGTACCTCCTGCTCAGATCCTCACACATAGCTGCTTTGATTTCTCTCACCAATGTTGAATCAGATGGACTCTCTTGTAAATCATGGATCAGCTGAGCATGAAGTGGTGCCACAACTGATAGTGTTGGATTGCTTTCCTGGGACATAACAAGTGTAGCTACCTTCATGGGCTTCATGGCATCCACTGTCTCCTCAGCAGATGTTATGTCTGACTCACTGAGAGTGCAGACCTCTTTCTCTGTCTTTCTCACCTCACAGGACAAGAGAGCAGCAGATATAGCGGGTTGCTGCTCAAGGAAGCGCTGAAGCATATCATGTGCACTGTTCCATCGTGTTACAACGTCAGTTAGCAGTTTGTGTTCAGGCAAATGTAATAGCTTTTGTTTTTGTCGCAGTACATAACTTGCTGTAGTGCTGCGCCTGAAAAAGCTGGTTATGCGTCTCACTCGTCCCAACAAACGTGCTACCGCAGGGAGCTTTAATGCGCGCTGCGAAGCCAAGTTGAGGGTATGGGCAAAGCACCTGAAATGCAACATACCAGTAAGCTCTGCTGCAACGCTCATGTTAGCGGCGTTGTCTGTGACAATAGCCGGGTCTTTGGCTCCTATGTCCCACTCCTCCAGCGCCGTTTTCAGTAACTCTGCGATGTTGGTCCCTGTATGGCTTTCGTGCATGGCCCGTGTTTGTAAAACATGTGACATTAGCTCCCAGTCCTCGCTAATGTAGTGACATGTAATTGTCACAAATGATTCCGTGGCGCGCGATGTCCACCCGTCGCACGTAAGGGCAACTCTCGGAGCCAAAGTTAATGACGTTTTAACACTTTGCTTAACTTCCTCGTACTTCCTGGGCACCGCAATGTCCGTCATGAATCTGCGGGTTGGAACGACATAACGTGGTTCCAACGTGTTTAACATTAGGCGAAAGCCTGAGTTCTCAACGACGCTGTAAGGGCGTAAATCCTGACAGATAAAATGCACCACAGTGTCTGTAATCTTTAGAGCACGCGCTGAGTTAGATGGAAGCTTGTATACCGTGTTGTCCAGTGTAGTTTGCATCGGGTCTACAGGTTTCTGTGGCGGCGGCAATGCTAACTTTTCAGCGTGGTGTCTCTGTAGGTGAGCACGCAAGTTGGTTGTGTTACCTGAATACCGTATAGCAGCGTGGCAATACTTGCAAATGGCATTTGTTTTGTCCATGCCTTGGCTCTCATGTTTGACTTTAAATCCAAAATGCATCCAAACGTCTGCTTTTAAAGAGGACGGTGCTTCTAAAATTTTATCAGACATTTTGCTCGCTCTATTCACTTGCATTAATTCCCTATTAAAAACAAAAGACGCGCCGCTCGACTGCCCCCTAACGTCTGGGGGGAGTATCGATATTAAGACCAAGTATATCGATATTATATCTTTGTTTAAAAAATCGATATATATCTAAGTATCGATTTTTTAGCACACCCCTATGTATTATCTGCGTACATTAGTGTGTGACCTTTCATGCGGACAGATGGGAACTTATTAATGTATTTACTAAATAGAGTTGGACCAATTATTGATCACTGTGGGACGCCGGTTGATAATTGTAAAGCGTTAAAATTGTGATTGTCAATCCTTTTTCAAATGCTTGGGATACAGTGAGAAAATTGTTAACCAGTCTGTAATTAGAGGTAAGAAGAGGATTGCCACCTTTGAATATGGGAACAACACTAGCAAATGTCCATGATTCAGGAAATCTCCACTTTGAGGTAAATCCAGGGAAGATAAACTGCTCTGTAGTTAGCCTACACTGAATCTCCTCAAAGTGTCTACACTGAACTTCAGGACGCATATTAAAGTATAGTTATTCAATTTTAGAACAATTGTAAAAGTGCATTTATAAACATTTAGTCATATTTTTAAGAGATAGTCTATTGCTAAAAATAAGTAATTTACAGTCACTCTTGTAATTTTTCTTTCTCTCCTAGCCCATAGGTTACACACTCGACAGTGACAAGCGCGTCATTTTGTTGTTGTTTTTTCACTGTGTGTCCATTCCCATAATATTAGAAGTGTAAAATTAAAGCCAGACTTTCATTTTGAACAATAAGAAATAATGTGGTCTGTTGGTCTTTTGCTTTCAGCGCCACAGACAGCGAGGGAGGGGTATAGCAGGTGCAGGGTCGTGAATATCAGTAAAGGTTCCCTGGGGGTCGTGGCTCTAAAAAGTTGAGAACCACTGGTCAAAGAAGGAGTCAAGTGAAGCTGTAAACTACCATCACTGTTGTGAAAATGAAGTGCTGCACAAGCCACATGGGATCAACTTCTGGGTCACATAACATCTGTAGAGCACACATTTTCACATCAGTCCATGGTTTAGTCTTCCTGATTGTCTTGATGGTTGCATTTGTGAAGGACAGAAAACTGTAGTGAGGACAGAGTCTGGAGTCCTGCAGCACATGGAGCTGTGTTCCACTAACCAGGATCCTTGGCAACTGGACCACTTAAATACACTGTACCCTGCTTTATCCAATGAGACGAGATAAAACAATGTGTCTGGGACAGATGTGTGGTTTATAATCTTTTATAATTTGTTTGCGTGTGAGGTCAGGTAGACTGGACTCTCAGATCAGCAGTGAGGATGTTTCCCTACACAAGAGGAGACTCTCAGTCCGACAGAGCACACAGAGACACTGAGGAGTCTTGAGACCAGAGCCCAAACCCAGGGATGAGAGTGTGAGTGAATGTGGTGTTGAAGGTGTGGAGGTGGATCAGTCGGTCAGAGGAGACTGTGTAGAAGGACAGAGAGCCAGCAGGACAGTCCACATACACTGCTACTGTCCCAGAAGAGGACGGGGAGTGAGAGAGGGCAGTGTGTTTGTTATTATGCAAAACATTGCAATGACCTTCAGAGCAGGACAGACTCCAGGACTGATCGTTGAGTCCAAAACCACAGTCATCACTCTTTCCTTTCTTTCTGATTCCTCTGTAAGCCACTGATATAAAAACCCATCCACTCCACTGGACCTCCCAGTAACAGCGACCAGTCAGACCAGTAGAACACAGAAGCTGAGGCCAGTAGTCAAATCTGTCCTGATGATCTGGATATGGCTGCTCCTCTCTCACACGTGTCACCTTCTTGTTGTTGTCAGACAGTTTGAGACGTCTGAGAGCTGTGTTTGGATCCAGTGTGAGTTCACAGAAATCTGATGGAGAGAAGACACAACACAGCAGCAGTTAGTCACCTGTCCACTCTGAACATGGAGTTAGTAGAGTTTACACAAACTTGGTTTAATTTTGCATCATGGCCACATTTTTAAAGCAGTTTATTAAAACATATGTTTAAAACACATAGTTACCTAATTGTAACAGTGAGCATTGAATTCAGTTGTTGTTTTCCTGTTTATTGCTGTAGATTAGACAGTGGCTGAGAGCATGTGGCTCTGTGTTCACAGCTGCTTTCCTTTTGCCAGTGTTTGTGTGATATCTGCTGCTGTTCTAGTGATGAGGTCAGAGGTCAGACAGCCCAGCAGCAGCGCATGAAAGAGTGGTTTGATGCCAAACATTGAACCAAACAACCAGCACTTGTACCACTAGATTGGGTTCAAGTTCGCCAACTTGGCCGGCAACATCGGCTGCACTCCTTTTGGTCAGCTCCACAGCAGATTATCGACTAACTGGAACCAGCAACCTTTTTACAAGCTGACGGGTCAAGCTGGCATGCCACCCGACTCCATGGTGTGAAGCCGCCACCAGCCCTGGACCACAGGAGTACATTGGACTGGACAATGGACAATAGAGCAATGGACCACTACTGGTCACCCACCCGAGCCTGCCGGGCCAGCAGATTGTCCACCAGGTCCCGTGAACCGGCCAGTTCGAACGCGGCAGTGGCCGCTCTACCTCCAGGACAATGTCGCAGACTTTTGACACATGACACCGTGTGTAGCAGAGGGCATAACCTGTTGAGTAGCAGAATTATCCACTAAGCTATGCCAGTAAACTGGTGGTCTACCCAGTTTGCCTAGTTGGGTTTATTGTTAACTAGACTGTGGACCTGTTTTCACGTTATGACTTATGTTTATCTGCTCCGAAGTGCAATTTCCCTTATTTGAGTTTAGGGCTGGCGCACTTTATAGTTTTGGGTTTTATTGGTTACATTGTGATGTTTTCTGTTCTTTTAGGAGGGGGGTAAATGTAGCATACGACACGTTATGACACGTTATGATGTGTAATACTGCGCATGCGCCACATGACCGGTCATACAAAACATAAACGCTGTCTCTGAGTTATTGGACATAACAGAGAACAGGGCGTTGGTTTAAATTAATTGTGTCTCCAGAATAATAATGAAGGTCACAGTTCCTACATGTTTGATCTAAAACATTAGTGCAGTTAAACGGCACCAAACTGGACTGTGGCGCCCCCGTGTGGGGTCTGTGGCTAGCTTGGTTGCAGATTATGGGTTGCTATGGTTACTGCTTGTCCTGCCTGGCACACCTGTAGGCGCCCAGGTGCAGGCAGGCTGTCTTAAAAGTGTTTCCCTGCTTCTCCTCTGATCATTCCTGCTCCTCTGTTCATCTCTGCTGCTGCTGGCCTGAAGCCCTGCCACCTCCACCTCTGGCACCAGGCCACTTCTCCGTGTTTGAATTGTCTGTGTTTAGTTTAGCTTTGGTATTTTTTTCTGGTTTAGTTTGGTTGTTGGCTTTTCCCTGAGTTTAGTTAGACCTTTAGCTTAGTTTTACAGCTCTAACAACACTACACACACACTGCTCATTCACATTCAACACCACCACACTACTGATAATATTTCACATCTCATATTGTAAAACACTTTCTTTATAATTTGAAATTTTACTCCAAATTTAGCCTTTAATCTTAATTTGGTTCAGTTCGGTTTAACTTGGTTTATTTAATAGGGATGTAACGATGCACTGAAGTCACGATTTTATGTTCACAATTACAATTTTTTACGATTTTTATTTGCAGATTTAGTTGCAGTATAATTATAATATATAAACCAAAAGTATTTGTTTACATAGCCTGTGTCTCCTTATCAAAATGAAATTGTATCTTTCTTCTGAAATCGAATTTAAAAAGTAGATATTAAAACAATGACATGTAAAAAAAAACAAAAAACACAAAAATATAAAATAATTTGTTAGCCACTTTTAATAACATCTTTCTACTATCTTTCAAAAAACAGACACTTTAGTAGCAAGCAATGCACAGAGAAGGAGCTCATCATGAATCCATGCCTCAGTCATTTATAATGGGCCTAATATAAGTCAAGTTTTATAAAAATATCAGTGAGGAAAGACACATCCTCAGTAAAGACTCTGACCTCCATGGAAACGCTCCGGGGGAGGGGCCACTGAAACTTTAGCTGTTGTTAGCCACTTAGCTTTCCTTTAGCTCACTGCTAACAACAAGCTACTTTCTGAACGAAAACAGAGAGAAGAGCTGCAGCCTAAATAAAACCTTCAGAGGTGTGTTTCTTGCCGTCCGCCCTGGGCTTGTTGTTGTTTTTCCCTGTGCGCTGTGTGTGCGCTCCTCCGTCTGTGCGAGAGGTGAGGGAGAGCTCTTCTGAGCTGCTCCGAGTAATGAAGCTCTTGTGCAGTCTTTTCATGGTTCCAGCACGTCAGGCTAATGATTTTACGAGTCCTGTAAATTAAAACTTTATATAAATTCATGTTTCTCTTCTGTAAAATGGTTGGGTAATGATGTCCAGCGCCAAATATGCGAGTCATATTATGCACCATTATACTTTGGTGGCATGAACACTGTTTAAAGGGACATCGCGATTCATTTTTTTCCACACCGATTCAAAATTTCTCTTTTGCATTGACTTTTAGCCGATTTACGAAGAATTATTACATCCCTATTATTAAATAAAGATTATTTTATTTAAAGTGTATTCTGTGTGGTGTGTCCTCATTGGTTGTGACCCCTGAGCCTGGGTCATAACATGGACTCTTCAGGATCTCCTTTAATAATAAACGGTCACTGCTGTGGAAATGATCAGGAAACAGTTAAGGCACAAAGACACATCACTGAGCTCCATGTGTTTTAGATGAGGACTCTGTTTCCCATAATGCCTTGTTTCTCTTACATAATGTCTTAAGACTTCATCACTTACATTTCCTGAGTCCTGGTGTTAACCACTCTGCTCCAGCAGGCTCCAGTCTGAAGGAAACACAGACACGACATCAGCCTGATCCACAGAAGAGTCTCTTTTAAATTTCTGATTAAAGAAGCCTGTGGTGATTTGCAGGCTACACTTCAATTTTAACCATCATTTAGACATCCAAGGCAGTGGTATTCCAGTTGAAATACATTAGATAATTTTTTGAGAGCTGTCCTCACCTGAGAGTGTCCAGTGTGCAGTGGGGGTCCTCCTGTAGACCAAACAGGAGCTTTACTCCTGTGTCTCCTGGATGGTTGTAGCTCAGATCCAGGTGTCTCAGATGGGAGGGGTTAGACCTCAGAGCTGAGGCCAGAGAAGCACAGCCTTCCTCTGAGATCAGACAACCTGAGAGTCTGAGAACACACAACATTATACAGAACCAGTCACAAGTCTCTTATCTGCTTTAACAGGGGACAGTCCACAGAGCCACACAGTTCACTACACTGTACCAGAAGAGGCTCTCATCCAGGTTATCGTATAATAATAAGTGTTGAGAGCCAGCAGAGAAATGTAAATTCACCTGCCCCAGAGAGAGACAGAGAAAAGTGTCAGCCAGTACAGTATTAGATACCTACTGTGCACCGCTGATGTCCTAACATGTCATCAGCTCATGGTGAGAGCCAACCATGCTCAGCCACAAAACGTGGTCCAATGAAGAACACAACCAACAAAATGTTATCTTTAATTATGAACAATGTAATGCTTGTGCTTAGAAAAGTATATAAAGGCATGTCATGTTAAACCTGGAGGATTACACGATTATGGGAGATCAGAAGATTCTAGAGGTTTGGGGGATTTTTCTGTGAGAAGATGAGAGATTTTGTATTTTGTTTTTTGTTGCTTTTTAGAATAGAAGCTTTTTTTCTGTAATTTAGTTTAGTCTTACTGAAATTCCATGTTTCTTAGTAACACAGTTTTACAACTCTGGATTTGTTAATCAATATAAATTATAGTATAAATATATTTTTATAAAGGTTTAAGTTAAAACATGTCTTTCTTTGAAAATCTGAACAGAAGATTTATTAACTAGAACCTTATTAGAACTAATGATGAAGCAGCTCCTCCATGTTGAGTGTACACAGAGACATAAAAAGTTTGTGCTTCTGACATAACGCCAAGAGTGAATAAGGTTAAACATGATCTTGTTAACTCCTGACCTGAGCTGTTCCAGTTTACAGTGAGGACTCTTCAGTCCAACAGACAACATCTCCAGCCCTGAGTCCTTCAAGTCGTTGTTACTGAGGTCCAGGACTCTCAGAGCAGAGGAGTGGGAGCTGAGGACTGAGGACAGAGCTTCACAACTTCTCTCTGACAGGTTACAGCGGCTCAGTCTGGAGGAGGACAGATGGTTTTAATACTTAACAAGTTGATTAAAATTATATTCATTAAAATGGCCAGTACTCACAGAGCTTTGTTGGAGGCTTTGACCACTGGCAGCAGCCTCAGGAGAGCCTCCTCTGAAGCAGAGTATTTCTTCAGCTCAAACACGTCCAGATCATCTTCTGATGACAGTAAGATGAAGGCCAGAGCTGACCACTGAGCAGGAGACAGTCCACCTTCAGACAGAAGTCCTGACCTCAGGTACTGTTGGATCTGCTCCACCAGAGAACGGTCATTCAGTTCATTCAGACAGTGGAGCAGGCTGATGCTTCTCTCTGCAGACAAATCCTCATTCATCATCTTCTTGATGTAGTCAGCTGTTTTCTGATTGGTCTGTGAGCTTCCTGTCTGTGTCAGCAGACCTTGTAGAAGGCTCTGATTGGTCGGCAGTGAAAGGCCCAGGAGGAAGCGGAGGAACAAGTCCAGGTGTCCATTTGGACTCTTTAAGGCCTGGTCCACAGCTGACTTGTAGAACTGCACTGTTTTGTTTATAAATATGGTTGACCATGATGATGGTATTTGTTGTGCTAAGAGCAAGGTTGATTCCAGTGTTGACAAAGGTCTGATGGACATGAAGAGCAGCCAGAAACTCCTGGACACTCAGATGGATGAAGCAGTAGACTTTGTCCTGGTACAGGCCTGTCTCCTCTCTGAAGACCTGTGTGAACACTCCAGAGTACACTGAGGCCGCTGTGGGGTCCAGGCCACACTCGCTCAGGTCTGACTCGTAGAAGATCAGGTTTCCTTTCTGCAACTGCTCAAAGGCCAGTTTTCCCAAAGACTCCACCATCTTCCTGGTCTCTGGACTCCAGTGTGGGTCTGTCTCAGATCCTTCTTCATACTTGATGTTCTTGACTTTGGCCTGAACCACCAGGAAGTGGATGTACATCTGAGTCAGGGTCTTGGGCAGCTCTCCTCTCTCTCTGGTTTTCAACAAATGCTCCAGGACTGTGGAGAGGATCCAGCAGAAGATTGGCATGTGGCACATGGCGTGGAGGCTTCGGGACGTCCTGATGTGGGAGATGATTGTGTGGGCCTCATCTCTTAACCTCTTCCTGAAGTACTGCTCCTTCTGTGGGTCGGTGAACCCTCTGACCTCTGTCACCATACAAACACACTCAGCAGGGATCTGATTGGCCGCCGCGGGTCGTGTGGTTATCCAGAGGCGAGCGGAGGGAAACAGGGTCCCCCTGATGAGGTTTACCAGCAGCACATCCACTGAGCTGGACTCTATGATGTCAGTCAGGGCCTTGGTTTTGGTGAAGTCCAGAGGAAGTCTGCACTCGTCCAGACCAGTCAAAGATGAAGACCACCTGGAGGTCTTCAAAGCTGCAGAGTTCTGCTTTGGTTTCACTAAAGAAGTGATGAACAAGTTGCACCAAGCTGAAGCTTCTCTCTTTCAGCACATTGAGTTCTCTGAAAGTGAACGGGAACAGCAGCTGTATGTCCTGGTTGGCTTTGCCTTCAGCCCAGTCCAGACTGAACTTCTGAGTGAGCACTGTTTTTCCGATGCCAGCCACTCCCTTTGTCAGCACTGTTCTGATTGGTTTGTCTGTGTCAGCTGGGCCTTTAAAGATGTCTTCACATGTGATGGCTGTCTCTGGTCTGCCTGGTTTCCTGGAGGCTGTTTCGATCTGTCTGACCTCATGTTCCTGGTTGACCTCTGAAGGCCCTATCTCTGTGATGTAGAGCTCTGTGTAGATCTGGTTCAGAGGGGTGGGGTTTCCTGCTTTAGCTATGCCCTCAAACACACACTGAAACTTCTGCTTTAGGTTAGACTTCAGTTTACCCTGACAAACTCCAGAATAACTCCCTGAATGAAGACAACAGATAAAGCCATGAGTGTCAGAGAATATAAAATGACTGTGAGCACCTTGTTAAATGTGTTAAATGGTCCTACTGCTCCACAGACGCTCAGCCAGCTCCTTCTGCTTCATCCTCCTCAGGAAGTTCAGTGTGATCTTCAGAAAAGCCTCACTGCTGCTCCTCTGCTCTTCATCCTCATCCTTCAGATGCTCTAAGCATTCTGTAGTCAGAACCTTGTGGAGCTTCTTCAGCTCCTTCTTGACAAAAATCAAGATGTCCTCCTCCAGGAAGCTGAACAGATAGATTATAACAACACAACTGCAGTCAGTGATTAGATCTGTGTAAAACAAGTTCTCAACATGAAAATGGTGTGTTACAGATCAGATCCTGGCCTCTCTCCACATAAACTACACACTACACACTTTAGCTTTAGAGCCACTCACTCCACTACACTGCTGCTTGTTTTTTTATTGTCTGTTTAAACTGTTAAACAAAAATTGGACAATTGGAGCTGTATTCCTGGACTTGAAAAAGCATTTGTCACAATGTGCTCATCAAAGCTATCGCCTTCATTTCTCTCCTTGTGCCACAAACTGGATTAAATTATATCTAGAACACAAAACACAAGCCGTCAGATTAAACAATGAATTATCACCTTATCTATGATATGGGCGTGCCCCAGGAGTCAATCCTGGGACCTTTTTTGTTTAGTCTTTACGTCATTGACTTGCTTTCTGTGTGTCCTGGATGTGAAATACAAATGTACACAGACGATACTGTAATCTGTGTACATGGGAAAAACAAGGATGAAGTAGCTAAGCAACTCCATGGTAAACAAATCCAAATGTACTCTATAATTCATGTCTACATTTAAATGTTAAAAAACATGTACTGTATGTTTTTCACCAAAAGAACCACAAACTCCCCAGATCCAGACGTTCATGTCGCTGGAGATAAAATCAAAAGTCGTGACTGAGTATAAATATCTTGGACTCATTCTAGATTCTAATTTCAGATTAATGTAAACATGTAAAGTAATATACTCAAACTGAATCTGGAAAAATTTTAGATAGTATATAGAAAATGGCCTAACCACAGAAGCCGCAAAAATTATTTTTAACTGCAGTAATTATGTCCCATCTTTCTGTCTCAGCAGCTGGTCACAGGGTTTATAAAACAACATTAAAACCAATCCACTCTGTTTTGAAGCTGTTCTAGATAAGAAGCCTTTTCTCTTTCAGCTAAGAAAAAGTGCATTCACTCAGTCAGCACTCTCTGTGAGAGCAGCCCAGTTTTGGAACACCATACCAGTCTCATACACACAATACTGATACACACGGGACTTTTAAAAACACGCTAAAATTATGGTCACAAGAGCATCAGTCCTGCATTCATAAATCAAGAATCAGCTGTCTATTTTCTTCATCCTGTTTTTGTGCTGCCTGTCACTGCGCTCATGTCTTTTGTCTCATGTCACTGTTGCTTAGATGTTACATGTACAGTAGGCTATATGTCTGTCTGCTTACACTGACTGTTGCTTTGCTGTATGTTAAATGTGTGTGAGCTTTTACAAAGCCTACTAAGTTTTACTAATTTACAATTTCTATTTGTATTTTATGCCCTAACCTTTAATGTTGCTGCTGTTTTGTTTGTTGCTGGCATTTTGCCCAGGGACTACAGTTGAAAACTAGCTCTGTAGCTAACACTGGCAATTTACAGAAATGCATATTAATGTGTACTGCCCCTGTTCAAATAAACAATTTAATAAATACAAATATGAACATTAGAGTTTCTCAATCTCAGTCACAACCTTAACAAAACTGTAGCCTAAGTCTAGTAGACTTTACCTATTTTTTTCCAATGCCACACAACGCACTCCTGTTTAAGAATATTATATATAATATTATTCTTAGCAACAGGGAAAACAATATTGCATTTTATGTAGAAAGGTGTTGTGCTAGAAATAGAAATCTAATGAGAACAGACTTTAAATATGGAGTCCACATCAGGGTCTTGCTGATGCTCTCTGTGGAAAAAGAAGATAGATTTAAATTTTACATTTACTCTATATGCTCCTGTCTAATATTCTAATGAACGTAAACTCCACCTTCTCTTCTGCTTCACTGAACTTTGTATTTCTGTCTCTCTTTCAAAGTTTAATGGGTCACCTATAGACCGATCAGTCCTGCAGGACTCACAGCTGGGGCCTGGTTCAGACTCTGGTCTGTGCTGGATCCTGGTTTAATTAAAACACAGAGAAAATAAAAGATCAGTTTGAAACTTTAAATCACAGGAACACAACACTAACTCTGAGTGAGCTCTGATGAGATTTTTATTTTTGACCTGATCTCTTTTATCTTTAACAGCTGTTTAACCCATTTAAGCCCCAATTTTTTTAACATTAAAATATCAAAACCATATGCCTTTAGTGCCCCAATAACAAAATCAATTAATATTCTTTTTAATTTTTGGGTGAAAAGCTGAGTTTTATGTTCGGTCACAATAGTGACCTGTGGGATCACATGTTGTATGTTGAATGTTAACACTTTTCAGGTATTCAGTCAACAGTTTCTTAATATAGTTAAGCATAGGAATTACCAAAAGTGTTTTAGCTGCCTGAAAGAAGATCTAAAGTGATAATCTTAGGTAATAAATATTAATTTGTATAACAATAGCACATAACTTTTAGCAAAATGGGGCCTTCTCTCCATATAATATCCCATAAAGTTATCTATTGACCTCCATAAATTCAATTAATTACATGTTTAGATTTTAAATAATTTATCAAATTTTTGTCTGAAATGTCACAAAATAAGTCTTGGACTTCATCCAGTGACTCTGTATTGAAGATGTATGTATAATGTGTGTATATAGGGAGTATTTTGTATTTCAGTGACAATTTGTAGCTACAGCACTGGGCTTGATTTCCCAGTTAAACAGTGGTGTGTGCATTTGTTCTACACAGCTGTAGCCTATAGATTGGAGAAAATGTGCAGGTAAACAGTAAAGGGCAAAGAAACCCTCAGTTTTATATGTTCCCCATATTTGTCAATGCAAACATCTGATACTTTTGCCTTTGAAATGTTATCAAAGACTTGTACTAAAATATGCATAAATACAAGCTGGTGCACTAGGTCACACATGCAACAAACATGTTCACAATCTGACAGGGTTAAATTACAAAGAGTAGAAAACTACATAGAATACAATATGTGACCCTATATTTTAATATGGAACTTGCATACAAGCTGTGATCCCCTTGGTCACTATTGTTGCCGCTCACATTTCCTCTCCTGCTCTGACCAAAGCAAACAAAGCAGAGAAATTACAACTGCATATGTGAACACTAGAGACCTTAAAATGGTGTGTACCAAAAACTTTAATATTTATTTATTTTTAGTTAGTAGAGCACTTTCCCCAGTTAATCCAATTAAGTGTGTGTTTTGTGTGTGTACTAATAGACCCTCTTATAGGTTTTTGTAGTTTAGTGTTTCCACTCATTAAAGCTATACAACAAAATAAAACACACAATACTGAAACCTGTAGAAATGACGTAAATGTTTCCAGAGTTATTTATACTGAATCTGAGTCTCAGGGTAATTTGATTCTTATTAATAGCTGTCAGTCTGGTCTGATTTATGTTATGTTATTTATTTAGTAAGTAAGCTGGAATGGGTGGAGAAAAGTGCCAGGTGTGTTGTGTGATAAAAGACTTTAAGCAAGAATGAAAGGCACAGTGTAAAAAACAGGTGAGAGCAGCTGTGGTGTACGGTTTAGAGACAGAGGTACTGAGGAAAAGACAGGAGGCAGAGCTGAAGATGGTTCTGTTCTCTTTTTTCATGACGAGTATGGACAGGATTAAAGAGGAGTCCATCAGAAGGACAGAGGAGGGACAGTGGATATATGGTAGAAGGATGAGGCTGAGGTCAGAGCTGGAGGCCTAGAGGAAGACCACAGAGCAGGTTTATGTTTACAATAACATTGGACAAACCAGATGCATTGTTTAAGAGTTACAGCACACATGCTGATTCTCTGATAATGACTCACTGTGAACCATCTGCTTGTTTAAAGTTAATCAGTCGATCATTGGAGTCATCACTTGTGCAGGAAACACCGCTGGTCCCAGGAGCAGGTCTGTGGACACAGATGGTGCAGTGGTTTTAGTGCTGAGCTCTGACCTGGAGAACAGTGGTGGACCGTAACAGATCCTCATCTCACCTCTGAGCTTCAGGGCCGTCAATGGTTTTAGAGGCAGGGGCCCCGTCCTCTCTGTGCTCGCTCTGATCCATGCTCAGTCCAGCTCTGACTCACTCTGAGAGGGATGAGGCCGAGGTTCAGCCGGGTCCAGAGAGGCCTGAGGGAAACAACAGGACCAAAGAACTCAGGGACTGCAGGATTTGGATTCTCTGTCCACAGTAAACATTCAGCTGTAACTAGAGTTCAGAGTCATCACAGGTCTCAGCTTTCAGGGTTTTTAAAGCTGCATCAGGAAACTTCAGGGTCATTAAATCTAATGAACTGTAAAATCACATTCACAGATCACTACATGTTTAGGTCTGAGTGTGGAGGCTGCTTAAGTGTTTGATAAGTATCAAAACCCATTATTACTATAACAGCACCAGTAAGTGCCATGTAGTCATTTGCTTTTTCTTAAAGACAACCACTGCTGAATATTTTGTATAAAAACTGGCTACTACTTCCTCTTAATATACTTATTTCAAGTTTATATTTAGATTTATGTTAACAATATTTCGGATAGAAAAAATAACATATCACACATATTGTGAATGAATGAGTCATTAATTTTTTAAATATATGTTTTTGCACAAAAGATATTGCTAAGAGCAGCGTTAAAGACCAGATCCATAACCAGTATCATTAAGAGTAGTAGTACTGTTAAACTCTTAACGATACCCATCCCCACCTTTGAGTGGGGTCACCACCTCAGTTTAATGCAGTGAATATGGGAGCAGTTCCTGCACAGATTCAAATATGAGCGGTTTCTTAATGATGCCCTATAATAAATATGAATTATTAACCTTCATCAGCCTCTGGATGATCACCGTCCAATGTATTTACTGTAAACACACCCATAAAACATAAGATTTGATTGTTTTATACAAGTTTATCTGAGGTCAGTGTCCAAACCAGGTTTAGTCCACAGCCTTTTATACGTCAATAAAAAAACAAATCAGGCCAATATTAGGCTCAAACACAAAAGTCTGATTCATGTCTGCAGAAATCCTCCTCAGAACATTTGAGTCTCAACACACAACAGAAGAAAACCTACATTTAGTGAAGGAATAAAAATAAATAACACTAAATCTACAGTGAGTGTTTACATGCACTTGAGTATCCTGTTTATGATCGGGTTTTTAAGTATCCAGGTTTTGTCTTTGTGCTGTAAACACAGCATCCTGATTTCAGTATCCAGGATATGCCACCAGGATACTCGACCTGGAAAACTCTGATAGAAACCAGGATACTGAGGCGGGTAAGCGCAGTGTCCTGGTTTCTAACCATCATTAATGCATTTAATGGTACCGATAATAGCAGCATTAAAACACCAGATCCATAACCAGTATCATTAAGAGTAGTAGTACTGTTAAAATCTTAAAGAGACCCATTTTTACCTTGGAGTGGGGTCACCACATCAGTTTAATGCAGTGAATGTGGGAACATTTCATGCATAAATTCTAATGTGAGCTGTTTTCTACAACGCCCTATAATAAATATTAATTAATAACCTTTATTAGCCTCTGGATGATCACAGTCTAACATCCTTACTGTAAACACACCCATAAAACGTTTTTGTTTATAAGTTTATCTGAGGTCAGTGATATGACCTGGCTCTGCTAAGTGAAAGTAACTTAAAACCAAGATCTTAAAAAAAATGGTGCCTAAATTGTCAATTTATTAACCAAGGGAATGTAGGGAAAATTAACAAACAGTGTCCAAACGGGTGAACAGTTATCTAAAATGTAGTTTTAATAAAGCAAAGACAAACTAGTGGCTACACAAAACAAATGCCACAATAAAACAAGTGCCACAAGGTGTCTCTGGTTTTAGTTCAACAGAGTCACAACCTTACTACAGAACAAAGTGACAGGCTACAACGAGAGACACTGTGAGATCAGGGCGAGCTGATCACAAATGATCCCCGCCGCCTCGAGACATCAAAAGTTGAGGTCCTTTATCTAAAGCATAAGTGGCAGGTGGAAGCCGGACTGGTGGATACTGCAGGGGCCAGGCCTACCATCCCACAGAGGTCAGGAGTGAATCAGAAAGGGAGCGGGAATAAAGTCCACCAATCACAACCAGGACCTCAATGAGCACCATTAGAATACATTCAAAAAACACAAAGCACAGATAGAAGAGCAGAGAACATTGGGAGAGGGTGGCAGAAGGCCCAGGGCTGCAACAGTCAGTGTCCAAACGGGAAAGACTCGAGACTTCCAGTAACTGTCTCACCTGATCAGCCAGGTTTAGTCCACAGCCTTGTATACGTCATTAAAAACACAAATCAGACTAATATTAGGCTCAAACACAAAAGCCAGCATTTGACCAAGTCTCAACACACTACAGTAGAAATAAAATTAAAAAGAAATAACGTTAAATCAACAAAGACACAACACAGCGCTCTCTGACCTTCTCTGTTCTCCATAAACATCCTCAAAGCAAACTCTGCATCTGTGGAACTCTTTCTTAACATGAAACCATTCTGCTGCTCACAAACGCTCACTTCTGCTTTTAGCCTATAGCTCCCACTGCTCCGTCAGACTCATTCAAATATCTAGGAGTGAACGTGGACAGTGCGCTCTCCTGGACGTCACGTGGATTATCTCTGCAATAAAGTACAGCAGAGAATCTACTTTTTGAGGAGACTCAGATCGTTTGGAGCAAGCAGAGACATTCTGAACCAATTTTATACAGCCACAGTTCAGAGTGTGCTACTGTACGGCAGCTCAGTTTGGTTCTCTGGCCTCTCACTCCTGCAGAAGAACAGGATACAGAGGCTCCTTAACATCTGCTCCAAAATAGTGGGACATTCCGTGGGGAACACATTCACAGAGCTGTGTAGAAAGCAAACTCTCAGGCTGGCTGACAAAATCTCTACAGACACAGCCCATGTTTTGAACAGTGAATTTGAACTCTTGCCTTCTGGGAGGCGAGTGCCCTGCTGCAGAAGGAATAAATATAAAACTTCCTTTGTGCCATATTCCATCACACTCCTGAACCAGAGGAAGAACACATGAACACTGTATATTGTATTTATGATGATTGAACGAATGTTGAATGCTTGTTGTATACTTTTTGTGTCTTGGGGCTGTCTGGTGGATGTGTAAACCAAATTTCTGTTTTTACAGACAATAAAGTTTTATCTTATCTTATCTTAACCTTTAGCCCAGCTTCCACTGCTCTTTCCCTGACTTCAGTAAATTCATTAACCATTCTGTATATGATTATTTGATTTGGTTTAATGGTAATCTACTCATTGTATACTCCACTTTAACCACATGCTCTGTAACATTAAGTTGAGACAGAAACAGCTTTTCACTTCCTCTCTTTGGCCTGAACATATGGCAGAGTTGGGAAGAGAAGTAAAAATTATGCTCAAGTAACAGTATTGTTACTTCAAAATATTATTACTTAGGTAGAAGTAAAAAACGATAATAAAACTGCTCTTAGAAGTACAATGTTTTACAAAGTGACTCAAGTGAATGTAACCGAGAGAACTCTGGCCTACCTTCCTCTGACAGACGGTGACACTGATCATACAAATCCCTGAATCTTGAATCCTTAAATCAGTGGTAGGTGCTCAGCTGCTGCTCCTCCTGAGTCTGTCCCATGTGTGTGGCTCTCAAATGAAGCGCTGTGGAGGGAGGGGTTGTCCTGACCTGCCCCACCAGGCTCAAAGAGCAGCTCAGCGTCATGCAACGTTGCAACAATAATAAAAGTGAATTTGATCTCTATCAGTCTTAATGAATGTGTGGACAGGTGTGAGAAAATGGGTATGGGTCACTTCGTCCCATTATTTAATTTGTCACTTTTTGTATAATTATATGTATGCATTTGTTCATTTACAATACTTTATAATATACAACTAAACATCTAAGCATAAATATCCCGGGTTTGTTTTGTTTAACATTTGTTTAGTATGTTACATTTTCATTTAATATCACACATACACATATTTAGTTTAAATATTAACAAAAATTAGACTTACCTGTTCCTTGCCCTTTTAAAAGGTTGGTGATGTGGAGGGGGAATGTGGTTTTGTAGATTTGGGTTTTCTGTATATTTTTGTGTGTTGGTTTGTTTCTTTGTGTTTACTGCTTTAGTTTAAACAAATCTCCAGTGGGACAGAAAATGTGATGATTGGAGGAATGTGGTTACTTACATGCTTATGACGTGTTCTTTTTCTAATCAATTAAGACTCCAATTAGCTTTTTTGTCTTTTTATTTTCCTAAGCCAAATTACAGAGCTCTGGGTTGGATCTGTCCCTACCGCCTACGTCTTACTCAGGGCTTACGCTGGGCGTCCAACAACGACCGTCCCTATCACACTGAATATATACCCAGGCTCAACTTCATACCACCCACTCCAGATATGGGCATAGTCCAGGATCTGAACCAGTTCTCTGGCAGAGAAGTGCGAGTTGTAAGGGAGGGGCTGTTATCATTTCTGCTCTCCCATGAAGGCCATATTTCCAGACTCACAGATTGTTCCCTTGCACTTGTTGTGGCGTCTTGAGTCTGGGTCAGATCCTGGTCACATGATCAGATACAGTTCTTCACATTTCATTATATACTTGATCATGTTAAAATCACATACAACATGAACTTACCTGAACTTACCTGTATAAAGAAATGTACTGACCTATGGGAGCTCCTCCTCTCTGGTCAGACAGAGCCTCTCTCAGGTTTTTGGGGCCTAGTATAATGACCTCTGTTTTTTCTGGGTTTAGGAGGAGATAATTAATTGTCATCCAGGTCTTTATGTCTCTCACACAGGCGCTAAGTTTCTCAACGCGGTCATTCTGATCAGGTTTAATTGATAAATACAACTGTCTATCGTCTGCAGTGAAAATGAATGCCATGTTTTGTGATTATGTTTCCTAAAGGCAGGATGTAAAGCATGAACAGAATGGGTCCAAGTACTGAACTTTGTGGCACTCCATAGCTAACTTTACTGTGCTACATGTGTTCATTTACACTGACAAACTGGTACCTATCAGATAAGTAGGATTTAAACCAGCAGAGGGCGCTCCTCTGACCCCTATGTCACAGTCTAATCTCTGGAGTAAGATGCTGTGGTCAATGGTGTCAAAGGCTGCACTGAGTGAGACCAGTCCATTGTCTGAACTTAACAAGTCATTTGTGATTCTAACTAATGCTTTTTCAATAGAAGTGAATATTACCCTAATTATGTAGAGGTGAAATTATAATTCTGTTAATTTAATAAAATAAATAAATAATAAAATAATTAATTTAACTGAATTAGATGGCAGCTTGGCGTCACAAACAGGATCTAATTCTTTTCAACCTCTTTGTGGTGCCAGTCTGTGAAGGAATTGTTGCAATTCTCAAGAACTATAAAATCTGACAAATAATTTGGATTCTCTATGGTTTTCTTCAACAGGATAATTTTATTTACTGTCAACACTGGACCTGCACAGAAACATAGTTGTATATTAAGTCCAATTTAATGTCACAGTCACAATTAACTGAATTTTACAACTTGTTTGGGAAGGCCTTAAAAGTGAATCATATATGAAATAATTACTGTAAATTTAGGTTTTGGCTAGAAATATTAGGCTGTATAAAAAAAAGACCAAAAAGAGTACTGAAACTATTTATGTTTATTCATAACCTTTCAAATCTCAAATTAACCAGCATTTTTCTATTAAAGGGCCAATCTAATATTTATTAAAAATGTATGAGCTTGTTACGGCCCTGGGCTGTGTTTACTCTGCTCCTCCTCCTTCTGTGCAGGTTAAAGTCCAGGACTAAACCAGGATTAGAACCAGGTCTAACCCAGTCCTGATGAGTTCTGGTCCTGTCCTCAGGTGGAGGAGACGGTGTTCGTGCGGCCCGTGTGCCTGCCTGCCATTGGTCAGCTGCCGTCACCTGACTCCTACTGTTACATCACGGGATGGGGTCACATGGGCAACAGGAGTGAGTCCACTTTAATTAGGATTATACCATTAATATTATAACGTTTAATTAAGGTTATACCATTTAATTAATATTACAAACTAAATATTCTTCACTGTTCCTCTGTCCTCATGTCTAACTGTGCCTGTAGTACTGGGGTTTATCCACCAGGGGGCAGTGTAGAGCCATAGATAAATGCAGCAGAGGTTTAAGTTATTAGTAGTAGTACTAACAGCTGTAGTACTAACAGTAGCTGTAGTAGATTTTGCAGTGAAATTTGAAAACAGAGGCATAAGAAACAAAATGAAGCACTGTTGAAAGTCTAGAGCGATAACCAAAAGGTTGGCGGTTCGACTCCCACTGGACAAGACACCTCACCCACCTTGCTGTGTGCAAAGTAGATTTTTTAGGGGAGGATTATTACAGCCTTGGGTCTGTCAAAGATCACCAAGACATTTGTTTAGGGGGATCTGGATTTTTTTGTTGTAACAAAAAGTTACAACCAGTTTAAATGGGAGTTGGTTTATAGATTTTACATAGCACTGGAAAAGATGATCCCTAAAAATCAGTGTTGTTGGTGATCTCTGACAGACCCAAGGCTGTAATAACCTCCCCCTAAAAAATCTACTTTGCACACAGCAAGGTGGGTGAGGTGTCTTGTCCAGTGGGAGTCGAACCGCCAACCTTTTGGTTATCGCTCTAGACTTTCAACAGTGCTTCATTTTATTTCTTATGCCTCTGTTTTCAAATTTCACTGCAAAATCTACTACAGCTACTGTTAGTACTACAGCTGTTAGTACTACAGCTGTTAGTACTACTACTGTTAGTACTACAGCTGTTAGTACTACTACTGTTAGTACTACAGCTGTTAGTACTACTACTGTTAGTACTACAGCTGTTAGTACTACTACTGTTAGTACTACAGCTGTTAGTACTACTACTGTTAGTACTACTGCTGTTAGTACTACAGCTGTTAGTACTACTGCTGTTAGTACTACTGCTACTGCTGCTGTTGTACCTAACCCTCTGCAAGGTGAGTACTCACCAAGGTCAAAAATATTTCACTCATTTAGAAACTTTAAACATTGACTTGAGTAGCCTAAGACTATTTTTCTCCAAAATTATACTCATTTAAAAGTATAAACTGTACTTTTTTTATCAAATAGAAGAGAGGAAAATATTAGCACAGATTTAAAGCACATCCACCTCTGCGTTAGCGCCTTTAGCAACATGAAGCACAACTGTAGCTGCTAAAAAAATCATAACCATAGCACACGTTAGCATTTAGCTACATTAGCTTCTGCTGTAAGACATTTTGATGAAAGTGTTTATAAAAAGTAGCCTAGCTTAGCAATATGATTAATATAACACTGAAAATTTAAAGTATTACTGTATGAAGCAGTGCTATGCGTTGAGGTTCATGGCTGGTGAGACACTGACATTTAGGGATGTGTACTGAGACCCGGTATTATATTCACACTGGTGCCACGTCATGGCGGTCATCGTGGACCGATAGGCTTCAGCCGTAACAGTGCTCTTAACGGTACTGAATAGTCGTGATAAATGCCATGCTGTCATATATGTGCATAAAATCTTTTTGCGCCTCTTATAAAAGACGAGACATCGTGGTTCCCTCAGCTGTGGTTTGTCTGTGCGAGCAATGCAGAGCGGGCGGTGCTGTCGCACACAGCAGTGTGCTGCGACCGCGCACATAAATGGAGAGAGGAAAAAGTGTGACTCATCTTCGCCAAAGTAGTTGCCATCACCACGCGTGGACACAGCGAGGACGCAGCGAGGACAAGCATTGCATGCCAACAACACAGTAATCTGGCAAAGACACAGTATCAGTGAGAGTTGTAGTACCGTTAACAATATCCACTCTTTTCAAACCTGATGTTGGAAGCAGATCTTTAAGCTCTGGTGTTGGTCTTCCTTTGTTAATTAGATTCCATTTCAATTGTTGTTCCAGTTTTGAGAAATTTTTAAGGTTAGATATAATATCTCCCATGTTTGGCTTTCATTTGGAGCAAAATGTTAGAATGAACGGACTGCAGCTGCACACTTGATTTTGGAATAGCAGCAAGCTACGTCTGTGTAAAAGAATGGCAGCAAAGAGAACCTGTGTGCTCTCGCATGCCCCCTACAGTGAGGCAGAGTACTGTCGGCCTCCCCTCACATTTTTTTTATCTGCAGTTTTATGCGATCAGCAAAACTAAATATGTTACACACAGCTATTAAATACATTAGCCTCACTATGGAAAATTAGAGTGCACATTAAAAGTGTTTGAAAACATTGTACTGGAGAGACAGAAACAGTCCTCAGCCCAGTGAGTGAGGGACTGCTCAATCATGTATTTGAACACAAAATATGTAAATTCATTAATTTTGACTAATCATGGACATTAATGGATTCAAAAAGAAAATCAATATAAAACACAAACCAGAGAACTAGTATTGAAAATAAGTGTATGTAATTATTCTGCTTCCCGTGACCGCACGTCCCTTGTATGAAGTATTATTTAAAGGTGCTAACAACTAAAGTTAGCTGTTTTTCTTAACTTTTTTAGCTTTCTTGTTTTTATGCTATGATCTTCTAATGTATCTTACTTTGGTTAGCATTTTAGCAACTTTTAGTTGCTAAAGTTTTGTTTTTACTTATAACCTTTGTGATAGTTTAGTGTGAAACATATTTATTTAAACACTTGAGAATTATGTGGATTATTTTAGTAAAACAGATTTGAGACCAAAAACATTTTACGTATTTAAAAATAAGACTGATGCTTTTGATTTGCGTCACTTAGCAGCTGTTAGCTTAGCTTTAGCCTACCCCTTGTTAGCTCTTTGCCCCCTGGTGGTGTTTCCTGGTATCTGCGGCGCCCGTTGCCCAGTTTCCCGGCGTCGCTCCGACATTCCTCTGTGCCGCTGTGTCGTGAAGTTCGTGGTGTGGTTTTTTAAAAGTATTTTTCTACTGCTGTTTGTATGTGACGCTTCAGAGCCGAGCGAATGTCTTTCAAATGTGTGAGAAATAAATAAATGTGTCACTGGTGTCACCTTTCTCTGGAGATTTTATTATTGTGTAAATGTTTTTACTCTGAACGTTAGCCCTGTTTGGTTCTGTTCATGTGACTAACTTTTTATCAGTGGATATGTCTGGATATGTCAGACCTGGTCCAGACTCGGTCTAGACTTGACCTTATGTCATTTGAGCTAACTTTAGGACTTTTGGAAAATTTTGGAAGATAGGAAAGAGGAAGTTTAGCTTTCAACAGTGAAGAAGATACACGTGTGTCTGTGGACATTTAGAGACACACTTTTTTTTCCCCATTTATTTATTTGAGCAGAAATATGTGAGGATTTGCTGTGACGCAATAACTTTTTTTTTTTTTTTTTGGCAATACCAAAAAAAAAAAGCATTGTGTCATACATTATCAATCCATTCATCATAAATACACACATGCATGCACCCATGCACATCACCAGCATGCACTCTTCACCTGTACAGGTGTCTGAGGACATTTAGAGACGCTCTTCACCTGTACAGGTGTCTGAGGACATTTAGAGACACTCTTCACCTGTACAGGTGTCTCTGAGGACATTTAGAGACACTCTTCACCTGTACAGGTGTCTGAGGACATTTAGAGACACTCTTCACCTGTACAGGTGTCTCTGAGGACATTTAGAGACGCTCTTCACCTGCTCAGGTGTCTGAGGACATTTAGAGACACTCTTCACCTGTACAGGTGTCTCTGAGGACATTTAGAGACACTCTTCACCTGTACAGGTGTCTGAGGACATTTAGAGACACTCTTCACCTGTACATGTGTCTCTGAGGACATTTAGAGACACTCTTCACCTGTACAGGTGTCTGAGGACATTTAGAGACACTCTTCACCTGTACAGGTGTCTCTGAGGACATTTAGAGACACTCTTCACCTGTACAGGTGTCTGAGGACATTTAGAGACACTCTTCACCTGTACATGTGTCTCTGAGGACATTTAGAGACACTCTTCACCTGCTCAGGTGTCTGAGGACATTTAGAGACACTCTTCACCTGTACAGGTGTCTCTGAGGACATTTAGAGACACTCTTCACCTGCTACAGGTGTCTGAGGACATTTAGAGACACTCAGGTGTGTATTGGACATGTCTGACGTCCTTGGCAGTGTCTCTCTGACGGCTCTCACCTGTCCTGTCGTCTCGTGTTGTGTTTAATGGCAGGCTTCGGCGCGGTGTGTTCACTGTCACTGGCATAAATGACGCGTGAGGTACAGCCCTTCATTAGTACTCTGTGTACTCAGTGATGACAGTAATCGCAGTAATCCTCCCTGCAGCAGTACACAGGACTGTAGTACTGCTTTGTCTGCTCAGGTCACTCACAGAGCAGGTGATACTCAGTACTGAGGACCAACTGATTATTGTAAACCTGAAGCTACAAATCCAGTATCGGGCACATAAAAGCCTAATGTGAAAGTGTATTTTTGTGTATTGGACTCTCAAAACTAAACCTTTTATGCTTACAGTTAGCAGACATTTCACAATAATAACAACTAACAAGTTTTCTTTTAGGAGACATGTAGAAGCAGCTAAAAAGTGTTCTTTTTTGGCCAAGGCCAAAAAGAGTAGAACAGTGGAGACAAAGGAAGTGAATAAAAACACTGGAAAATCCAATGAAAAAGAGGTCGAACAAGAGAAGGAGATGGACAAGTAGGCAAGTAAGGAAGTGAGCAAGGAAGTGATTGAGAAAGAGAATAAGAAAGCGACTGAGAAGGAGAAAGACAATCTAAAAGGCTCCATAATTCATCTGTACAATGTTTCATATTTTATCCAGTGCGATATTTTCTTTTTTCTTTGTTTCTTCTCAGCACCACAAAATCTCCAGTGCTAGAATCGCCCCTGAAAACCAACCCAGCTCAGGGAGAACACACAAACTCCACACAGAAAGACCCCACATGGTCCGGGAATCTAACCCTGGACCTTTCTTGCTGTGAGGCAACAGTGCTAACCATTCTGCCTATTTACAAGTACTACTACAAGTACTACAAAAAGTACAAGTACCCGCGTTCCCTGCACCGGTACCAGAGCTGACCTCAGACTCTTTGACACAGTGAGCTCTGTCCTCTGTGAGTCCTAATGCTCTGTAATGTTAGGTTCAGTTCCTGACAAAGACCTGGACTACAGCCTGTCATTACACTCTGTGTCACTGAAGTCCACATAAAACCAGCTCCAGGTCACGGGCCTGGTCTCAGTCTGGACTCGGGACAGGTCTAAGTTCAGTATAGAGCAGGTCTTGATGTGTGTACTAAAGGGCAGGTCCTGGACAGGTCTAAGTCTGGCTCTTGTTGCTGTTGGACTCTTATTTTGAAAGGACGTCTCTGGATCAGCTGTCGGTGAGTCAGGATCACACTGTTCTGTTCTGTTTCTAATGCGTTTCCTCATTTTGTGACTAAATTTGTAATTCCTCTTTCTTGACTTTTAAAAGTGCTCAGTAAATCAGAGAATCATGGAACATGTATTTGTGTAGTTATAAATATCTTACTCTGTAGTCATTATACAGACTGAGTACGCAGAGTGGAGTCTTTATTAGGATTTTAAAGGTCAGAGGTGAGAGAAGTACTCAAAATCAGTACTGTTACTGTGAAATAATACCACTCAGACCGAAGTAAAGTCTCAACTACATTATTACTTGAGTAAAAAGTATTGACTGTAATGTTTTTGCAAATAAAGTGAAGCAGTATTTTATTTATTTTTTAACTATTATTAGTTTTCATCAAGAAATTACTCAAGTAAAAGTAAAAGTATATGAATCAGACTACTACTCAGATTCAAGTCTGGTTAATAAACATAGCAAAAATGTAAACGCGCTGCTTTAGCCGTGTTGTAGTGCCCCAGACCGGTCTTGGTCTTGAGACTATTTTTTTTACAGTCTCGGCTACAGTTTTTCTCGGTCTTGTCTCAGTCTCGGATGTGGCGGTCTCTAAGATTTTATTTAAGAAAATGCTATTCTTTATAATTCTGGAGTGCCGTATTCTCCGGACTATAAGTCGCTCCGGAGTATAAGTGGCACTAGCCAAAAAATGCATAATGAAGAAGGAAAAAACGTATATAAGTCACACTGGACTATAAGTGGCATTTTTTGGGGGAAATTTATTTTACAAAATGCGACACCAAGAACAGACATTTCATGTTGAAAGGCAAGTTATAGTAATAATAGAATAGAGAACAACAGCTGAATAGGTGTGCGGTATGCTAACGTAACACATTGATGGTTATTCAGCTACATGAAGCATAAACAATGAACTGAATAGGTGTCTCGTATGTTAACGTAATATATTAACAGTTATTCACATAACTATAGCATAAAGAACATAATATAACAAGTTCACCAAACTCACCATCTCACTCCTAATCACTAAATCCTTTAAATTCTTCATCCTCGGTGTCGCTTCTGAACAACTCCGCCAACTCCGGAGGTAGACGAAGCGCCGCTTCCTCCTCTGCGTGGCTGTCGTCAGACTCAGCATCAGTTCCATTTCCAATTATTCCGCTCTTTCTCAGTTGTCTTTATAGCCTAAGTTGTTAGTGGTAATGTTTACATTTTAAATTGTCAGTGGTACAGGTGCAGCAGATGCTGGTACACAAGCCTAGAGCGCCCTCTAACCAACACCTGAAATATTTTAATATATAAGTCACACCTGAGTATACGTCACACCTGAGCCAGACGATGGAAAAAAGTGCGACTTATAGTGCAGAAAATACTGGTAATTAGTTTTCAGAAACAGAAAAAACAGGAGTCTGAAGTTGCATTAAAATAATCATTGCTGTATTTGATTCACTTTTTAAACTTTTTCCCTTTATTTAGAGTTAGGTCACAGGGTTTGGTCTCAGTTTGTCTTTGTCTCTGTCTGGAACCCTGAAAGTCTCGGCCTCGTCTCGGTCTCAGTTCACTCTGGACTTGGACTGGTCTTGGTCTTGACTACAGTACTACGCCTTGGTCTGCAGGGGTCATATTTCTGACGATATATAAATGTGAATAAATCCTTTCAGAGATGTTTGAGAAGCTGGACGAGGAGTCGACGAGACGTTACGCTCAGATCAGCCCAGAGCCACTCAGACCTCCGCAGGTGAGACGCAAACTCCTGCTTTTAATAATTCTGACACATAAAATAAAAAAGGACATGAATTTTTTGCAGTTAAACTCTGTATTGTGAGAAAGGTCCATCACTCGTTTTATAGACTCATCAGTCAGCGATGCAGAGGTCGAAGAAGTGCTTAAAATCAAGGGCGGAGCTAGAGAAAAAAATCACGGGTTGGCAATGAGGATAATGTGATAATGTGCAGGTGTGGCAAACGCTTTAATCAGGGGCCCGGGACATGAAGGGGCCCCATTAAGAGTCCTATATTGTTGAGTTCGGTCTGAGCAGTAGCACATCAGGCATTACACCATTTAAAAACAATTTTTATGATTAAAACAAAAAGTACATGTAAGATATTCACAATTCCTTAACAATTTGACTTAATGCTGACAATTAGTTGAACAAAAATAAACTCTTTTTTTGTGGCAGAGAAAATATTAGTCAACTTTAAGAGAGTACAGTGCACTTTTTGTAAATTAAAAGTATAAGTGGACATATAGACAGACAGTAACTTTAGGGCCCCTTCTTAAAACCTGCACTGGGGCCCCTCATTATCACCGTACGCCACTGGGTTTAATACATTTATATCCACTGCCAGTGTTTGAACAAAATAGGGTAATTGAAAAAAGCACTATTTTGTTGCTTATAAAACACAGGCACAGGACAGGTTATACTCATTTAATTAACTTAATTTTCAACAGTCTTTCCACAGTGTTAACAAATGTGCCAGTGTCTAAAATGGCAGCTTTGTCCATTACAGCTGAACACAATAATTAACTGGTATTCAGGTTATTATACATTTATACTGAATATTGAGTAAAGACAAATTTTATAAGACTCAGTTCTCAGCTGTAATGGTGCATAAGTACTAAAGTAAATCTAGAGAGAAAAACTTGCAGTACTCACTGGTAGCATAACTGCTATTTTGCAGATCTGTAACAAGTCAAACACATTATGTTTGTCCAGAAACGGTGTGAACTCCAGCAGGGCAGCAGGTGTATCGTTGTTTATTCTTAGTCACTGAAGTACTTTTCATTGTATGAAGTTTATCTTTTAAATATTTAAAAATACTCTGAAATCAGAGTTTTCCTCATAAATGTCTGACTTGTGACAAAATTTGTATTTTGACGTCTGCCTTGACCAGGTGGGGAGGCAAGAGCTCTTTTAGAGGTGGCAGCTGCCCCCCTGTGCCACCCCTCTAGATCCGCCCCTGCTTAAAATCTGTAAAAAAACAAATTAAACTAACAAAAAACAAAAACATAACACACAATCATATTATGAATGAGGGAGAATGGGATTTGAACTGCCAACCTTTTGGTTACAGGACGACCACTTAACCTCCTGAAAAAGTAAATTATGTAAAGTTTTTTGGTTAAGTCATTTTGAAACTGCAGAGACAAAGCCTAGACCTGGATTTAAACAGGGATCCTCTAGTTCAGGGGTAAATGCTCTTTCCATTAAACCACAAAGTCCTTATATCTCACAATGGTAAAAAAATGAACTTAGACACTCACTGACCCCTTGTGGCTGGAGTTAGTATTTTTGACCCTATCTCGCAATGGTACAGAATCCTTTAAAGAATTCCCATCACCCATTATTAACCTTTTCTAAAAATTTAAACTTTTTTTTGTTGTCACGCTCACAGACAAACAAACCAACGCTGGCAAAAACAGAAATAAGGGCCACATGCATTAGAGAGAGGGAAAAAAAAATCTAATTATTAGTAATTTATTTACATATATGAAAAAATAACAGAAATAAAATGCTACTCCTCAATAAAAAATAAAACAAAATAAAAATAAAATAAAAAATTAAATATAGTCTGTTTAAAAAATATATTTTTTACAGGTAACAGGTGCAGCACAGTTTAATTTAAATTATGTATTGTTCATTATAAGGAAAAAAATGTTAAATGTACCAATGTTAGCCTCATGTTGCTAGTAGTCGTTGTTAATTAGACATTTTATGCTCTGTCCAGTCTCCACCTTTGCCAGCAGGGGGCGACAGACACCTAATCTAAGCGTTGTCTGCAATTTTTTCCACATATACATTATTTTAAAGACTGAGAAAAACGTAATATGGGAGTTTTAAATATTTTCAGATAATTTTAAGCTCCCGCTCTCTGTGTAAAGAGCAGGTTTAGCTGGAGGTGAGGTGAGTTAATGATTAGTGCAGAGCCGACAGCAGAGGAGCAGAGAGAGACAGATGAGCCGAGGAGTGGGGAGAGCAAACAGGAACATACAAAGAACATGAGAAAAACACACTGAGTAACAAACACGCCTTATACATGGAACTGGGACGTCCTGAGACTCACACGGGACAGGGTTAACACTGACGTACCTGAGGACTGACACACTTTCTGCACTCAGGAGCAAAAGTTTATTTTTGCAAACAAATAAAACTTAATACTCTGGGATCAAAAATGCACAGGTGATCTGTTATTGGTTCTCAAACTGTGGGGCAGGTCCCTCTGTTGGTACACAGGAGGAGTCTTGAGCAGTTCAAGTCCCGGTTTGGTTTAATTTGAACTTGATCCAGGCAAGTGTAGGCCGCTTAGTTATAGATCTGTTTTTTTCCTGGTTTAGTCCTGGTTTAGTCCTGGTTTTGTTCTGGTTTAGTTGTGATTTAGTCCTGTTTTTTAGACCTGGTTTAGCCCTGGTCTAAAACCAGAACTAAACTAAGACTATATCAGGACTAACCTGGGTCTAAACCAGGACTAATCCAGGTCCCAGGCGTACACAAGACCAAAAATGTTTGGAACCACAGATTTACATTGACAGTACTCATAATCCTGGGGTAAATGTATAAACATGCAGCTAACAGGGGATTATCCAATGAAATCCCTCCTCTCCATAAGCCCCGCCCCCCTGACCTGCCATGTGACCCAGCTCGGTTGCTGTGACGACAGCGGCAGATACATGTTTGTGAATTATACTGTCTCTGATGGCAAACGGTCAATAAAGACATAAAGATTCACACCAGTCGTAAACATGGGACCATGTCCTGGACCGGGACCTTGACCTGGTTTAGACCGAGGCCCTCCGAGGACAGGCCCTGAGCCCTGGCCAGCAGCACAGGGAGTCACACTGGAGCCTGTCCCGGCTACTCTGGGCCTGAGGCCTCCACATACTGGCTCATGTCTGCGCTCAGCCCATGGATGTATTAAAAGACCTGGAGGTGGCTCCGCCCCCTCTCCCCTAGTGGCTGCTCTGTGGAACTGCAATCGGAAAAGGATTTTTCCCGAAGAGTGCAATGTAAAAAGAAACGCCTGGTGTTCGGCTGCAGGACACCTACAGCTGAGAACATTTTGTAGGTTTTATTCTCTATTTTCACACTGTGTACTTTTTCCATCTTCAAAATCTTTAATTTGGCTAAAAAATACCTTTTTATGGTTTGTGACGTCACCGCTGTAGCCCGCCATCGCGCCCATTGGTATGTGGAGCAACACCACGCTTGCTCAAGGGCCGCAGTGCGCCCTCTATGGGCCGCACAACGCAGAAGTAAAAACCTGTTTTGGCATCACGCACCAATGAGCACGGCCACTGAAAACAACGGCGGTCGTGACGTCGTTCATTATCCAGTTCTGTAATACATCCATGGCTCAGGCTCAGACAGCAAAGGATCATGGTCAGTGATATTCAACAGGCGGCCCGAGGACCAGAACCGGCCAATCAGTCAAGTTGGACCGGCTCTCGGTCTGTTTACTCAGAAATAATAAATCAATCATTTAGTAGCCACTAAACTGTAGACTTCCCACAGTTTGCAGCCCTGAAGCCAGCGGTCGGGGAAATGTCCCGCCCACAGACCAATAACCCTCCAACAGTTTGACCCATAGGAAAATCTAGTGAGATAGCCCTGGTCTGTGTAGTTCTCTCTGCTTTTTACCACACCACTGCAACAAAACTATGCATTTTTGATTCTGTAGACCGCAACGATATCGAGAGACTTTTGCTATCACGATATCACCAATACCTTTACATCCCTGCTACCCATACAAAAAAAACTAACTTAAAATGTCTTTAATCTTATTGTTTACTGTAAAATATACACAAAACATGAACAATTAATCTGTGGCTAAAGTAAAAACTCTATTGGCCAGTGATTTTTGACAAAGATGACCCAGAGCAGCCAGAGAGCACAGTAAATGTTGAACTCTTAGTCGTTTAGTTTTATCCAATCAGATGTGTGTCATGTGACCTGGCTCTGCAGGTACGCGTGTGATTTATAAACTGTCACTGTGGCAAAGGTCAATAAAACCAGTGGTGGAACGTAATGATGTAAAAGTACTGTGTTACTTTACTTAAGTACATTTAAAATGAGTACATTTTAGAAGGGGAATTTTTACTTTTACTCCACTACATTTATGAGTTTGTTTGAAGTTGTTTGAGTTTTGGTTTAAAATGTATTTTTGCTGTATCTTCATTGTAAACACACAGTACTTAAATATAACAGATGCAGTAAAGTAGTACTTCTTTAGAAACATCAGAATAATGATATGCAGTAATAATATTGCACCAGTTTGTTCATTTTATTAGTAATCAGCAGACATTTTTAGCAAAATCCCTCACATTTCCCTCATTAATGAGTCGAGTCTGTGTGAAATACTTTTACTTTTTTACTCACAAGTACATTTAAAAGTAAGTACCTTTATACTTTTGCTTAAGTAGAAATTGGTGACAAGGGGATACTTTTACTTGAGTAACTTTTTGCTCCTTTATCTGTACTTTTACTTTACGTTTCCACTGCTGCAATAAAAACATAAAGAGCACAGAGATTCCCACCGGTCATAAACGTGGCACCAGGTCCAGGACCGGGACCTTGACCTGGTTTAGACCAAGGCCCTCGAGTCTAAACGTCCCATATGTGACAGCGAGTGGTCATCTGTCAGAGCGGGTCATCCCTGAGACTCACTCCCCCGCCTCAGGCCCACAGTCGCAGTGGCAGAAGATGAATGAATGAATGAGTGAGGCAGGGTCAGTCATGCGCAGGTTTTTGAGGAAGTGTGTGTGTTTTCTGTGTTTTTTCCATGACTAACCGCGGTGCAGGGCGGGGCCAAAGATCAGAGCGGAGAGACGGAGAGCAGGCTGGTCTGTGTGCGGCCGGGCAGCCAGACCGAGACCAACGACCCGAGGACCGGGACCGGGACTGAGGACCTGAGAGGAGACCGAGCGCACCGCCACACAGAGGAGCAGAGGGGCAGGGCAGAGGTGAGAGCACGCACGGTTAATGCAGCACCAGAGGTTAAACACAAATCTGAGTTAAAGATACAAGGACTGGGACTGGGACTGGGACTGGGACTGGGCCTGGGATGACCTTCATGTCTGAACCATAAAAAAACCTTCTCTGGTCCAGTCCTGGTGTCAGAGGTGCGCAGTTCTCGTGTACTTCTCTGTACTACTTTAAACAGCAGAACTGTCATTATTTTACATGTTTCAAAACTAAAACATAACTCAGATGTTTCTCCAAAACTACTCAGTACTTCTGGAGTTTTTACACCAAATACTAGACTTGTAACACCTGAGACTTTTTTTTTTTTTTTACAGTCTTGGCTTGGTCTTGGCTTCAGTTTTATTCAGTCTTGGTCTCGAATCCAATTTTACTCAGTCTTGTGTCAGTCTCGGATGTTTTTATTTGGCAGACATTATGAGAAAAGTAATTAAAGTAATTAGTTTTTAGCATCAGAAGAACCAGGAACATGATCTGTCTCTGTTTGTTTGTGGAGTCTGTTGTTGTTCATTAAAATAATCATTCATGTGTTTGAACCATCTGAAAGTCTCGGCCTTGTCTTGGTCTCAGTTCACCCTGGTCTTAGACTGGTCCTGGTCTTAGACTGGTCCTGGTCTTAGACTGGTCCTGGTCTTAGACTGGTCCTGGTCTTAGACTGGTCCTGGTCTTAGCCTGGTCCTGGTCTTAGACTGGTCCTGGTCTTAGACTGGTCCTGGTCTTAGCCTGGTCCTGGTCTTAGACTGGTCCTGGTCTCGACTACAAATCCTGGATATTTTGGGACTCCACCCACGTCTGTCTCTGGTGATAATATTAAAGCCACGAGTCATAGAAACATTGTATAAGGCATTGTTTCCCAACCAGGGGTACAGGGACCCCTGGTGGTACGTGGAGTTATATTTTCATTTATAGTTTATCTTTATCTATTTGTCTTTCAAAGACGAAAATTAACCTAAATCAGGTCTAACCCAGGACTATGCTGAAGGGTAAAAAAAGGACTAAACTTGAAATAAACCAGGACTAAACCAGGTCTAAACTAAGACCAGGACTATGCCGGGTCCAAACCAGGACTAGTCCATGCCCCAGGGGTACACAAGACCAAAAAGGTTGGGAACCACTAATTGAAGGTTTTTGTAAATATCATGTTGTGCACTGAGGCAGCAGTAGCTCAGTAGGTAGAGCCGTTCACCCGCTAACCTGAAGGTTGGTGGTTCATTCCCCGCTGCTCCAGGCATTGCATACAGTCGTTGTGTCCTTGGGCAAGACACTTCACCCAGCTTGCTTATAATAATAATAATAATAATAATAGATTTTATTTATAATGCACTTTACATTTGTCCAACAAATCTCAAAGTGCTACAGGAAAATAAAATTGACTGTGTCAGTGTGATTGTGGTTGGAGGGGCCGTAGGTACCGAATGGCAGCCACGTCTCTGTCAGTCTGCCCCACGGCAGCTGTGGCACAGAGTGTGATGGAGGAGAGAAGGAAGAATGGACGCTGAGAAGCTTGAGAGGCTTCAATATTAACTAAATATAATCTATTATTATTATTATCTATGACTACTTTTGTTTTGTTTACAGAGTTTCTTGGTTTACTTATGCACTTTTGGTGTCCCACTATAATCAAAATTTCCTAATATTAAAGTCTACAAAACATTGCACAACAAAATGCATACAATTAAATGTAGTAGTATTAAGTAGTAAGTTTTTGGAACAAATGCAGACACATGCTCAGACTGTGGTGACAGATCAGACACAGAGGTAAAGAGAGTCCCTGCTGCTGCTGCGTGGGCCGTCTCTGGGACAGTGCAGCTAACGTCCCACATGTAGGACAAGAGTTACTACAGGTCACAGCAGAGCGACCCCTGGACCGGCGTTTACGAGTTTGAGAGTTTGAGAGTTTGAGAGTCACAGGTTATCAGCAAGAGAGCCATAAATCTCACCACAGACAGGAGAGCGGCTTTACATCCAACTCACTCCACGCAGAGTCACGTTTTTCCATTGGTGCTCAGCTGATTTTATAAAAAGTGAGAGTCAGGTTCAGAACAACAAGGTCAGGACAATGTACAGAAAAAAACACAAGGGTGTCCTGTCTCTGGGTTTATTATATGGTTGATATTCTATGGAGGACCATTACTGCCAAAACTGAAAATTAATGAATAAATAAATGTAAAAATGTAGAAACAACCAAATACATTTATACAGGGATCGAAATTGCAACCAATATATATTTGCAAATAAAATTTGACCAAAATTAAGACTGCGTGGCCTTAAAATATATTTGGTAGCACCTTGTGTGACTGCAGCATATTGTCATTTTGTGACACATAGACCCATACATAGACCCAAAAGTTCCCAAAGTCAGGAAAGTAATGGCTCCCTTAAATTTCTGAAAATCCCAGGCGGACCTCCAACTATACGACTCCCCTTTATACAAAAGACTGAGTCATGTTTTTCTCCATATATAGCTATAAAAACATATAAAAAAAACACTGACTGTTGGCTAAAAATTATTTTAAAGTATATTTAAAGTATATTTTAAACAAATATATAACTGTAATTCATTTTAAAGTTAATTTCTTCTTATGTACTTAATATAGACAACCCTTTTGCAGTATCTTTGTGGACCCCACTTTGGAAAAAACTGACAGAGACTATAGATGTGCAGTTAATTTATACTGACAGATAAGACCTTCAGCTTTCCTACAGTTTTTCTTGAATGTAGATAGGTCCAGTAATCACGGAGATATTCACAGTTAAAGATAAAAAAACACTAATGATATTAAATACAGTCTAATTACATACAGCACATTAACGTTCTATCTGTGGGACATGTGATGTTAATGTGCGATAGTTACAGGGCCTTTGATGTTTTACTCAAAAACGTCCAGAAAAGAGATATTTACTGCCAATAACTTAGTTTGAATGAACAGAAAGATGAGAGAAGCTGTTCCTCTGCTCAGAGCAGAGACAGGGGAGGGGGCAGGACCATGGCAGCTGCAGAGAGAGAGACAGTACCAGGATCAATATTCTACAAAAATAAATAACAATGTGCCATCAGGTGTGGAGGTGGATTTCTTCTGAGTCTGAGTGAATCATGTGCTGCAGAGTCACAGACAGGTGACCTTCACCTGAGCTCCCTCTGCCATACAGGGAACAGTGAGGATTTATCACCTGCAGGTTTACAGTTACTGCGCAGCCTTTCTATAATGTTTCTAATGTGTTTCTGACCCACACACTTTCACCTGCAGTTCCCCTGTTGTACACAAGGGCCTCCCTCAGTCTGCTGGACTGTAGATTAAAGGGGCCCTATTATGCAAAATCGACTTTTCTGAGCTTTCTACCATGTTTTAATGTTGCATCAGAAACAGACCTGGAGTTGTGTTTTTGTTTCATTCATGCATGTTTGAGTAATTCTCTATTTATGCTGACTTCCTGAAAGAACAGAAACGTCTAGTTTCACCGATGTCTGCCATTTCCACCTGACCACGCCCCTCCCTCTGACCACGTCCCTCCCCGACCACGCCCCTCTCTCTGTCCACACCCCTCCCCCCTCACGGCCCAGTCCCGTTCAGCTCACGCCTCCCCCGCAGCAACCAAACAAACCCACCACTGACTGCAGCGTTGCAGCAGCACATGTGAAGGGGCGTGGCAGCAGCTGGGCCGAGGGCTCTTAAAGGCACAGGGACCTAATCTGAGCCTTTCTCACAGAGTCAAATGATGAGTTTCTTCAAATATGTTTTTTTTTTCAATAATTATTGAGTTTTCTGACCAAAAAAATATAAGATGCTGCTTTAGAGGTGTCCTAAATTATTTAAAAGACACAAAAAACAGCATAATATTGGCCCTTTAATGTCTATATGATACAAAGAGTCCATTCATAGACCTTTTGGTTGCCCAGTTAGTGACAGAATATTCTTGTCCTAATTTAAAAATCACAAAAAACAGCATAACACGGCGCCTTTAAGGGTAGCACTGTTCATTTTGTAATTGATAGACTTCCTCTGATGTTGCAGCAGAGTCTGTGATTAATTACTAGAAAATATTCCTAAGAATTGAGTTATCTTTACAGGCTGAAATAATCAGAGCCTATCAGATTAGCCTATAAAGATAAGCCTAGATTAGCCTATAAAATTTAATTTCATTGCTGTGTGTAAAGTCAAAGTCACAGAGTGGTTAGCACCGTCTCCTCACAGCAATAAAAGTTCCAGGTTTGATTTCCTGATCATGTGAAGCCTTTCTACAGTGGCTCACAGGTGCAACATCAAAATTGTTTTTGTCCAGTAGAAAACTAAAAGCAATGTAGATTGCTTTAAATGTTTTTTTTTTTACTTTTAAATATTTTTTTTAATTTTTAAAATTTAAGCTACATTAGCATAACACATTTTTTAAATTTCGGGGCAGGGGTTTCTATTTGTGGCAACAATAATTTAAAAGGGAGAGACATTTTGGGGAAACAGCACCCGGTTTTAATTTGAGGCTTTGTGTGTTTTTATTTTTTACATAACCTTTATTTAACTACTCAGATCTCCTAATAGAAGAGTGTTTTTTTTTTTTCACTTTTATTTTATTTTGCTAAATGAGGTTTTTTTTTTTTTTTTTTTTTTTTTTTTTTTTTACAAGCTTTTTAAATTAAGACAAGGCTTTATTTTAATGATTTTTAAAATAATTTTTAGAAGTGGGTTTTTGAGGCAACAAAGTTTAAAATCTTCCTCTGCTTTTATTTATTTTTTATAGCGGACAAAAAGCATTTTGATGTTGCACCTCAGGGCCACCGTAGTTGTCTGCTCCTGACAGGTTTAACCTCAGAGACTCTCTAGGACCGGTCAAACGCAGAGGACACATTTACTACTGGGAAACTAAAGTTGGCCTCACTCTGACTTTAATAACCACGCTATAAAATAATTCAACTCCTGTGCTACTGGATCTCTGTAGTTTTGCTTTAAAGGCTCCGTATTTTCCAAACATCCTTCTCCTCTGTCTCCATGTTCTAATGTTCCTCGTCAGAAACAGACCTGGAGAAAAAGTGTGTGCAAGTCAGAACAGTTTTAAAAATCCCAAATCTACCTTAAAACGGCTTCCTTGATCTGGCCACACTTCTAAACTTTTGAGAATGATTTTACCAACTTCAGATGTCCATAATGTCCAGATGGTTGAGGCAGAGTTTGGAGCCTGTGTGATTTAAACCCTGGGAGGAGTTAAAATAAGATGTAGACAATGGCCCAACATCACATCTTTGATTCAAAATGCCCTCCTCCTTTTTGGAGACAGGGCGTAGTCTCCATAGATTTTTTTGCTCAGGGTCCCATGATGGATGCTTGTACAAAATTTGGCTACAATTAACTAAAGTTTGACTTTTTTGGGGTGTGGCTATACTAATATGCTAATAGATAGGTAATGGTTGGCTTTTTTGTTCAGTGTCACATAGACAATGTGTATACCAAATTTCATTAGTTTAGGACAAACCTAATTTTTCTGTCCCATTTTATTTTTGCAGAGGCCACTGGAGAGCCATTCTTAGACCCAAAGGTTTATTTTATTTATCATTATGTCCAGATCATAAAGGATTTTTATTTTTTTGCTTGTTCTGACATGTCCTATGACTGTGCCAAATTTCATTTGTCTGCGATTTAAAAACCCTCCAGTCGACTCCCATAGGCGCAGTGTAATGTGATTTTCCAGGGGTTGCCATGGAGCCGTTTCACAAAGCTGCAAATCTCCTGTAAATGTTCACTGGGGCTGAATTTTGAACAAAATGTGTTTTGTGTTTGTGTTGCAGGACGTCATGAGGTCGTGCTGCTCTGTGTGTGAGACGCTAAAACAGAGATGTCCTCGACCCAAGGGACTGCTCAACCTCGTCATCACCAAAAGTACGAAACCTGTCTCCATCAGGTCCTGAGGAGAGACTCCGTCAGGTCCTGAGTAGAGACTCCGTCAGGCCCAGAGGAGAGACTCTGTCAGGTCCTGAGGAGAGACTCTGTCAGGTCCTGAGGAGAGTCTCCGTCAGGCCCAGAGGAGAGACTCTGTCAGGTCCTGAGGAGAGACTCTGTCAGGTCCTGAGGAGAGACTCCGTCAGGTCCTGAGGAGAGACTCTGTCAGGTCCTGAGGAGAGTCTCCGTCAGGTCCTGAGGAGAGACTCCGTCAGGTCCTGAGGAGAGACTGTCAGGTCCTGAGGAGAGTCTCCGTCAGGTCCAGAGGAGAGACTCCGTCAGGTCCAGAGGAGAGACTCCGTCAGGTCCTGAGGAGAGTCTCGGTCAGGTCCAGAGGAGAGTTCTGTCAGGTCCTGAGGGGAGTTCTGTCAGGTCCTGAGGGGAGTTCTGTCAGGTCCAGAGGAGAGTCTCCGTCAGGTCCTGAGGAGAGTCTCCGTCAGGTCCTGAGGAGAGTCTCGGTCAGGTCCTGAGGAGAGTCTCCATCAGGTCCAGAGGAGAGTCTCGGTCAGGTCCAGAGGAGAGTCTCGGTCAGGTCCTGAGGAGAGTCTCCGTCAGGTCCAGAGGAGAGTCTCCGTCAGGTCCCGAGGAGAGACTCCGTCAGGTCCCGAGGAGAGTCTCCGTCAGGTCCAGAGGAGAGTCTCCGTCAGGTCCCGAGGAGAGACTCCGTCAGGTCCCGAGGAGAGTCTCCGTCAGGTCCTGAGGAGAGTCTCCGTCAGGTCCAGAGGAGAGTTCTGTCAGGTCCTGAGGGGAGTTCTGTCAGGTCCTGAGGGGAGTTCTGTCAGGTCCTGAGGGGAGTTCTGTCAGGTCCAGAGGAGAGTTCTGTCAGGTCCTGAGGGGAGTTCTGTCAGGTCCTGAGGGGAGTTCTGTCAGGTCCTGAGGGGAGTTCTGTCAGGTCCAGAGGAGAGTTCTGTCAGGTCCCGAGGAGAGTTCTGTCAGGTCCTGAGGAGAGTCTCCGTCAGGTCCTGAGGAGAGTCTCCGTCAGGTCCTGAGGAGAGACTCTGTCATCAGGCGGTGGACCCAGACTAGTTTTATCAGGAGGGCCGGACTGGGACCACCACCTGTCTAGTCCGGTCTAACTCCTGATTCTGTCTGGTCTTGTCCAGTCTAACTCCTGGTTCTGTCTGGTCCCACAGTGTCCCTGTTCGCACTCCTGTTCGGGGTAGTCTGGTCCATCACGGGGGCCCAGTGTCTGCCTGGGGGGAACCTGTTCGGACTCGTGGTCCTGTTCATCTGCGCGGTCCTGGGTGGGAAACTCATGGGCCTGGTCCAGTTCCCCACACTGCCCCCATTCCCTCCACTGCTCGGTAAAAAGTCCTGGTTTAGACCTGGTTTAGACCTGGTTTAGTCCTTGTTTAGACCTGGTTTAGACCTGGTTTAGTCCTGATTTAGTCCTTGTTTAGTCCTGGTTTAGACCTGGTTTAGTCCTTGTTTAGTCCTGGTTTAGACCTGGTTTAGTCCTTGTTTAGACCTGGTTTAGACCTGGTTTAGTCCTGGTTTAGTCCTGGTTTAGTCCTGGTTTAGACCTGGTTTAGCCCTGGTTTATACCTGGTTTAGACCTGGTTTAGTCCTGGTTTAGACCTGGTTTAGACCTGGTTTAGACCTGGTTTAGCCCTGGTTTAGTCCTGGTTTAGACCTGGTTTAGACCTGGTTTAGTCCTTGTTTACACCTGGTTTAGCCCTGGTTTAGACCTGGTTTAGCCCTGGTTTAGACCTGGTTTAGACCTGGTTTAGTCCTGGTTTAGACCTGGTTTAGACCTGGTTTAGCCCTGGTTTAGCCCTGGTTTAGTCCTGGTTTAGACCTGGTTTATACCTGGTTTAGTCCTTGTTTACACCTGGTTTAGCCCTGGTTTAGACCTGGTTTAGCCCTGGTTTAGACCTGGTTTAGACCTGGTTTAGACCTGGTTTAGTTCTTGTTTAGACCTGGTTTAGCCCTGGTTTAGACCTGGTTTAGACCTGGTTTAGACCTGGTTTAGACCTGGTTTAGACCTGGTTTAGTCCTTGTTTAGACCTGGTGTAGCCCTGGTTTAGACCTGGTTTAGACCTGGTTTAGACCTGGTGTAGCCCTGGTTTAGACCTGGTTTAGCCCTGGTTTAGACCTGGTTTAGCCCTGGTTTAGACCTGGTTTAGACCTGGTTTAGACCTGGTTTAGTTCTTGTTTAGACCTGGTTTAGCCCTGGTTTAGACCTGGTTTAGACCTGGTTTAGACCTGGTTTAGACCTGGTTTAGACCTGGTTTAGTCCTTGTTTAGACCTGGTGTAGCCCTGGTTTAGTCCTTGTTTAGACCTGGTTTAGCCCTGGTTTAGACCTGGTTTAGACCTGGTTTAGACCCGTGTGTGTGTTACAGGGATGCTGTTGGCCGGTCTGGTCCTGAGGAACGTCCCGTACATCACTGAGGCAGTCTACATCGACCCTCACTGGTCCTCTGCTCTCAGGAACATCGCCCTGGCCATAATCCTGTCCAGGGCCGGACTGGGACTCAACCCCGAGGTACCACACCACACGGGACGTCCACACAAAATACACAAATACACAAGAATACACAAATATAAAACACAAGATTACACAAATATAAAACACAAGAATACACAAATATAAAACACAAGAATACACAAATATAAAACACAAGAATACACAAATATAAAACACAAGAATACACAAATATAAAACACAAGAATACACAAATACAAAACACAAACACAGAGAGAGATGGCTCCTCTTTACTCCTCAGAACATTTGAGTAGAGACAAAAAAATACCCCTGCAGTCAAGTCAAGGTCCAACCTGTTCTGTCCTCTCTGTCCTCAGACTCTTGTCTTCTCTGACCTCTGTCCTTGTCCCCTCTGTCCTCAGACTCTCGTCTTCTCTGACCTCTGTCCTTGTCCCCTCTGTCCTCAGGCTCTTGTCTTCTCTGACCTCTGTCCTTGTCCCCTCTGTCCTCTGGCTCTTGTCTTCTCTGACCTCTGTCCTTGTCCCCTCTGTCCTCAGGCTCTTGTCTTCTCTGACCTCTGTCCTTGTCCCCTCTGTCCTCAGGCTCTTGTCTTCTCTGACCTCTGTCCTTGTCCCCTCTGTCCTCAGGCTCTTGTCTTCTCTGACCTCTGTCCTTGTCCCCTCTGTCCTCTGGCCCTTGTCTTCTCTGACCTCTGTCCTTGTCCCCTCTGTCCTCTGGCCCTTGTCTTCTCTGACCTCTGTCCTTGTCCCCTCTGTCCTCAGGCTCTTGTCTTCTCTGACCTCTGTCCTTGTCCCCTCTGTCCTCTGGCCCTTGTCTTCTCTGACCTCTGTCCTTGTCCCCTCTGTCCTCTGGCCCTTGTCTTCTCTGACCTCTGTCCTTGTCCCCTCTGTCCTCTGGCTCTTGTCTTCTCTGACCTCTGTCCTTGTCCCCTCTGTCCTCTGGCCCTTGTCTTCTCTGACCTCTGTCCTTGTCCCCTCTGTCCTCAGACTCTTGTCTTCTCTGACCTCTGTCCTTGTCCCCTCTGTCCTCAGGCTCTTGTCTTCTCTGACCTCTGTCCTTGTCCCCTCTGTCCTCTGGTCCTTGTCTTCTCTGACTTCTGTCCTTGTCCCCTCTGTCCTCTGGTCCTTGTCTTCTCTGACCTCTGTCCTTGTCCCCTCTGTCCTCTGGTCCTTGTCTTCTCTGACCTCTGTCCTTGTCCCCTCTGTCCTCTGGTCCTTGTCTTCTCTGACCTCTGTCCTTGTCCCCTCTGTCCTCTGGTCCTTGTCTTCTCTGACCTCTGTCCTTGTCCCCTCTGTCCTCAGGCTCTTGTCTTCTCTGACCTCTGTCCTTGTCCCCTCTGTCCTCTGGTCCTTGTCTTCTCTGACCTCTGTCCTTGTCCCCTCTGTCCTCTGGTCCTTGTCTTCTCTGACCTCTGTCCTTGTCCCCTCTGTCCTCAGGCTCTTGTCCTCTCTGACCTCTGTCCTTGTCCCCTCTGTCCTCAGGCTCTTGTCTTCTCTGACCTCTGTCCTTGTCCCCTCTGTCCTCAGGCTCTTGTCTTCTCTGACCTCTGTCCTTGTCCCCTCTGTCCTCAGACTCTCGTCTTCTCTGATCTCTGTCCTTGTCCCCTCTGTCCTCTGGCCCTTGTCTTCTCTGACCTCTGTCCTTGTCCCCTCTGTCCTCAGGCTCTTGTCTTCTCTGACCTCTGTCCTTGTCCCCTCTGTCCTCAGACTCTCGTCTTCTCTGATCTCTGTCCTTGTCCCCTCTGTCCTCTGGCCCTTGTCTTCTCTGACCTCTGTCCTTGTCCCCTCTGTCCTCAGGCTCTTGTCTGCTCTGACCTCTGTCCTTGTCCCCTCTGTCCTCTGGCCCTTGTCTTCTCTGACCTCTGTCCTTGTCCCCTCTGTCCTCAGACTCTTGTCTTCTCTCTCCTCTGTCCTTGTCCCCTCTGTCCTCAGACTCTTGTCTTCTCTGACCTCTGTCCTCAGACTCTCGTCTTCTCTGACCTCTGTCCTTGTCCCCTCTGTCCTCAGACTCTCGTCTTCTCTGACCTCTGTCCTTGTCCCCTCTGTCCCCAGGCTCTTGTCTTCTCTGACCTCTGTTCTTGTCCCCTCTGTCCTCAGGCTCTTGTCTTCTCTGACCTCTGTCCTTGTCCCCTCTGTCCTCAGACTCTTGTCTTCTCTGACCTCTGTCCTTGTCCCCTCTGTCTTCAGGCTCTTGTCTTCTCTGACCTCTGTCCTTGTCCCCTCTGTCCTCAGACTCTTGTCTTCTCTGACCTCTGTCCTTGTCCCCTCTGTCCTCAGGCTCTTGTCTTCTCTGACCTCTGTCCTTGTCCCCTCTGTCCCCAGGCTCTCGTCTTCTCTGACCTCTGTCCTTGTCCCCTCTGTCCTCAGGCTCTTGTCTTCTCTGACCTCTGTCCTTGTCCCCTCTGTCCCCAGGCTCTTGTCTTCTCTGACCTCTGTCCTTGTCCCCTCTGTCCCCAGGCTCTCGTCTTCTCTGACCTCTGTCCTTGTCCCCTCTGTCCTCAGGCTCTTGTCTTCTCTGACCTCTGTCCTTGTCCCCTCTGTCCTCTGGCCCTTGTCTTCTCTGACCTCTGTCCTTGTCCCCTCTGTCCTCAGGTTTTTGTCTTCTCTGACCTCTGTCCTTGTCCCCTCTGTCCTCTGGCTCTTGTCTTCTCTGACCTCTGTCCTTGTCCCCTCTGTCCTCAGGTTTTTGTCTTCTCTGACCTCTGTCCTTGTCTCCTCTGTCCTCTGGCCCTTGTCTTCTCTGACCTCTGTCCTTGTCCCCTCTGTCCTCAGGCTCTTGTCTTCTCTGACCTCTGTCCTTGTCCCCTCTGTCCCCAGGCTCTGATCCGTCTCAAAGCGGTCTGTGTCCGGTTGGCGGTCGGTCCGTGTCTGGTGGAGGCCTCTGTCATCGCGGTGGTGTCTCACTTCCTGCTGAATCTGCCCTGGGCCTGGGGCTTCATTTTGGGGTAAACACAACACAACACTGCCTCTGCTGCCCCCTGTGGACACCTGTGGTACTGCGGTGTCTTCTCGGGACGTCCACAGTAATGTCCGGTTTTGTTTTGTTCAGTTTTGTCCTGGCGGCGGTGTCTCCGGCTGTGGTGGTGCCCTCCATGTTACTGCTGCAGCGGGAGGGGTACGGCGTGGAGAAGGTACAGCCATAAACACTAAATAATAATAATAATAATAATAATAATAATAATAATAATAGTAATAATAATAATAGTAATAATAATAATAGTAATAATAATAATATATTTTTTTTACTTTTAAACTCAAATTCAGAATAGAAAAATTAAATAAAAAATAATCCGTCTGGCTCTAAAATGATAATAAAAAGTAATAATATCAATTCCCATTACATTTACTTATTTTACTATATATTACAATATATTTTATATTCAGATTAAACTTAATTGTGGAGGAACTGCCTAAACTAAAAATGAGTAAATAAATAAATAAATGTAAAAATGTGCAAATACTGAAATAAATAAATGTAAAGATAAAAAAACATGAATAAATAGAAGTATTAATAATTATATAAATGTACAAATATATAGATAAATAAAATAAAAACAAATGTAGAAATATATAAATAAACAAATCAATGCAGGAATAAATAAATACATAGATGTAGAAATAAATGCATAAATAAATAAATGTAGAGATATGTAAATAAATGGAATGGAATAAATAAAATAATAAAAAACAGCTAGAAATAAAAAAAAAAATATTTGTTAAAGTTTAAGCTCAAAATGTATTCAATTAAATATACATTTAATAATTTATTTTTACATTTATTTATTTACTCATTCATTTTTAGTTTTGGCAGTAATAGTCCTCCATATATAATATATAGAAAAATAAAATATATACAGAAATTAAATGAAAATCACTCTTAACTAAAAATAATAACAATATTCATTTGAAACCAGTATTTTAACTTACAAATTTTAATATTCATTCATTCATCAGTGAGACACCTGAGCTGGTCTTGTATTTTTTTGTCCAGAGCTGGTTTATTTCTGATTTTTAATGAAGTGTTTGAAGAGTTTTACAGTGTGTCCTGTGTCCTCAGGGAATCCCCACTCTGCTCATGGCGGCCGGCAGCTTCGACGATATTTTAGCCATCACCGGGTTCTCCACCTGCCTCGGCATCGCCTTCTCCACCGGTGAGGGCTCTAGAAGGATCTGAGCAGGTTTAGAAGGATCTGAGCAGGTTTAGAGGGATCTGAGCAGGTTTAGAGGGATCTGAGCAGGTTTAGAGGGATCTGAGGAGGTTTAGAGGGATCTGAGCAGGTTTAGAAGGATCTGAGCAGGTTTAGAAGGATCTGAGCAGGTTTAGAGGGATCTGAGCAGGTTTAGAAGGATCTGAGCAGGTTTAGAAGGATCTGAGCAGGTTTAGAGGGATCTGAGCAGGTTTAGAAGGATCTGAGCAGGTTTAGAGGGGGTCTGAGCAGGTTTAGAAGGATCTGAGCAGGTTTAGAAGGATCTGAGCAGGTTTAGAAGGATCTGAGCAGGTTTAGAGGGGTCTGAGCAGGTTTAGAGGGATCTGAGCAGGTTTAGAGGGATCTGAGCAGGTTTAGAGAGATCTGAGCAGGTTTAGAGGGATCTGAGCAGGTTTAGAGGGATCTGAACTGGTTTAGAGGGATCTGAGCAGGTTTAGAAGGATCTGAGCAGGTTTAGAGGGATCTGAGCAGGTTTAGAGGGGTCTGAGCAGGTTTAGAAGGATCTGAACTGGGTCTAGGTGAACCTCAACAGGATCTAGGTGGATCTGAATTGGGTCCTTGTGGCACTAGGTCTAAGCTGATCCTAACAGGTCCAGATCTGATCCGGTCTCTGTGTCCCAGGCTCCACCTGGATGAACGTCCTGAAGGGTCTGCTGGAGGTGGTGGGAGGGGTCCTGGCCGGTCTCATCGTGGGACTGTTCCTGTGTCTGTTCCCGAGCCAAGACCAGGTCTGAAACCGGGACTCTCTGATCCCACAGTCTTTAAGCACCACTGTTATTAAACCAGGACTAAACCAGGACTCTCTGTCTCCTGTCCCGTCTCTTGCAGGAGGACCTGACCCAGACCCGGACCCTGCTCCTCCTGGGTCTCTCGGTCTTCTCGGTCTTCCTGTCTCACGTGGTGGGTTTTGCCGGAGCTGGAGGTCTGTGTGTCCTGGTCCTGTCCTTCGGAGCCGCTCTGGGCTGGAGAGACCACAAAGTACGGATTTTATTTAAATAAAACTAAAAACCTAATGTTTCTCTGATAAAGTTTCTTTAATTTGTGGACGACCTCTGACCTCACAGACTCAGTTCCATTGACTCACATTAAAGTCACTTATTTTCACTCTGCCGCCGTTACAATGCAGAAATGTTAAATCTTGTTAATTCCTCTGTAACTCTGTCAGTCAGAGGCTAAAAAAACACAAAAACATCACCACCACATCCAACATTTTCTCAGTGCATTGTGGGAAATCATCGAGAGATTTTCTGCCCTTTTTTTATAATGGCACAAAAAGTAAAAATGTATTAAATCAGTGTTTGGACTAATCCCTGCACAAACAAAAACACTTTGCATCTTGTAAATATTTGATGTTTTATTTACAAATATGTGAGAATTATGTAAACAAACTGCATTTAGAGTTAAAAATATGAAAAGTTAAAAATATGAAATTTAATTCACTTTTGCTCTGTGTGATGAGTTTTATATTTTTAAATGTGACCCAGGGACATGAAAGGGCTTTGAGAGGAAGAACCTGATTTTTTAAAGTTGAGCTTCATGAGTTAAATCCACCACGACACAGTAACACAGCTCCACCTGGTGAGAGAACCAGGTACTGCACATTGGTAAAAGAATAAGATTGAAGCCAACAACAGACAGGAGTCAAGTCACAAACTGATCAAACTTTTTTTTCTTTGCTTTGAGGATCCATAATCTTTTTCAGAACTATCGCCCCTCCCCTTTTGTCCCTCTCAGGCTCCTGTAGCGGCGCTCGTGTTGGTCCTGGGATAAACTGACAGATGTTTGTGTCCCTCTCAGGCTCCTGTAGCAGCGCTGGTGTTGGTCCTGGGATAAACTGACAGATGTTTGTGTCCCTCTCAGGCTCCTGTAGCGGCGCTGGTGTTGGTCCTGGGATAAACTGACAGATGTTTGTGTCCCTCTCAGGCTCCTGTAGCGGCGCTCGTGGGCCGGGCCTGGGACGTGTTCCAGCCGCTCCTGTTCGGTTTGATCGGAGCAGAGATCACCATCACCTCCCTGAGCCCCAGCACCGTGGGTAGGAGACCACCTCTGTGTCCCCTGTCCTCTGTCCCTCAGGTCTGTCCCCTCTCTGACCCCACTGTCCTCTGTCCCTCAGGCCTGTCCCTTCTCTGACCCCAGTGTCCTCTGTCCCTCAGGTCTGTCCTCTCTCTGACCCCAGTGTCCTCTGTCCCTCAGGCCTGTCCCCTCTCTGACCCCAGTGTCCTCTGTCCCTCAGGCCTGTCCCCTCTCTGACCCCAGTGTCCTCTGTCCCTCAGGCCTGTCCCCTCTCTGACCCCAGTGTCCTCTGTCCCTCAGGCCTGTCCCCTCTCTGACCCCAGTGTCCTCTGTCCCTCAGGCCTGTCCCCTCTCTGACCCCAGTGTCCTCTGTCCCTCAGGTCTGTCCCCTCTCTGACCCCAGTGTCCTCTGTCCCTCAGGCCTGTCCCCTCTCTGACCCCAGTGTCCTCTGTCCCTCAGGCCTGTCCTCTCTCTGACCCCAGTGTCCTCTGTCCCTCAGGTCTGGGCGTGGCCTGTCTCACCATCGGTCTGTTCATCAGAGTCATCGTCACTTTCCTCCTCGTTCACTTCGGAGGATTTAACCTGAAGGAAAAACTCTTCATCGCAGTGGCCTGGCTCCCAAAAGCCACCGTCCAGGTAACTTCACCTGTACAGGTGTCTCTGAGGACATTTAGAGACGCTCTTCACCTGTACAGGTGTCTCTGAGGACATTTAGAGACGCTCTTCACCTGTACAGGTGTCTGAGGACATTTAGAGACACTTCACCTGTACAGGTGTCTGAGGACATTTAGAGACGCTCTTCACCTGTACAGGTGTCTGAGGACATTTAGAGACGCTCTTCACCTGTACAGGTGTCTCTGAGGACATTTAGAGACACTTCACCTGTACAGGTGTCTCTGAGGACATTTAGAGACGCTCTTCACCTGTACAGGTGTCTGAGGACATTTAGAGACGCTCTTCACCTGTACAGGTGTCTCTGAGGACATTTAGAGACGCTCTTCACCTGTACAGGTGTCTGAGGACATTTAGAGACGCTCTTCACCTGTACAGGTGTCTGAGGACATTTAGAGACACTTCACCTGTACAGGTGTCTCTGAGGACATTTAGAGACACTTCACCTGTACAGGTGTCTCTGAGGACATTTAGAGACACTTCACCTGTACAGGTGTCTCTGAGGACATTTAGAGACGCTCTTCACCTGTACAGGTGTCTCTGAGGACATTTAGAGACGCTCTTCACCTGTACAGGTGTCTGAGGACATTTAGAGACGCTCTTCACCTGTACAGGTGTCTGAGGACATTTAGAGACACATCACCTGTACAGGTGTCTTTGTGGACATTTAGAGACGCTCTTCACCTGTACAGGTGTCTGAGGACATTTAGAGACACATCACCTGTACAGGTGTCTCTGAGGACATTTAGAGACGCTCTTCACCTGTACAGGTGTCTGAGGACATTTAGAGACGCTCTTCACCTGTACAGGTGTCTCTGAGGACATTTAGAGACGCTCTTCACCTGTACAGGTGTCTCTGAGGACATTTAGAGACGCTCTTCACCTGTACATGTCTCTGAGGACATTTAGAGACGCTCTTCACCTGTACAGGTGTCTTTGTGGACATTTAGAGACGCTCTTCACCTGTACAGGTGTCTCTGAGGACATTTAGAGACGCTCTTCACCTGTACAGGTGTCTCTGAGGACATTTAGAGATGCTCTTCACCTGTACAGGTGTCTCTGAGGACATTTAGAGACGCTCTTCACCTGTACAGGTGTCTCTGAGGACATTTAGAGACGCTCTTCACCTGTACAGGTGTCTCTGAGGACATTTAGAGACGCTCTTCACCTGTACAGGTGTCTCTGAGGACATTTAGAGACGCTCTTCACCTGTACAGGTGTCTCTGAGGACATTTAGAGACGCTCTTCACCTGTACAGGTGTCTCTGAGGACATTTAGAGACGCTCTTCACCTGTACAGGTGTCTCTGAGGACATTTAGAGACGCTCTTCACCTGTACAGGTGTCTGAGGACATTTAGAGACGCTCTTCACCTGTACAGGTGTCTTTGTGGACATTTAGAGACGCTCTTCACCTGTACAGGTGTCTCTGAGGACATTTAGAGACGCTCTTCACCTGTACAGGTGTCTCTGAGGACATTTAGAGACGCTCTTCACCTGTACAGGTGTCTCTGAGGACATTTAGAGACGCTCTTCACCTGTACAGGTGTCTCTGAGGACATTTAGAGACACTCTTCACCTGTACAGGTGTCTGAGGACATTTAGAGACGCTCTTCACCTGTACAGGTGTCTTTGTGGACATTTAGAGACGCTCTTCACCTGTACAGGTGTCTCTGAGGACATTTAGAGACGCTTCACCTGTACAGGTGTCTCTGTGGACATTTAGAGACACTCTTCACCTGTACAGGTGTCTCTGAGGACATTTAGAGACACTCTTCAACTGTACAGGTGTCTCTGTGGACATTTAGAGACGCTCTTCACCTGTACAGGTGTCTCTGTGGACATTTAGAGACACTCTTCACCTGTACAGGTGTCTCTGAGGACATTTAGAGACGCTCTTCACCTGTACAGGTGTCTCTGAGGACATTTAGAGACACTCTTCACCTGTACAGGTGTCTCTGAGGACATTTAGAGACGCTCTTCACCTGTACAGGTGTCTCTGAGGACATTTAGAGACTCTGTCCTTGTCTCCAGGCGGCGATCGGGTCTAAGGCCCTGGACATGGCGAGGGAAGGACATGACGATGTCCTGGTGAAGTACGGTCTGGACGTCCTGACGTTAGCGGTGTTAGCGATCCTCATCACGGCTCCCATCGGGGCCCTGGGCATCGGACTGACGGGGCCCCGCCTCCTGCAGCGACAGGTCAAAGGTCAGATACTTCAACACACACTGAGCATTACTACACCAGGACTAAACCAGGACTAAACCAGGTCTAAACCAGGTCTAAACCAGGTCTAAACCAGGACTAAACCAGGTCTAAACCAGGTCTAATCCAGGACTAAACCAGGACTAAACCAGGTCTAATCCAGGACTAAACCAGGTCTAAACCAGGACTAAACCAGGTCTAAACCAGGACTTAACCAGGTCTAAACCAGGTCTAATCCAGGACTAAACCAGGTCTAAACCAGGACTAAACCAGGTCTAAACCAGATCTAAACCAGATCTAAACCAGATCTAAACCAGGTCTAAACCAGGTCTAAACCAGGACTAAACCAGGTCTAAACCAGGTCTAAACCAGGACTAAACCAGGACTAAACCAGGACTAAACCAGATCTAAACCAGATCTAAACCAGATCTAAACCAGGTCTAAACCAGGTCTAAACCAGGACTAAACTAGGTCTAAACCAGGACTAAACCAGGTCTAAACCAGGACTAAACCAGGTCTAAACCAGGACTAAACCAGGACTAAACCAGGACTAAACCAGGACTAAACCAGGTCTAAACCAGGACTAAACCAGGTCTAAACCAGGACTAAACCAGGTCTAAACCAGGTCTAAACCAGGACTAAACCAGGTCTAAACCAGGTCTAAACCAGGACTAAACCAGGACTAAACCAGGACTAAACCAGGTCTAATCCAGGACTAAACCAGGACTAAACCAGGTCTAAACCAGGTCTAAACTACGTCTAAACCAGGACTAAACCAGGGCCCTGTTTGTAGTACTAAGTGCAGTACTGTGTGTACTTTCAGATGATCCTGGGACAGGACCTTCGTCTCCGAACAGCTCCAGTGTCCCAGAGAAGGACTGTGGGACTCTCGAGAGCAAACTATGAACAAAACTAAAAACTTTAACTTTAAACCTAATACAGATCTGTGTTTATACTCAGAGCGGGACGGGAACTAAATACTTTCACTCAGGTAACTTATTTAAGACAAAAGTACTTTCTAAATGAGTAATACAGTAGTAGTTGTAGTAGTAGTCAGATGGAGTTAAACTAAAAATACTTTGTGGGGTGAACTTTCTATACTTTACTGTGCTTTTGTAAAGTACTTTTCCTTCTACTGTAGTACTGATGTTCTGAAGTAGCAGTTCTTAGATCCAAAAACCAGAACAGATTTGTTAAACAGAATTCTGGATTTAAAAGAGTTCACTAAAAAGTATTTGAACTGCATTTAAATGAAGTGGATTAGTACACAACTCCATACTTTACACTCTGTGCTGTATTTTTCTCTCTGTTTCAGTCAAACCAAGGCCTTTTCATGTCTTTTTAATCTATTCTTTATATAAAGTTATGTGAATGTCTGCAGTTTTTATTTATAAACAACTTTAATAAAGAATATAACTTAGTGTGTTGTTATTTTTGTTTTGGTTTTTTTGAGTTATGTACCACGTTTTCGGCTGAATTTAATTTGATCCTGTTATTACAAAATAATTATCTGTCATGTATAAACAAAATGCTCCAGTATTTTGTAATAACGTGATACAAATGAAATTATTTTTGCTCATCAGGCAGCAATGGAGCGCAAGCAGTGCTCACTCCTCCTCCATAGCGCGAAAAATTTTAATTAAAAAAAAAATTGTAAACTTGAAAAATCAGCAGAACTTATATAAAATGAGTTGAGTTACCGCCTTCGTTAGCCTCTGTTGTGCTTTCAAACTCTTAATATACGCATTTTGCAAAAAGTCTATGGGGAAAATTAATGAAAAATGTACTTCCGGCACCAGAGGGGGGCACTGTTGAGCTCCATACGCTGTTGTACAGTTTAAAAGTCACATATTCTGCTTTTCTCAGTCTTTCTGAAACAGTGTTGGACTCGTTAGCATTCGTTTAAACAACTTAACATAATGTACAGTATAAGTCGCCCTCTGCTGGCAACAGAGGGGACTGGACTTAGACAAAATGGCTGTTAGCGACCTGATGTTAACAGATGAGCTAACAGATGAGCTAACCGCTTCATAAGTAAACCCAGTCTAAACCAGGTCTAAACCAGGTCTAAACCAGGACTAAACCAGGTCTAAACCAGGTCTAAACCAGGTCTAAACCAGGATCTAAACCAGGACTAAACCAGGTCTAAACCAGGACTAAACCAGGACTAAACCGGGTCTAAACCAGGTCTAAACCAGGACTAAACCAGGACTAAACCAGGTCTAAACCAGAAGTAAACCAAGTCTAAACCAGGTCTAAACCAGGTCTAAACCAGGACTAAACCAGGACTAAACCAGGTCTAAACCAGGACTAAACCAGGTCTAAACCAGGTCCAAACCAGGTCTAAACCAGGATTAAACCAGGTCTAAACCAGGTCTTAACCAGGTCTTAACCAGGACTAAACCAGGACTAAGCCAGGTCTAAACCAGGTCTAAACCAGGACTAAACCAGGACTAAACCAGGTCTAAACCAGGACTAAACCAGGACTAAACCAGGTCTAAACCAGGTCTAAACCAGGACTAAACCAGGAGTAAACCAGGTCTAAACCAGGACTAAACCAGGTCTAAACCAGGTCTAAACCAGGACTAAACCAGGTCTAAACCAGGTCTAAACCAGGTCTAAACCAGGACTAAACCAGGACTAAACCAGGTCTAAACCAGGTCTAAACCAGGACTAAACCAGGAGTAAACCAGGTCTAAACCAGGTCCAAACCAGGTCTAAACCAGGACTAAACCAGGTCTAAACCAGGACTAAACCAGGACTAAACCAGGACTAAACCAGGTCTAAACCAGGACTAAACCAGGTCTAAACCAGGTCTAAACCAGGACTAAACCAGGAGTAAACCAGGTCTAAACCAGGTCTAAACCAGGACTAAACCAGGAGTAAACCAGGTCTAAACCAGGACTAAACCAGGTCTAAACCAGGTCTAAACCAGGTCTAAACCAGGACTAAACCAGGTCTAAACCAGGTCTAAACCAGGACTAAACCAGGACTAAACCAGGTCTAAACCAGGACTAAACCACGAGTAAACCAGGTCCAAACCAGGTCTAAACCAGGTCTAAACCAGGACTAAACCAGGACTAAACCAGGTCTAAACCAGGTCTAAACCAGGTCTAGACCTGGACTAAACCAGGTCTAAACCAGGTCTAAACCAGGACTAAACCAGGTCTAAACCAGGACTAAACCAGGTCTAAACCAGGTCTAAACCAGGTCTAAACCAGGACTAAACCAGGACTAAACCAGGACTAAACCAGGTCTAAACCAGGACTAAACCAGGTCTAAACCAGGTCTAAACCAGGACTAAACCAGGTCTAAACCAGGTCTAAACCAGGACTAAACCAGGACTAAACCAGGACTAAACCAGGTCTAAACCAGGTCTAAACCAGGTCTAAACCAGGACTAAACCAGGACTAAACCAGGACTAAACCAGGACTAAACCAGGTCTAAACCAGGACTAAACCAGGTCTAAACCAGGACTAAACCAGGACTAAACCAGGTCTAAACCAGGACTAAACCAGGTCTAAACCAGGTCTAAACCAGGTCTAAACCAAGACTAAACCAGGTCTAAACCAGGACTAAACCAGGACTAAACCAGGAGTAAACCAGGTCTAAACCAGGTCTAAACCAGGACTAAACCAGGTCTAAACCAGGACTAAACCAGGAGTAAACCAGGTCTAAACCAGGTCTAAACCAGGACTAAACCAGGACTAAACCAGGACTAAACCAGGACTAAACCAGGTCTAAACCAGGTCTAAACCAGGACTAAACCAGGAGTAAACCAGGACTAAACCAGGTCTAAACCAGGTCCAAACCAGGTCTAAACCAGGACTAAACCAGGTCTAAACCAGGTCTAAACCAGGACTAAACCAGGTCTAAACCAGGACTAAACCAGGACTAAGCCAGGTCTAAACCAGGTCTAAACCAGGACTAAACCAGGTCTAAACCAGGTCTAAACCAGGACTAAACCAGGACTAAGCCAGGTCTAAACCAGGTCTAAACCAGGACTAAACCAGGACTAAACCAGGACTAAACCAGGTCTAAACCAGGTCTAAACCAGGACTAAGCCAGGTCTAAACCAGGTCTAAACCAGGACTAAACCAGGTCTAAACCAGGACTAAACCAGGTCTAAACCAGGACTAAACCAGGACTAAACCAGGTCTAAACCAGGACTAAACCAGGTCTAAACCAGGTCTAAACCAGGACTAAACCAGGAGTAAACCAGGTCTAAACCAGGTCTAAACCAGGACTAAACCAGGAGTAAACCAGGTCTAAACCAGGACTAAACCAGGTCTAAACCAGGTCTAAACCAGGTCTAAACCAGGACTAAACCAGGTCTAAACCAGGTCTAAACCAGGACTAAACCAGGTCTAAACCAGGACTAAACCACGAGTAAACCAGGTCTAAACCAGGTCTAAACCAGGTCTAAACCAGGACTAAACCAGGACTAAACCAGGTCTAAACCAGGTCTAAACCAGGACTAAACCAGGTCTAAACCAGGTCTAAACCAGGTCTAAACCAGGACTAAACCAGGTCTAAACCAGGTCTAAACCAGGACTAAACCAGGTCTAAACCAGGTCTAAACCAGGTCTAAACCAGGACTAAACCAGGTCTAAACCAGGTCTAAACCAGGTCTAAACCAGGACTAAACCAGGTCTAAACCAGGACTAAACCAGGACTAAACCAGGACTAAACCAGGTCTAAACCAGGACTAAACCAGGTCTAAACCAGGTCTAAACCAGGTCTAAACCAGGTCTAAACCAGGACTAAACCAGGTCTAAACCAGGACTAAACCAGGACTAAACCAGGACTAAACCAGGTCTAAACCAGGACTAAACCAGGACTAAACCAGGACTAAACCAGGTCTAAACCAGGACTAAACCAGGACTAAACCAGGTCTAAACCAGGACTAAACCAGGTCTAAACCAGGACTAAACCAGGTCTAAACCAGGTCTAAACCAGGACTAAACCAGGTCTAAACCAGGTCTAAACCAAGACTAAACCAGGTCTAAACCAGGACTAAACCAGGACTAAACCAGGAGTAAACCAGGTCTAAACCAGGTCTAAACCAGGACTAAACCAGGTCTAAACCAGGACTAAACCAGGAGTAAACCAGGTCTAAACCAGGTCTAAACCAGGACTAAGCCAGGTCTAAACCAGGTCTAAACCAGGACTAAACCAGGACTAAACCAGGACTAAACCAGGTCTAAACCAGGTCTAAACCAGGACTAAACCAGGAGTAAACCAGGTCTAAACCAGGACTAAACCAGGTCTAAACCAGGTCCAAACCAGGTCTAAACCAGGACTAAACCAGGTCTAAACCAGGTCTAAACCAGGACTAAACCAGGTCTAAACCAGGACTAAACCAGGACTAAGCCAGGTCTAAACCAGGTCTAAACCAGGACTAAACCAGGTCTAAACCAGGTCTAAACCAGGACTAAACCAGGACTAAGCCAGGTCTAAACCAGGACTAAACCAGGACTAAACCAGGACTAAACCAGGTCTAAACCAGGTCTAAACCAGGACTAAGCCAGGTCTAAACCAGGTCTAAACCAGGACTAAACCAGGACTAAACCAGGACTAAACCAGGTCTAAACCAGGTCTAAACCAGGACTAAACCAGGAGTAAACCAGGTCTAAACCAGGACTAAACCAGGTCTAAACCAGGTCCAAACCAGGTCTAAACCAGGACTAAACCAGGTCTAAACCAGGACTAAACCAGGTCTAAACCAGGTCTAAACCAGGACTAAACCAGGTCTAAACCAGGTCTAAACCAGGACTAAACCAGGTCTAAACCAGGTCTAAACCAGGACTAAACCAGGTCCAAACCAGGTCTAAACCAGGACTAAACCAGGTCTAAACCAGGACTAAACCAGGTCTAAACCAGGTCTAAACCAGGACTAAACCAGGTCTAAACCAGGTCTAAACCAGGACTAAACCAGGACTAAACCAGGTCTAAACCAGGACTAAACCAGGTCTAAACCAGGTCTAAACCAGGACTAAACCAGGTCTAAACCAGGTCTAAACCAGGACTAAACCAGGAGTAAACCAGGTCTAAACCAGGACTAAACCAGGTCTAAACCAGGTCTAAACCAGGACTAAACCAGGTCTAAACCAGGTCTAAACCAGGACTAAACCAGGTCTAAACCAGGTCTAAACCAGGACTAAACCAGGAGTAAACCAGGTCTAAACCAGGACTAAACCAGGTCTAAACCAGGTCTAAACCAGGTCTAAACCAGGTTTATTATTTGTTTGAACAGAGACTTTCTGCTCAGGTCCAGCTCAGGTCATAAACCCTCACTGCAGGGACCAGACTTCACACAAAAAACAAGCTTAGCTCTAAAATCGGAGTGCAACAGGATTTTGAGGAGACTTGGTCCGGTTTTACTTTTGAACAAAAATAAAAACAGTAAAAGGAGCTGCACAGGTGCAGGTGGTTGGTGATAAACAGGACGGTCCTGTCAGAGCAGGTGCAGGTTTACAGTTAAAGTCCCGCCTCCTGATTGGTCAAAGGGCACTCATGTTGTAACTGACTTTAACGGCCCAGGAGCAACACACACTGGCAAAATAAAGTCCTGGTTTCAGACCTACACCGGGACTAAACCAGGACTAAACCAGGAGTAAACCAGGACTAAACCAGGTCCAAACCAGGGCTAAACCAGGGCTAAACCAGGGCTAAACCAGGACTAAACCAGTACTAAACCAGGGCTAAACCAGGGCTAAACCAGGACTAAACCAGTACTAAACCAGGTCCAAACCAGGGCTAAACCAGGGCTAAACCAGGACTAAACCAGGTCCAAACCAGGGCTAAACCAGGGCTAAACCAGGTCTAAACCAGGACTAAACCAGTACTAAACCAGGGCTAAACCAGGGCTAAACCAGGACTAAACCAGTACTAAACCAGGTCCAAACCAGGGCTAAACCAGGGCTAAACCAGGACTAAACCAGGTCCAAACCAGGGCTAAACCAGGGCTAAACCAGGTCTAAACCAGGACTAAACCAGGGCTAAACCAGGTCTAAACCAGGGCTAAACCAGGACTAAACCAGGACTTGTTTGTGGTCTGAGATGAGTCCAGCTGCTGTCCTGAGGAAACATCAGCCCAGGGTTTAGACCAAAGACGTTTGTGAGCTCAGGAGAGGAGTCCTTCTGAGAGTAAGGTGCATACTTCAGCAGTGACGTTACCAAACACTTTTATTTATCCAGAGACTTAAAAAATACAAAAATATACAACTGTTCATCAGAAATACTCATGAAGCACCATTTTTATTACAAAAATACTTGCATAAAAGAACAGTTTTTCCCTCTGAGAGGCTCACAGTGGTTCAGCTCTTTTTTCTCTTAAAGTTACACTGTGTAACTTTTCTCCTAAATATGTGGGGCATACTGACTTGTTTTTGTGATTTTTTGAGCGATTATAAGGCCTGAGGCGCGATCTGTTGCTCCGAGCGGGGCTTCTGTACTGAGAAACCGCCCTCGCAACTTGGCCGGGAGCGCTCCGCTGTTCAGGAAGAGTCACGTGACAGGGAACGACTTGAGGTGCAGTATAACCATGAAGCTACTTTTAGCGTTGTTATTTTCGCCAGTTCGTCAGGGCCGAAGGACACAAGAAGATGAAGACAATGTCAGACGAGGCAAGAAAAAGAAAATGTGAAAGGGACCGCACCAGATCGCAGACAAGAGTCAACATCGGACAGACTTTTGCTCGCTGGCGTCAGATGAGAGACAGAGAAGGCTGCAAATCAGATCACGTTTTTGCATCTTTATTGTTGGGCAGGTAAATTAGCCTCTTTATTTTTTCTTTAGAACGTGCTTTTTCATACAGTTATTAGTTGTTTTTACTGCGACCATTGCGCGATATTTGTTGATAAGCTAACGCTAGCGCTAACTCTATAGAAGATCCAGTCCAAACTTCCAAAGGTAGCAGCAGGTCAACTAAAGCTGAAACAATGATGGAAATAGACGCACGCTCACACAGTTTCAGAAGGAGGAGGGGCCCTAGTGTTTACGTTTTGCGACGGTGCAGTGGCACCTGTGGCCTCTAGAGGCGCAAGACCGGGAATCTTACACAGTGTAACTTTAAAGAGGCTCAGAGTCAGACAAAGCTCTGCAGTAAACACAGTGGTGGTAAACACAGCTGCACACAAAAATACTGACTGCAAAGAAATTCTCAAAATGGATCAAGTGGAACAGTTTATCTAAACAAACACATTAATGCTGATTCTTGTTGCCTGTGGTTGGACCCAGTTTCAGTTTCAGTTTCAGTCTCAGTTTCAGTCTCAGTTTCAGTTTCAGTGAGTTGTTGTTGTGATGTGGTTTTACAGAGAAATGTTCTGATCCTCTGCACTTCTCAGTTTGTGTTTTTTACTGCAGATGAAAAACAAAACAACAGCACAGAGGCAGACAACAGAAGATAACACGAGTCCAAGTCTAATCCGGGGCACCGCTGTGCACCGTTCACAGTCCTCCTCATCTTTCTCTGTGGCTCCACCCCTCGGAGTCTCTGTGGCTCCGCCCCTCGCAGTCTCTACTGCACAAACACATTTAAATTATGAGTTCATCATTCTCTCCTGGTTCAGGTTTAGTCCTGGTTTAGTTCTGGTTTAGTCCTGGTTTAATCCTGGTTTCGTCCTGGTTTAGCCCTGGTTTAGTCCTGGTTTAGTCCTGGTTTAGACCTGGTTTAGACCTGGTTTAGCCCTGGTTTAGTCCTGGTTTAGTCCTGGTTTAGTCCTGGTTTAGTTCAGGTTTAGTCCTGGTTTAGTCCTGGTTTAGACCTGGTTTAGTCCTGGTTTAGTTCAGGTTTAGACCTGGTTTAGTCCTGGTTTAGTCCTGGTTTAATCCTGGTTTAGTCCTGGTTTAGTCCTGGTTTAGTCCTGGTTTAGTCCTGGTTTAGACCTGGTTTAGTCCTGGTTTAGTTCTGGTTTAGTCCTGGTTTAATCCTGGTTTAGTCCTGGTTTAGTCCTGGTTTAGTCCTGGTTTAGTCCTGGTTTAGACCTGGTTTAGTCCTGGTTTAGTCCTGGTTTAGTCTTGGTTTAGACCTGGTTTAGACCTGGTTTAGTCCTGGTTTAGTCCTGGTTTAGACCTGGTTTAGTCCTGGTTTAGACCTGGTTTAGTCCTGGTTTAGTCTTGGTTTAGACCTGGTTTAGTCCTGGTTTAGTCCTGGTTTAGACCTGGTTTAGTCCTGGTTTAGACCTGGTTTAGTCCTGGTTTAGACCTGGTTTAGTCCTGGTTTAGTCCTGGTTTAGTCCTGGTTTAGACCTGGTTTAGTCCTGGTTTAGTCCTGGTTTAGTCCTGGTTTAGACCTGGTTTAGTCCTGGTTTAGTCCTGGTTTAGTCCTGGTTTAGCCCTGGTTTAGTCCTGGTTTAGTCCTGGTTTAGTCCTGGTTTAGCCCTGGTTTAGACCTGGTTTAGTCCTGGTTTAGTCCTGGTTTAGTCCTGGTTTAGCCCTGGTTTAGTCCTGGTTTAGTCCTGGTTTAGCCCTGGTTTAGTCCTGGTTTAGTCCTGGTTTAGCCCTGGTTTAGACCTGGTTTAGTCCTGGTTTAGCCCTGGTTTAGACCTGGTTTAGTCCTGGTTTAGTCCTGGTTTAGTCCTGGTTTAGTCCTGGTTTAGTCCTGATTTAGTCCTGGTTTAGTCCTGGTTTAGTCCTGGTTTAGCCCTGGTTTAGTCCTGGTTTAGTCCTGGTTTAGACCTGGTTTAGTCCTGGTTTAGTCCTGGTTTAGTCCTGGTTTAGCCCTGGTTTAGTCCTGGTTTAGCCCTGGTTTAGTCCTGGTTTAGTCCTGGTTTAGTCCTGATTTAGTCCTGGTTTAGTCCTGGTTTAGTCCTGGTTTAGCCCTGGTTTAGTCCTGGTTTAGTCCTGATTTAGTCCTGGTTTAGTCCTGGTTTAGACCTGGTTTAGTCCTGGTTTAGTCCTGGTTTAGTCCTGGTTTAGACCTGGTTTAGTCCTGGTTTAGTCCTGGTTTAGTCCTGGTCTAGTCCTGGTTTAGTCCTGGTTTAGTCCTGGTTTAGCCTCACCTGGCTCTGTCACAGTCAGGTTGGTGCACTGTGAGACCTGCTGTCTGCCCTGGGACGTCTGAACCAAAGCCACACAGCAGTACGTCCCACTGTCCTCCAGCGTCAGGTTCTTCAGGACCACGCTCAGGTCTCCGGTCTTCAGGTCCGGATCTCGGAGCTGGATGCGGTTTCTCAGAGGAGAGGTGTCTGTGTCCAGGAGCTTGTGGTCTCTGTAGATCAGGACGTTGCCTCGAGGACTCGTCCACTCCAGGATTAAGGCCGTCCCCTCAGGAGGTCCCACACAGCTCAGGACACTGTCCTCTCCAGCCCTCGAGACCACGTCTGCAAAATAAAACAGAATATTTACAGTTTTATGGTTTAATCCTGCTTTAGTTCTGGGTTAGTCTTGGTATAAACCTGCACTGTAAACCTGGATTTTCTGTTTTTTAAAATGTTTAGCTGTCATTAATATTTTGATTGGAGGGGGACCTTAATCTTAATCAGATTAAGGTCATATTCAGAATAAGCCTTAATCAGAATAAGAAACCTGGAGTATTCTGATCTTATTCAGATTATTGCTTGTTCTCACCTTTTTGTCGACGTTAAGGTGGCTTTGTGACTGATAAAAACTTTCTTAATACAAGAGAAAACAGGCAAAGCCCTGATTCTTAGCAAAACAAGCTAGCGGTTATCAGCGGCAAGAGCTAATAGCCGCACCGTGGGGCTCTCGCTCTCATTTATTTTTAACGTTATATTAACATGAGTCAAACTAGTGATGTTATATAGTGAATGATTAAAAAGTAGGGTCAGTACAGTTGCACAACACAGAATATATACTGCACAGAAAACTGGGACTAAACAGGAAACAGAAGGTGTAGCGTAGCGTTAGCATTAGCATTAGCTTCATACCTACACTCCAGGATTTACTCTCATCCTTTTATTAAATACTGACAACATAGCAATGTTTTAAATATCTGCTATAAATGTGTTTTATATCTCATGTATTAACACAACATTTAAAACTCTAACTTAAGCTTAATCAGAATATGCTCTTGACATGTAAACAGGAACATTTCAATTCCAGTAGCTCCTGTAAACACTTTATTCAGAGTATGAGCTTAATCTGAATATGGACCTTAATCGGATTATGATGTGCCGTGTAAACGGCGTCAGTGTCAGCAGCAGAAACAGAGAATGGACGAGGTTTTGGATGATCGTCACAGCTTTAAAACTTGTGGTAAGTTCATAAAACTGTAATTCTGAACAAGTAACAGTGCAGTTCCTGCCATAGCGACTCCTAAATTAAACCTAGGTTTAAAACTAAATCATTTTTGAGAGATATTCTCATGGTTTTGACGTGTGTCGGAGCTGTGGAAACATCAGTTTTTCACCATACTGTGTAGTTAGCCTTCATTAGCACAGTGTAGCTGTGTTTAGCATGTAGGAATTAGCATCAGTATGACGGCTAACACCATGCGGCCTAAACAGGTTACAGTGTTGTAGGCAATCAACATGTACTGTATAATGGGAGCACTTGGTGTTTTAGCATAGAAACTGTTCTTTTGCACTTATTTTATTAATATTAGCGAGGTTAGCTTGTTCAGTCGTGCCATGTGTTCTCTGAAACACAGCTTCTTCCCTCCTTTATGCTGCGTTCACACCGGACGCGTTTGAGGCGTCAAATTCGCGTCCGACGCGTCTGGTTGGACGCTTGAACATTTTGAAGTCAGACGCTTCATTCGCGCGCCCAATTTTGCTCTGTTCCCGCGTCAAAACAAATGTGTTCAGACGCAAATTCGCGTCATGGGAGGAGTCTGTTGTGCCAGGGTAATGGCCGCTCATTCAGGGCTAAATTCAACTGAGGCCACGCCGGTTTGCTCACCTGTGTCCCGGGTCGGTGCGAGGACATGTCCCCAGGACACTACTGCTGTTTTTAGGCACTCAACCCCAGCAGCAGAGCGGAGATAAGGAAGAGTTTTTTCTTGTTTAATAGCGGTCTCTAGTGGTTTTAGCGGGTTATAGGCTAGGCTAGCAGTCAGTACACCAACTGTTTTTGCTGTTGTTTTGGGAAGTACAGTAACTGCTAATCCACCGAGCTCAGCTCAGCTCAGGCTAAAGTTAAGGTCCCCTCTGTCTTGTTACTGTCTTTTTGACTGCTGTCTTTATAAAAGTAGCAGAGCTGCTGTAGTTTATAGCTCCAGGTTCACATTGACAGCTTCAATAAGTCCACTGTGATTGTTTTGATGGATCTCCGCTTCCTACGTCCTCCCACGTCACTGCAGGAGCTAGATCCGCGAATATTTGCCAAAGTTCAGATTTTTCAACTCGGTGTCGAGAGCGTCAGACGTGTCGACGCTCAATTCGCGCCGCGCTGGACGCTTGATTCGCGCCGCAGGATGTCTAGACGTGCGTTTACATAGACTTAACATGAAAACCAGACGCCTCAAACGCGTCCGGTGTGAACGCAGCATTATTCCTCTGCTGAGCCTGTGTGAAGTTTATATTTTCTCAGTTTTAAACAGATGGTCACTTTTTTAATTTTTAAACTATTGTCACCTTAGCTGTAAAGCTCTGTCCCAGTACCCGCACTACACACTACACACTTTGTTGAAGTGCGCATTTTCTGAAAGTGCATGAAGTGCACGAGGCTGCAGGGGGGTTATAAAGGAGAACTGGGACGCTCCACACTTCTTTGACACAGGCGCTATGAAATTCACCAGAAAACATTTAAAAACATTTAATAAAATAAACAGCGCTGTCTTTTTGCGGTGTGTTTGCTAAACTGCTGCTGGATTTATCTGAAAGTTAATAACAGATGATAAGTGGCTCGTTCTGCCACAGAAACATCAGCGGTGTCTAACATTTTATTGTTGTTTTCTGGACAACAGGCACTTTCATTTAAAATGTCCATCAGTTTAATGTTAATGTTTTTCATTTTTGACCGTTAGCGCTCACTGCTAAGTTGCTAAGAAACAAATGCAGCATCATTTGAAAACATCACAATGAAATGCATTATTAGCAGAGCATAAACCCGCCCCTCTGAGAAAGGTAAAGAGTTGGTTCTCTGGTTTTCTCCGTGTCCAGACTTGTTCAGAGCCATCATCAGGGAAAATACAGAAAGAAACCTTTGGCTCTCTGCCTCTGACACAAACGTTCTTCTCAAAAGCAGCCATAAAGTCTGACAATAAAGTCTAGATCTATTTCCCCCACAAATGATTCACAGTGTATTTGTGGTTATTTTACCTCAGGGAGCACTTTTACAGCCCATAGTTACCACATTTCTATAATTTAAGGTTAGAGAATGAGTGTTATAGTAAGGTGTTAGAGTTAAACCATGAATATTTACAGCAGGCGCACTACTGCCCTTCTTTTGTGTACCATGTGATAGTTCTGACCAATAGACACAATGGCGGGACAGAGCGGTGAGGTTAGATAAAGAAAGTCAGGTCTTGTTACAATAAAATAATCTATAAACTGTGGAAACACTGACACGCTCCACTTTAACAGCACTGCACACAAAGATCCAGGTCCCCGGCCTCCAAACACTGCTCCAAAAACCTACAGCAACTATCAACACGAGTTCATACCTGGGAGTTTTTGGTAAGAACACAACAACAGAGTAAAAAAAGACAACAGTTCAGTTCTTACCTGGAGCAGAGTCTGAAGCCACAGCACAGATCCACAGCTTTACAACAAAAAAACAAAACACAAAGATCATTTTAGAGAAAATCTGAGCATGCTACAGAACAAGAGAGAGAGAGGACTGAGAGAGAGAGTGAGAGAGAGAGAGAGAGAGAGAGAGAGAGACTGTAATACTAAAGTAAAAATAGAACCAACAACGCCACCTAGTGAATCTAACTCCAGGGAATAACTTTAGCTACAGCTGGGTTCCCTGTTACAAAGTGCACAGGTAAATCTGGCAAAATGAAGATAAAAACAAGAAGGTAAGTGGCAATAGTTTATTTATATTTATTACAATCAAAACAATCAATAATTTACTTCATTTATATTTTATATAGCAACAATCTAGTTAAATATTAAGCAAAATAGCAAATGCCAAAGTATATTAAGAGTCTTCAACCAAAATCAATACAAATTTCTTCTGTGGAACATAACCGGTCTAAAGTGCAGTCAAATCAAACGTTAAATAGTAAAGTGCAAAGCCAAGTAAAATCTAAAGTGCGGTGGTAAAGGTGGAAAAGGCAGACACCGGTGAAACGAGCTGTTTTGGCCTCTCACAAACTCAATGTAAAAGAACAGAGGATTACTCAAACCTGCATAAATGAAACAAAACATGACTCAAGGTCTGTTTTAGCTCAGAAAAGTTGATTTTGCAGGATATAGCCCCTTTAAACTGTGGTCAGTGTGGTGTGGAGCAGCAGCTCATGTTTAAAATATCACAGTTGTTATAATGTTTTGTCTTCAATCTTGGAGAAAAGCAAAACCATAAAAATACTGTTTTCTTCAAAATTTCCTGGGGAAACACAACCCTGCTTTACATTGTCCCACAAAGATAGAGAAATACTTTTTATAAACAGCAGCGGCTTCACAAGTCCCAGCTTCAACAGACAACGAGCATTAATACATCAGGACTAAACCAGGACTAAACCAGGACTAAACCAGGACTAAACCAGGACTAAACCAGGTCTAAACCAGGACTAAACCAGGTCTAAACCAGGACTAAACCAGGACTAAACCAGGACTAAACCAGGTCTAAACCAGGTCTAAACCAGGACTAAACCAGGTCTAAACCAGGTCTAAACCAGGGCTAAACCAGGTCTAAACCAGGTCTAAACCAGGACTAAACCAGGTCTAAACCAGGTCTAAACCAGGACTAAACCAGGTCTAAACCAGGTCTAAACCAGGGCTAAACCAGGACTAAACCAGGACTAAACCAGGACTAAACCAGGACTAAACCAGGACTAAACCAGGTCTAAACCAGGACTAAACCAGAACTAAACCAGGTCTAAACCAGGACTAAACCAGGTCTAAACCAGGTCTAAACCAGGACTAAACCAGGACTAAACCAGGACTAAACCAGGACTAAACCAGGACTAAACCAGGTCTAAACCAGGTCTAAACCAGGACTAAACCAGGACTAAACCAGGACTAAACCAGGTCTAAACCAGGTCTAAACCAGGTCTAAACCAGGACTAAACCAGGTCTAAACCAGGAGTAAACCAGGAGTAAACCAGGGCTAAACCAGGTCTAAACCAGGTCTAAACCAGGACTAAACCAGGACTAAACCAGGACTAAACCAGGACTAAACCAGGACTAAACCAGGTCTAAACCAGGTCTAAACCAGGACTAAACCAGGACTAAACCAGGACTAAACCAGGTCTAAACCAGGTCTAAACCAGGTCTAAACCAGGTCTAAACCAGGTCTAAACCAGGAGTAAACCAGGAGTAAACCAGGGCTAAACCAGGACTAAACCAGGTCTAAACCAGGTCTAAACCAGGACTAAACCAGGTCTAAACCAGGGCTAAACCAGGGCTAAACCAGGACTAAACCAGGACTAAACCAGGACTAAACCAGGTCTAAACCAGGTCTAAACCAGGTCTAAACCAGGACTAAACCAGGACTAAACCAGGACTAAACCAGGTCTAAACCAGGTCTAAACCAGGTCTAAACCAGGTCTAAACCAGGACTAAACCAGGTCTAAACCAGGAGTAAACCAGGAGTAAACCAGGGCTAAACCAGGACTAAACCAGGTCTAAACCAGGTCTAAACCAGGACTAAACCAGGTCTAAACCAGGTCTAAACCAGGGCTAAACCAGGACTAAACCAGGTCTAAACCAGGTCTAAACCAGGTCTAAACCAGGTCTAAACCAGGACTAAACCAGGTCTAAACCAGGAGTAAACCAGGAGTAAACCAGGGCTAAACCAGGACTAAACCAGGTCTAAACCAGGTCTAAACCAGGACTAAACCAGGTCTAAACCAGGTCTAAACCAGGACTAAACCAGGTCTAAACCAGATCTAAACCAGGTCTAAACCAGGACTAAACCAGGTCTAAACCAGGACTAAACCAGGTCTAAACCAGGACTAAACCAGGAGTAAACCAGGTCTAAACCAGGACTAAACCAGGTCTAAACCAGGTCTAAACCAGGTCTAAACCAGGTCTAAACCAGGACTAAACCAGGTCTAAACCAGGAGTAAACCAGGAGTAAACCAGGGCTAAACCAGGACTAAACCAGGTCTAAACCAGGTCTAAACCAGGACTAAACCAGGTCTAAACCAGGTCTAAACCAGGACTAAACCAGGTCTAAACCAGGACTAAACCAGGTCTAAACCAGGTCTAAACCAGGTCTAAACCAGGTCTAAACCAGGTCTAAACCAGGACTAAACCAGGTCTAAACCAGGAGTAAACCAGGAGTAAACCAGGGCTAAACCAGGACTAAACCAGGTCTAAACCAGGTCTAAACCAGGACTAAACCAGGTCTAAACCAGGTCTAAACCAGGACTAAACCAGGTCTAAACCAGGAGTAAACCAGGAGTAAACCAGGGCTAAACCAGGACTAAACCAGGTCTAAACCAGGTCTAAACCAGGACTAAACCAGGTCTAAACCAGGACTAAACCAGGTCTAAACCAGGACTAAACCAGGACTAAACCAGGTCTAAACCAGGACTAAACCAGGTCTAAACCAGGACTAAACCAGGTCTAAACCAGGACTAAACCAGGTCTAAACCAGGTCTAAACCAGGTCTAAACCAGGACTAAACCAGGTCTAAACCAGGTCTAAACCAGGTCTAAACCAGGTCTAAACCAGGACTAAACCAGGTCTAAACCAGGACTAAACCAGGTCTAAACCAGGACTAAACCAGGACTAAACCAGGTCTAAACCAGGACTAAACCAGGTCTAAACCAGGTCTAAACCAGGACTAAACCAGGTCTAAACCAGGTCTAAACCAGGTCTAAACCAGGTCTAAACCAGGACTAAACCAGGTCTAAACCAGGTCTAAACCAGGTCTAAACCAGGACTAAACCAGGACTAAACCAGGTCTAAACCAGGTCTAAACCAGGACTAAACCAGGTCTAAACCAGATCTAAACCAGGTCTAAACCAGGACTAAACCAGGTCTAAACCAGGACTAAACCAGGTCTAAACCAGGACTAAACCAGGAGTAAACCAGGTCTAAACCAGGACTAAACCAGGTCTAAACCAGGTCTAAACCAGGTTTATTATTTGTTTGAACAGAGACTTTCTGCTCAGGTCCAGCTCAGGTCATAAACCCTCACTGCAGGGACCAGACTTCACACAAAAAACAAGCTTAGCTCTAAAATCCTGACGGAGTGGAACAGGATTTTGAGGAGACTTGGTCCGGTTTTACTTTTGAACAAAAATAAAAACAGTAAAAGGAGCTGCACAGGTGCAGGTGGTTGGTGATAAACAGGACGGTCCTGTCAGAGCAGGTGCAGGTTTACAGTTAAAGTCCCGCCTCCTGATTGGTCAAAGGGCACTCATGTTGTAACTGACTTTAACGGCCCGGGAGCAACACACACTGGCAAAATAAAGTCCTGGTTTCAGACCTACACCGGGACTAAACCAGGACTAAACCAGGAGTAAACCAGGACTAAACCAGGTCCAAACCAGGGCTAAACCAGGGCTAAACCAGGGCTAAACCAGGACTAAACCAGGACTAAACCAGGGCTAAACCAGGGCTAAACCAGGACTAAACCAGGACTTGTTTGTGGTCTGAGGTGAGTCCAGCCCCTGTCCTGAGGAAACATCAGCCCAGGGTTTAGACCAAAGACGTTTGTGAGCTCAGGAGAGGAGTCCTGGATCAAGTGGAACAGTTTATCTAAACAAACACATTAATGCTGATTCTTGTTGCCTGTGGTTGGACCCAGTTTCAGTTTCAGTTTCAGTTTCAGTTTCAGTTTCAGTGAGTTGTTGTTGTGATGTGGTTTTACAGAGAAATGTTCTGATCCTCTGCATTTCTCAGTTTGTGTTTTTTACTGCAGATGAAAAACAAAACAACAGCACAGAGGCAGACAACAGAAGATAACACGAGTCCAGGTCTAATCCGGGGCACCGCTGTGCACCGTTCACAGTCCTCATCTTTCTCTGTGGCTCCGCCCCTCGGAGTCTCTGTGGCTCCGCCCCTCGGAGTCTCTGTGGCTCCGCCCCTCGGAGTCTCTGTGGCTCCGCCCGTCGCAGTCTCTACTGCACAAACACATTTAAATTATGAGTTCATCATCCTCTCCTGGTTCAGGTTTAGTCCTGGTTTAGTTCTGGTTTAGTCCTGGTTTAGCCCTGGTTTAGTCCTGGTTTAATCCTGGTTTAGTCCTGGTTTAGTCCTGGTTTAGACCTGGTTTAGTCATGGTTTAGTCATGGTTTAGTCCTGGTTTAGTCCTGGTTTAGACCTGGTTTAGTCCTGGTTTAGTCCTGGTTTAGTCCTGGTTTAGTCCTGGTTTAGTCCTGGTTCAGTCCTGGTTTAGACCTGGTTTAGTCCTGGTTTAGTCCTGGTTTAGTCCTGGTTTAGACCTGGTTTAGTCATGGTTTAGTCCTGGTTTAGTCCTGGTTTAGACCTGGTTTAGTCCTGGTTTAGTCCTGGTTTAGTCCTGGTTTAGTCCTGGTTTAGTCCTGGTTCAGTCCTGGTTTAGACCTGGTTTAGTCCTGGTTTAGTCCTGGTTTAGTCCTGGTTTAGTCCTGGTTTAGCCCTGGTTTAGTCCTGGTTTAGTCCTGGTTTAGCCCTGGTTTAGTCCTGGTTTAGTCCTGGTTTAGCCCTGGTTTAGACCTGGTTTAGTCCTGGTTTAGTCCTGGTTTAGTCCTGGTTTAGTTCAGGTTTAGACCTGGTTTAGTCCTGGTTTAGTCCTGGTTTAGACCTGGTTTAGTCCTGGTTTAGTCCTGGTTTAGTCCTGGTTTAGACCTGGTTTAGTCCTGGTTTAGTCCTGGTTTAGTCCTGGTTTAGACCTGGTTTAGTCCTGGTTTAGTCCTGGTTTAGACCTGGTTTAGTCCTGGTTTAGACCTGGTTTAGTCCTGGTTTAGTCCTGGTTTAGTCCTGGTTTAGACCTGGTTTAGTCCTGGTTTAGACCTGGTTTAGTCCTGGTTTAGTCCTGGTTTAGTCCTGGTTTAGACCTGGTTTAGTCCTGGTTTAGACCTGGTTTAGTCCTGGTTTAGTCCTGGTTTAGTCCTGGTTTAGTCCTGGTTTAGTCCTGGTCTAGTCCTGGTTTAGTCCTGGTTTAGTCCTGGTTTAGTTCAGGTTTAGACCTGGTTTAGTCCTGGTTTAGTCCTGGTTTAGACCTGGTTTAGTCCTGGTTTAGTCCTGGTTTAGTCCTGGTTTAGACCTGGTTTAGTCCTGGTTTAGACCTGGTTTAGTCCTGGTTTAGACCTGGTTTAGTCCTGGTTTAGACCTGGTTTAGTCCTGGTTTAGTCCTGGTTTAGTCCTGGTTTAGTCCTGGTTTAGACCTGGTTTAGTCCTGGTTTAGACCTGGTTTAGTCCTGGTTTAGTCCTGGTTTAGTCCTGGTTTAGTCCTGGTTTAGTCCTGGTCTAGTCCTGGTTTAGACCTGGTTTAGTCCTGGTTTAGACCTGGTTTAGTCCTGGTTTAGACCTGGTTTAGTCCTGGTTTAGACCTGGTTTAGTCCTGGTTTAGACCTGGTTTAGTCCTGGTTTAGACCTGGTTTAGTCCTGGTTTAGTCCTGGTTTAGACCTGGTTTAGTCCTGGTTTAGTCCTGGTTTAGTCCTGGTTTAGACCTGGTTTAGTCCTGGTTTAGACCTGGTTTAGTCCTGGTTTAGACCTGGTTTAGTCCTGGTTTAGACCTGGTTTAGTCCTGGTTTAGTCCTGGTTTAGTCCTGGTTTAGTCCTGGTTTAGTCCTGGTTTAGTCCTGGTTTAGCCTCACCTGGCTCTGTCACAGTCAGGTTGGTGCACTGTGAGACCTGCTGTCTGCCCTGGGACGTCTGAACCAAAGCCACACAGCAGTACGTCCCACTGTCCTCCAGCGTCAGGTTCTTCAGGACCACGCTCAGGTCTCCGGTCTTCAGGTCCGGATCTCGGAGCTGGATGCGGTTTCTCAGAGGAGAGGTGTCTGTGTCCAGGAGCTTGTGGTCTCTGTAGATCAGGACGTTGCCTCGAGGACTCGTCCACTCCAGGATTAAGGCCGTCCCCTCAGGAGGTCCCACACAGCTCAGGACACTGTCCTCTCCAGCCCTCGAGACCACGTCTGCAAAATAAAACAGAATATTTACAGTTTTATGGTTTAATCCTGCTTTAGTTCTGGGTTAGTCTTGGTATAAACCTGCACTGTAATGTTGAATATTTCTACATAGCTTTGTGTATTACCACTAAACTTATATTTTGATGTACTACTGCTAAGGTTAATAAATGCTTCAATATTACTAAGAATGCTTTGATTCTAAAGGATGTTTTTCTCCTTTCACTCTAAAGGTCACTCTGCGATTACATTGTGCATTTGCAAAAGTGCACAATAATGAGCTGGTTACAAAGTTAGGAAACTCCAGGTTACAGGTGGGGCCCTGCCGTTGCGTGGGACGCTCCTGAAGATAACGAAGTTAATGCACTGCAGTAATGAGAACTCTGGCCTGGAGGCACTGGAGTTTCTTGAAGAATACATTTTAATGATATGCAGAAATCGTCATACATTGTCATACAGAATATAAAAACTGTGACCACTCCTTTGTGGACGGCTTGCTCACCCTCTCCCTTTCAGCGGGGCACAGCTGTTGTTACCTCACCTGTGTGATACTAAAATAAACTTCTGACTTGATTATACTTCTGAATCATTGTCCTCTTTGATGCTTACACCCAAAATGAACAAATCTTAATAAATGGTGACCTGACGTGTGGGTGGAAAGCTTCTTCTGGAGGACTTTTGGACACATCGAGGCGGAGTTTGGTGACTGAGTCTGTGACAACCAGGGCCCACAAAATAAGGTAAGCAGAAAACCTTTTTAATAAAATTTCTGCACAGCTTAGTTTTTATTTCATAGGGTTGTCACTGTCTCAGAAATCTGTAATTCTCAGTCTTGTAAATTTAGAAAATGTTTTACAATATATATCTATATTTAGTTAATTGATTTTGAGTTTCTACACACGTAAGGTTGCAATAAGCACATACTAACACGTTAGGGAAAGATTATGAGCCGGTAAAAATCCTAGTTGGACTAGGTGGCGCTAGGCCCGGTAAAGACTGGCAATAGACTCGGTCTATTGATCAGCCAGAGTTGGACTCTGAGGGTATCTTGTTTAATTCTTAATCAAATTACCTCTTGGAATAGGATCTGACGAGAACCTATTGAACGTAGTCACTGCTAAGAAACATAAATACCCTAAAGACCAAGACGGTTGGACCGTGAAATAAAGGCTTGGAGCCTCCTGGGTTTGGAACCTGATGAACCGGCAGGGACAGATTTTTGTTTTCTTTTGGGGGTGGTTTGGGTCTCTGTATTCATATTATAGGGCCAATACTGTGTAGGACACTTAGTAGTGTCCAAATTCCAGTGGAGGTTCTGAAACAGAGACTGCGTAGGCTGTATATTGTGGGGTGGAGAAAAAATAAAGGCGAAAGCCCGGGGCAATATGACTGTTGGGTCTTTAAAACTGAAATCACACAGATCCTGATAGAACCCCGCCCCGCACAGACGCCACGGTCTCTGTGTAGAAGCTTGGGACAAGGTCAGATCCTGAGGGATCTCTGTGTGGCGAAAAGTTTAGATCCATGCATTAGGATTGTACATAAAATAACATTTCTATTCCCAGCAGTTTGAAGTACAGATGTGTAAATGTGGACTTGGTGACAGACAGTGACAGGACAGGGGTGGGAGGAGACTAAAAGTACTGTGTTACTGTACTGGAGTGAAAAGTTTAGATATTTCTCCTTTACTTAAGTGATTTTTGGGATAGATACATTTATTTCTACTTAGGTAGATTTTTGGAGCTAGTATTTGCACTTTTACTTCACTACATTTTAAAGATTGTTTTAAAAAATGATAAACAAATTGCAAGAATACATATAACTCTCCTTATCACTTTCCAAAATGAAGACTATCATCATATTTCAGTTTGAATTTGTGCATTGTACTTTTACTTCTACTTAAAAGTAGAATTGTAAAAAGCTATTTATAGCTAATAGTTTTACTTGAAAATACTTTTACTTTGGTGAATGTTTTTGTGCTCTTATTTGAAAAAAAAAAAAAAAAAAAAGTAGAATACTTCCTCCACCACTGCAAAATGGACAAAAACGAAACTTAACACAACTATGACAAAAGAGGAGTGGACTGGTGCTTTAGATTTATGTTTACTGTGGACAGAAAAGAAAAGGAAGCAGAAAGTGACAGAAAAGTTTGTGAAGTGTGTAAAGAGGTGCAGAGCAGAGGTTTGTTGGGACTAGAACAGGTAATAAACGTTCAAACTGTTGTCCATGCTGCTGGGACTCCACTTTTAGACCCTAAAAATAATTCCAGCACCAATAAAAATAATAAGAATTTAAAGAAAATGTTTAAATGCTATTATTGTGTATTTGAAATAGGTCATGTCAAATGTCTTGATCATATATATTAAAAATCAAATAGGCTTACTTTAACAAAAGCAAAAACACCCCTGTGCAGCAAATGGTTTGATGCTGCTGCTGTTGCTGCTCTCCCTCCTCCCCTCGTGCTGCAGCACAGACAGATGGCTCCTCTGTTTCTCTCTGACTGAGAGAAGTTAGGTACATACTGCTGAAGTTTGGGGCGCTTGTCAACAACGACATAAAAAAATATATATATATTAAAAAAAAACAACTACTACTTTTTAACATCAACTGACTGCAATATTAGGCCATCTCAAGCCAAATAATCTGAACTAAAATAAGTTTGTTTGTGGGACAAAAATGTGAGTGAAGCCTGAGCTGAGAAGAGTTAGAAGACGTCAAAAGAGGATTTAATGACATTTACCAATGCTATCCTCTGCATCCAAGTCTAACCTAAACTAAACCTTCTAGAGTTGTCTCTGAGTAGGTTTTATTGATTTTGTTCAATTTTTAACCATAGCACAGTTGTCAAATTTACTTTTAAGCTATAGTTAGTTAGTTAGTTATAGCTATAGTTAATAAAGTTAATTATTGCTCTCTAAGACATGCTTAAAACTTTCCAAAAAAGTTTCTTATAAAATAATATATTTTGTTCCAGCTCAGGCTGAGCAGCTCTAAAACTGAAACTCTACAATCATCTCTGAAAACGTACCTCCCTCACTTAACGATGGGAGCAGGCTACACTCACTGCAGTCGCCCCACAAATACAAACGCTGTAACTCAGATCAGGCACAGAGACAAAGGAGGCCTGAGACTAACTCAAGCTACTCACTCACAGACCTGACCTGTTACACCTCCCCAAACTCACAGAACTAGTTGCTCTTGACACAATGCCCTGTTATCAATGGGAATCAAACATAATACATCACATGGGACATTGCAATGCTAAAGCTAGCAGTCAGGAGAGTGAGCTGCAAAGGCTACAAGCTCAGGTCCTTGGGCTGTAGATACAACAAATGAGTGAAATAAAGAAAGAGTAAGATCAGGACAAGCAGGAGGCAAAGACTCACAGCACAAACTGCATCCTGCTCCAGTTCTACAGCTCCTCAGTTCACAACTAACTTTACACAACAACACCAAGATCCACTCAGGCAAAAAGGGCGTCATGGACGCATGAGACAATCTGATAAAATCATGTGCTACTAAGTCCTGAGGAAGGGACAGTTGTGACTTTTCCTGGTGGTCTCACAGTGAACTGTTCCAGGGGCCACTCTCTGTCAGACAAATGTTAATGACCCAACCTGAACCTGGGTCTGCTCTGGGCTACGGTGTTGGTTACTCCTGAATGAGGATCCTCTTCCTCTTCCTGTGCTGACTGAACACTGGTTACCATGGATACAACTGATACAGCCTTATAATCCACCAAAAGACTTTATACATTGGATATTTACATATCTCCAGGATGATGACCCAGTTTATGATACATGACATGGGATATGCCTCACCCAGACTCAGTGTGTGGTGACATTTCTGTGGGACCTGGGGGCGTGGCTGACCTGGGGGCGTGGCTGACCTGGGGGCGTGGCTGCTGCTGCTGAACTCTCCCCTACACAAACACATCTCTGTGCTCTCTCACCTGAGAGTGCACCACATATCACCTCAGCTGCAGACGCAGGTCACGAAGCCAAATCACCAGGCCCTGTGGTAAAGAAAGCATACAGCTGTTCCTGACTACACATTACTGTTTCATCCAGATGTTTCTGAGAGAGATGAGTTTGGCAGTGCAGTTCTCTTTCAGAAACAGGGGATGGTGTGGTTGGTCAACAAAATACTAATGTACCATAACTAAACTGGACAACACTGAGATGACACAATACAACAATATCTATGGCAGTAACTAAAACAACAACTTAAATGTCATATTTATATTTGTTTAAAATTTATTTTTTTTTAGCTTTTTTTTTTTTTAAAGTAAATTAATGAATTACCCCTCTTAAGTTCAGCTGTAATCCCAGAATTCCACAAGTTTACCTTTAACAGAAACACAGTTCTTCTTTATATCAGTTCTAACGCCTGTTTTTAAACATGTCCTCTCCCCTAAGGTTATATTTATTATCCCTATCTTCAAACATAAACAATATGCTATTTAGCAATTTTTTTACTTTCTACATAAATAATGCTGTATTAGGACTCACTAAATCATAGAATTTTACTGCTTGAAATTTGATAAATATTGGTTTAGATTCATTGTAAGCAGAATGGTTGATGATCCTTATGTTTGTTTTTTTTTCTGTAAAATAAAAATTGGTTTTGTATTTGTTGCATAAGTGTGCCCCCAAACTTCAACACAGTAGGTCATATCTGGTAGAACAAGAGAACAATAAAGCATGTATAGTGTAGTTTTGTTTAAAATATATTTAATTTTAGAAAGGATTGCAGTTGTTTGTGATATTTTTGTTTGAATATGGGTTATGTGCTGTTTATGAGATAAATTTTCATCAATTATTACTCCACAACATTATTTTAATTTACTCTTTCTAAAACCACATAAGTTAACATTAAATCCACATTATCTTTAATTTGTCCATTTTATTTGTGAAAATAAAGTGTCCAAGTTTATAGAGCAGATTTAAATTGTGCTGTAACTGAGCCAGAATAGTTTCCTGTTTGAGGCCCAAACTCTCCTCCAACAGTTGGCTCAGGTCCTGTTAACCTTGGAATTATCTCCTTTCTCTGTGATGATACAAAGTCTTCTGCTGGAATAAGACAAAAGTGGTCGAACCACTCTCTTGTGAATTAATAAAAATAATAATAATAATAACCTGATCCCTTAAGGACAGCATCTTTTATAATTTCTGATAACACAAATTATAATACAGCCTTGAAAATGACAGTTATTATTCTTCTGGACAGTTGCTGCTCAAAGTTTTACTCATAAACATCCATTTTGGTTCATCCCTGGCCTGGCGCCCCCTGCTGCACCTGCTGTGGACACTCAGTTTGTCACGTCCACTAAAGTTCATCCAGGTCAATATTATGGAGTTATAAAAAATCTTTAAGTAGCCATTCTGATGAGCCACTCCTCCTTTATCGTTTAAATTCCCCCAGTGGTCATTTCTATCATAGCAGCCTCTCTCTGCCGTTATCACCCCTCCTTTTTCTACTCTCAGCTGCTACCCTCTCTGCATATTTTTTTTCCTTTTTTTTTTTACTCTGTGACTCAAATGTTAGAATATAACTGAGTGTTGTAATAATAAGTAAGCATAAACAAATTGCATAATGAAAGTAAATATAAGTAAATAAAATTAGAAACCACAAAGTATGATTGTGATAAAGATTGTGTAGATAGTTGATAAATTGCAAGGTTACTCATAACTTTCTTCATTGCTTTTTAAAATTAACCTCATCACATCACTATATATAACAGAGTATTTGATTTTGCTTATGTTTAAAGATATTTTATTATAATCAGATCAAAGTTTATTACACATTGAGCCCCCGCTGGATGTGGGAGGGACTCACAACCAGCATTGGACAATCTACTAAACATTTAAGAGAGAGACAGCAGAACTGGTAGAAGCTGTGAGACTCCGTACTGAAGTCGCTGTGAGGAAATGCAAAGGACATGCAGGGGGAACGAGGCAGCAGATGAAACAGCAAAGAAAGCAGTTGGTTATGTGGGACCTTTTAGCAGAAAGTATACAGTCTGTGTGCAGACGAATGCAGAGAAATATGAGGGACATACAGTGAAGTTGACAGAAAGATGTTATTGACTTTGACTCATACAAGACTGTATGAGTGTTTGGACTGACAAAGGTGCAAAGAAGGACAAAAAATGACTATGGCACTATCATGATGGACGTCTAGTGGCACTTAGCAGACTGTTAAGCATGTGTTAGCTACAGAAGCTCACAAGCTAGGACACATTTTGAAAACAAAGACTACCTCATTATGGTGACAAAAGTATGTAAATATTTTGTCATAAAACAGTTTGGAGATTGGTTGAGAGCAAATTACATTCTGTAAAGGTATTTGGCTAAAATCATTAACTTCATCAACATGAAAAGGGCTGTGCAATAAATTGAATTATAAATTGTACTTTTCATTGTGACCCAAAATAATTGTGATTATGATTTTTTCCATAATTGAGCAGCCCTAGTTGGATGCCTTGCCATTAGCACTGATGGTAACACCACAAACATCTGAATCTGTCTCCACATGAGATCTTCACTGGGAGAAGGATGGACTCCTCTCCAAACTCAAATAAGTGTCCATAGAAATGACCAAGACCATGAAATCTCTGACTACTACAAGTCAGGGACTAACTTGAGCCTAGTTCTCTCCCAACAGGTCCTGAACCTCGAGGATTCTCCTGACTCCACACTGACAGACCCAATCAAACCCGGTACTGGGTAATGGTAAAGACTATTAAAGACTGTTAAATGGACTGAACCCAAATTTTTAGGTCCATATAAGTTACTTAACAGCCGCTCTAGAGCAGTTAGAGTCGAAAAGACAGACAAAAGTCAAAAGAGCAAGTTGAGTCATTGGATCCATATCACTCACTGTGTTAGGGCCCATCCTCCTGAACGCTCATTAGAACAGATTAGAACTGATTTGGCCTGACTCACTTAACCATGACTGTTGCGTTAACAGGGTGCTCCGTTAGAGGCACCATGCTCACCCCATTTCTGTTTACTATTCTGATTGTCCCACCTATTTTCTGGTACTTCGAATCAGGCCAACCTACCACTTCTCTTAATACTCATAACAGGACTAAAAGAGGAGCCCAAGGTCCGTTCTCATTGGTTTGGAATGATACCACCTTTCTCAGATTCAGTACAAAAAATAAAAATAAAAAATAAAAATAGATGGTATAATTGGCTTTCTACCTGTGCTAATTTATAACTCTCAGGACAACCATGCCTAGTATGTACACCTTTTTATCCAGACTCAAGCTCCTTTTCTTATATTTCTAATCATCTTTGTTTCCCAAACTCTTACTTAGATTAGCACTGTTTCTGACTCTTAAGTTAAACACAGGGAAAGTTACATTTTTAGATTATTATTTTTGGGGTATTTGATGTTTTTCTTTTAAGGTTGGTTTAATCATATTCATGTACGAGTACTGTGGATCTATATAAGTGTCTTTGGACGGTTGCTGGGGCAGCAGAACCATGAGATTCTTTTCCCATCTGAAAGTCAGAAGGTTACAGAACGTAGAACTGCTGATGGGTTTTTCGGTCTCATACTGAATAGATCCACATGCTTACATTATTCTTATTTTATTTTTATGTTAGCTTATTGCAGTCATGTAAGAGTAATGTATGGTATGGAGGGTTACAATGGCTCCAGATTACAACGGATAATCTGTACATGGTTAGTTTAGATTACTCTTGGTTGTGTTTTGCTTTAGCATAACAGGTTATGGGTTTGTCTTTTTTCTTTGGGGTTTTATATTATGCTTTTTAGAGGTTTTGCTTTTTGTTTTTTATTTATTTATTTATTTTTTATTTTTTATGTTTGTGTGATGTCTTTGTTTTTAGAGGTTGTTTCACACCATGTGATATGGTGTGAAAAGGGGGAATTGTTGAATATTTCTACATAGCTTTGTGTATTACCACTAAACTTATATTTTGATGTACTACTGCTAAGGTTAATAAACGCTTCAATATTAGTAAGAATGTTTTGATTCTAAAGGATGTTTTTCTCCTTTCACTCTAAAGGTCACTCTGCGATTACATTGTGCATTTGCAAAAGTGCACAATAATGAGCTGGTTACAAAGTTAGGAAACTCCAGGTTACAGGTGGGGCCCTGCCGTTGTGTGGGACGCTCCTGAAGATAACGAAGTTAATGCACCGCAGTAATGAGAACTCTGTGGCCTGTTTCTTGAAGAAAACATTTTAATGAAATGCAGAAATCGTCATACATTGTCATACAGAATATAAAAACTGTGACCACTCCTTTGTGGACGGCTTGCTCACCCTCTCCCTTTCAGTGGGGCACAGCTGTTGTTACCTCACCTGTGTGATACTAAAATAAACTTCTGACTTGATTATACTTCTGAATCATCGTCCTCTTTGATGCTTACACCCAAAATGAACAAATCCTAATACTTTGGAACAAAGTACATTTCTAATTTATATAAACGACACAGAGGTTTGACTTTTTTCAGTGCAGTCACCATGCAACAGACGCAGTGGTGACAGAGAAATATAACAGAGATCATTTACTTAGTCCTGGTTAATCCTGCTTTAGATCTGGTTTGTCCTCGTTTAGGTTTGGTGTTTGGTTGTTTAATACATTTTAATTACAATAAGGTGTAAAGACCGAAAGAAAGAAAGAAAGAACGAAAGGGGATGTCCACTTCAAGTCAAGACCTGAAGCTTTCATTTAAGGCACATGTGTCAAACTCAAGGCCCGCGGGCCAAACGTGGCCCGCAGGATAATTTCTTTTGGCCCGCGAGATCATTTCCATTTTATATTAATAATGGCCCGCCGATATATTGTGCTCGATCTGTTTGAACTACATCTCCCATAATGCACTGCAGAAGCGGCGCCGCTGCGCGCCGGCACTGCCCCTCCCCCGCTGTTTTAGCGAGCGGCATTTAACGAGCCGCAGGAGCAGAGAGAGAGTGAAGGATTCTCCAACAGGAAATTTAACTTTCCACAAAAGAAATGGACAAAGAGAGGTCAGTGAGAGCAGGAGCTTCTTAAACACTGGGACTCTCTGTAAACGCTCTACACTTTGTTTGTTGAGCTCATGTAGCAGTAATAAAACCACGCTCCAACCACACAGCATTGTAAGAACATCTCCTTTACAAACCGTACGTCTTTAAAAACAGAAAACCAAGTTGTGTCAGTAAAACCAAGAGAGTTGTCTAAGTTCATTCACAGCACTGCCCTCCGTCGCTCTTTTTCCTTTCTCTCTGTCGCTACTTGTGCTCTAATGCACTCATTAACACACAGCGAGCTAAACCTGCCCAGAAAGAGCTATAATCCTGCTCACACTGTGTCCTGCAGAGGACAGAGAGCTGGACAGTAGTTTGCTCAATAAAAGTAAAGTAGGCCTATAATACGTGTTTGTGTGTAGGAGCTGACTGATTTACATCAGGGGCATGACATGCACCTAAATATTTATCTGCTGGTAGTGCACTGTCACAGTAAAACAGAGTGGACCTGATGAAAACACCTGTCTTATATGAGGAGTTAGGTAACTGTGGCAGTAAATAATACTTCATAAATAATTGTCCAGTGTTAGTCAGGAGTCTGTGGCCTATTTGTTGTTATTTGTTGAGTTCTGATTTAAAACAAAACTACAAAGCCCATTAAAACCACAAATCTACAGCTGTAGTTCTGTGGGGAAGTATTATTCTATGTTAAAAAGCCTATTGTAGCCTAACTGAGAACAAAAATACAGAGGCTGGCTTTATTATTTATATAATTCTCTTATTCAGCCCACGACCAAGACTGGTTTTCTAATTTTGGCCCCAGCTCCGATTGAGTTTGACACATCTGCTTTAAAACATGACTGACTGAAAGATGTTTTGATGATGAGTGACTCAAACCACAGTCTAGACTTGAAACTGAGTTCTTAATTAAACAAACTGTCTCAAAATAACATTAATAACTAATAACTGTCTCAAAAAGTCAGTTGTAGTAAAACTGCTCTGGTACAGTTTATAAAACACTTCTTACCTGGGTTTGAGGAAGCAGCGACAGCGCACCAAAAACTCAAACACGCGACAAAACCACAGAGTTCTGCTCGTGTGGACACAGTCACACGCGCCATGATGATGATGATGGTGATGATGATGATGATGATGATGATGATGATGATGATGAAATCACCCACGAAGCGCCAGGGTCCGTGAGTCCGCGGTGGTGCCGCTGACAGAGCCGTGCGTCTCTGTCCCGTCCCGTGGGTGAATGTGAGCTCTGCAGCTTTTTCAAAAATGCTGATTTAAATTTGGGGCGGGGACAAACGGCAGAGCCTAACACAGAAACCTGCAGCTAAATCCTGACAGAGAAGAGCTCAAGCTTTGTGTCAGTTTTTATTTCGTGTTGATAGTTTCAGGAATCACAGAGATATGCACTGTTAAAGTTTGTAAAAGCATTAAAGCTTCATTACAAGACGCGCGGTTTATCACCGCTCTGAGAACAGCTGCGGTGTTTGTTTTAGCTCCAGTGTCTTTTACTCAAAAACTATTACAACAGAGAAATATTTCCAATAACTTTGTTATTAATGATGATCAAAAGTAAGAGGAGAGATGGAGAAGAGCAGAGGAGAAACTGCAGCTGGAGAGGAAGCAGGGTAAAGTTTCTGTTAACAACAATCGACCACTTCCTGTGATCCTTCAAAATAAAACTTCATCCTTTTCCAGCAGCAGAAACAACTTTATTTTGGCAGAGCCTGAAAGGAAAAGAATTACTGCTGCACAGAAGAGCAGACAGGAGAAGACAGGAGCAGACAGGAGCAGACAGGAGAAGACAGGAGCAGACAGGAGCAGACAGGAGCAGACAGGAGAAGACAGGAGCAGACAGGAGCAGACAGGAGCAGACAGGAGCAGACAGGAGAAGACAGGAGCTGACAGGAGCTGACAGGAGAAGACAGGAGAAGACAGGAGAAGACAGGAGAAGACAGGAGCTGACAGGAGCAGACAGGAGAAGACAGGAGCTGACAGGAGCTGACAGGAGCAGACAGGAGAAGACAGGAGCAGACAGGAGCAGACAGGAGCAGACAGGAGAAGACAGGAGCAGACAGGAGCAGACAGGAGCAGACAGGAGCAGACAGGAGCTGACAGGAGAAGACAGGAGCTGACAGGAGCTGACAGGAGAAGACAGGAGAAGACAGGAGCAGACAGGAGAAGACAGGAGCAGACAGGAGCAGACAGGAGCAGACAGGAGCAGACAGGAGAAGACAGGAGAAGACAGGAGCAGACAGGAGCAGACAGGAGCAGACAGGAGCAGACAGGAGCAGACAGGAGAAGACAGGAGCAGACAGGAGCAGACAGGAGAAGACAGGAGCTGACAGGAGCTGACAGGAGAAGACAGGAGCTGACAGGAGCAGACAGGAGCAGACAGGAGCAGACAGGAGAAGACAGGAGAAGACAGGAGCAGACAGGAGCAGACAGGAGAAGACAGGAGCTGACAGGAGCTGACAGGAGAAGACAGGAGAAGACAGGAGAAGACAGGAGCTGACAGGAGCTGACAGGAGAAGACAGGAGAAGACAGGAGCAGACAGGAGCAGACAGGAGCAGACAGGAGAAGACAGGAGCAGACAGGAGCAGACAGGAGAAGACAGGAGCAGACAGGAGACCAGCGTCTGAGCCCCCTGCGGGGCATCAGGAGAAACTGCAGGGGCTACTCGGCTCAGTGCATGATGGGAAACTGCCCACCTGTCAGCGGTGAAGGGACAGGTGACAGATCTGAGTTTAGAGCGGGTCAGAAACCCTTCTCTGCCTCCACCTGAAGTGTGCAGTGTTGTTGTTACTCTCTGCTGTGACATCTGCTGATATCAAAGTAAGTGTAAGTACAGCTGAATGCCTGGTAAAGAGCAGCTCATTAACACAAACTGTGGTCAGAGACAGAAAAGTTCTTACAAATCAGTTTCATGCATTTATTTGCAAAATTACATCCAACACACGCAAATTTTGTGAACTGAGTTTTTTTATTTCAATTTTCAATGGAAATTTCAGTGAAAGTCATTTTTTATAAACTGTGTTTTAAAATTTTAGGTGGATATCTAAATATTCGTAGTTGTATGCCCAAAACTGACCAAAAATGTTACTTCAATAAAAGTAAAGAGGTATGTTTTCTTCTTCTCACCTGAGTTTCAAACCCAGAACCTTCTGCTCTCAGTCAGATGTGCCGCCCACTACACCACAGACAACAAAAACTGCTTTAAACTCCAATTTACTAAAGTAAAAGTATAAAAAACATCAAAAATTTACTCAAGTAAAAGTAAAAGTATCCCTGAAGAAGGAAGTTTGTTGTGGGTCCGAGTCAAACCCAGCACGATATGATTTTAAAGATTTTAAAAACATAAAGCTGCATGAAATAAAGTCTTTTTAAACCTCAACTGTATGAAGAGTGCCTTGTTTTTTCTTAATTTTTTTTTAAAGTTCTTTGTTCCGAACACAAAGAGCACCTTCAATACAGAATAACTGATTGATAAAAACTTCCTGAGCACTTTGGATGTTTTCTTTTTTGTGAAATTAAAAGTATGTTCCACAAGATACTTCTTCTCCTTTGAAAAAGGTACTTAAGTAAACTACTGGAGTAAAAGTATCTAGTTACTGTCCTCCTCTGAGTTCATGGAAAGGTATTAATAAAAAAGAATAACATCATATGTTTGGGCTAACTAAAAAGGACCCAAGTGTAGACACAAGACTGAAGAAAAGGTGAGTATTTATTGTCCAAAATTGTAGGAGGTAGCTGGATCTTTGGAGGAGCAGGTAAAGGCGGATCTCTGGCTGGAGTCTTCAAAAACAGGCAGGAACTAAAAAACAGGAGACGAAGGTAAGTTACAGGATTTTCAGATTACGTACAAAATACTCAAAAAGAGTGGCCACGAGCTGTTCACCGTCAGGCTGAAGGAACAATCTGGCAGAGTCTGTCTGGAGAGCTGGATACAAGTAGCAGCAGCTTGATTGAAGATGAGCAACAGGTGAGTCTGGTTGCAGCCAGGAGACTCCGCCCACACACACACACACACACACACACACACACGCACGCACGCACGCACGCACGCACGCACGCACGCACGCACGCACGCACGCACGCACGCACGCACGCACGCACGCACGCACGCACGCACGCACGCACACACACACACACACACACACACACACACACACACACACACACACACACACACACACACACACACACACACACACACACACACACACACACACACACACACAGGGAAACGAAGGGAGGGGAAAAAGAAACAGGGAAGCCAGAGTCACAGCCAGAGGCATGACATCATAAATCATTTTAATGACAAATGTGTTTTAAGTGCCCTGTGCTTTTGTGTTTTTACAGATATTTGTTGGGACATGGGGCATGGAGCCTGACACTCCGTTCTGTCGCCCTCTGTCCTCAGACCGGTCCTCTGTCCTCAGACCGGTCCTCTGTCCTCAGACCGGTCCTCTGTCCTCAGACCGCTCCTCTGTCCTCAGACCGGTCCTCTGTCCTCAGACCGGTCCTCTGTCCTCAGACCGGTCCTCTGTCCTCAGACCGCTCCTCTGTCCTCAGACCGGTCCTCTGTCCTCAGACCGGTCCTCTGTCCTCAGACCGGTCCTCGGTCTCTCCTCTCTGCACACGACCCTCAACAGACGGAGACGGCCCACATTCAGCCCCAAAATGTGACAGAGTTCACTCATCCCCAAGCAGGACGTGTCCCTCTGTAAGTCCTCACTCAGCACTGCCATCTAGAGGTCACTACAGGAACTGCTCATGAAGAAGTGTGATTGTGTATGAGCCAGGACTAAACCAGGACAAATCAGTCCTGGTTTAGCCCTGGTTTAGTCCTAGTTTAGTTCAGGTTTAGCCCTGGTTTAGTCCTAGTTTAGTTCAGGTTTAGTCCTAGTTTAGTTCAGGTTTAGTCCTAGTTTAGTTCAGGTTTAGTCCTGGTTTAGTCCTAGTTTAGTTCAGGTTTAGTCCTGGTTTAGTCCTGGTATAGACATGGTTTAGTCCTGGTTTAGTCCTGGTTTAGTCCTGGTTTAGCCCTGGTTTAGCCCTGGTTTAGTCCTGGTTTAGACCTGGTTTAGTCCTGGTTTAGCCCTGGTTTAGTCCTGGTTTAGGCCTGGTTTAGCCTTGGTTTAGTCCTGGTTTAGTCCTGGTTTAGTCCTGGTTTAGACCTGGTTTAGTCCTGGTTTAGTCCTGGTTTAGACCTGGTTTAGTCCTGGTTTAGCCCTGGTTTAGTCCTGGTTTAGTCCTGGTTTAGCCCTGGTTTAGACCTGGTTTAGTCCTGGTTTAGTCCTGGTTTAGCCCTGGTTTAGCCCTGGTTTAGTCCTGGTTTAGTCCTGGTTTAGCCCTGGTTTAGTCCTGGTTTAGCCCTGGTTTAGTCCTGGTTTAGCCCTGGTTTAGACCTGGTTTAGTCCTGGTTTAGTCCTGGTTTAGCCCTGGTTTAGCCCTGGTTTAGTCCTGGTTTAGTCCTGGTTTAGTCCTGGTTTAATCCTGGTTTAGTCCTGGTTTAGTCCTGGTTTAGTCCTGGTTTAGACCTGGTTTAGTCCTGGTTTAGTCCTGGTTTAGACCTGGTTTAGTCCTGGTTTAGTCCTGGTTTAGACCTGGTTTAGTCCTGGTTTAGCCCTGGTTTAGTCCTGGTTTAGTCCTGGTTTAGACCTGGTTTAGTCCTGGTTTAGTCCTGGTTTAGACCTGGTTTAGCCCTGGTTTAGTCCTGGTTTAGTCCTGGTTTAGCCCTGGTTTAGTCCTGGTTTAGTCCTGGTTTAGTCCTGGTTTAGACCTGGTTTAGACCTGGTTTAGTCCTGGTTTAGTCCTGGTTTAGCCCTGGTTTAGTCCTGGTTTAGCCCTGGTTTAGTCCTGGTTTAGTCCTGGTTTAGTCCTGGTTTAGACCTGGTTTAGACCTGGTTTAGTCCTGGTTTAGTCCTGGTTTAGCCCTGGTTTAGTCCTGGTTTAGTCCTGGTTTAGTCCTGGTTTAGTCCTGGTTTAGCCCTGGTTTAGTCCTGGTTTAGTCCTGGTTTAGACCTGGTTTAGTTCTGGTTTAGTCCTGGTTTAGTCCTGGTTTACCTCCTGTTTAAGTCCTGGGTCTAGTCCTGGTTTAGTCCTGGTTTAGTCCTGGTTTAGCCCTGGTTTAGCCCTGGTTTAGTCCTGGTTTAGTCCTGGTTTAGAGAGAGGACTGAGAGAGAGAGAGAGAGAGAGAGAGTGAGTGAGAGAGAGAGAGAGAGAGGACTGGGAGAGAGAGTGAGAGAGAGAGAGAGAGAGAGAGAGAGAGAGAGAGAGAGAGAGAGACTGTAATACTAAAGTAAAAATAGAACCAACAACGCCACCTAGTGAATCTAACTCCAGGGAATAACTTTAGCTACAGCTGGGTTCCCTGTTACAAAGTGCACAGGTAAATCTGGCAAAATGAAGATAAAAACAAGAAGGTAAGTGGCAATAGTTTATTTATATTTATTACAATCAAAACAATCAATAATTTACTTCATTTATATTTTATATAGCAACAATCTAGTTAAATATTAAGCAAAATAGCAAATGCCAAAGTATATTAAGAGTCTTCAACCAAAATCAATACAAATTTCTTCTGGGGAACATAACCGGTCTAAAGTGCAGTCAAATCAAACGTTAAATAGTAAAGTGCAAAGCCAAGTAAAATCTAAAGTGCGGTGGTAAAGGTGGAAAAGGCAGACACCGGTGAAACGAGCTGTTTTGGCCTCTCACAAACTCAATGTAAAAGAACAGAGGATTACTCAAACCTGCATAAATGAAACAAAACATGACTCAAGGTCTGTTTTAGCTCAGAAAAGTTGATTTTGCAGGATATAGCCCCTTTAAACTGTGGTCAGTGTGGTGTGGAGCAGCAGCTCATGTTTAAAATATCACAGTTGTTATAATGTTTTGTCTTCAATCTTGGAGAAAAGCAAAACCATAAAAATACTGTTTTCTTCAAAATTTCCTGGGGAAACACAACCCTGCTTTACATTGTCCCACAAAGATAGAGAAATACTTTTTATAAACAGCAGCGGCTTCACAAGTCCCAGCTTCAACAGACAACGAGCATTAATACATCAGGACTAAACCAGGACTAAACCAGGACTAAACCAGGTCTAAACCAGGACTAAACCAGGTCTAAACCAGGTCTAAACCAGGACTAAACCAGGTCTAAACCAGGACTAAACCAGGACTAAACCAGGTCTAAACCAGGACTAAACCAGGTCTAAACCAGGACTAAACCAGGACTAAACCAGGACTAAACCAGGTCTAAACCAGGTCTAAACCAGGACTAAACCAGGTCTAAACCAGGTCTAAACCAGGACTAAACCAGGACTAAACCAGGTCTAAACCAGGTCTAAACCAGGTCTAAACCAGGACTAAACCAGGTCTAAACCAGGTCTAAACCAGGTCTAAACCAGGACTAAACCAGGTCTAAACCAGGACTAAACCAGGTCTAAACCAGGTCTAAACCAGGTCTAAACCAGGTCTAAACCAGGTCTAAACCAGGACTAAACCAGGTCTAAACCAGGACTAAACCAGGTCTAAACCAGGTCTAAACCAGGACTAAACCAGGTCTAAACCAGGACTAAACCAGGTCTAAACCAGGTCTAAACCAGGTCTAAACCAGGACTAAACCAGGTCTAAACCAGGACTAAACCAGGTCTAAACCAGGTCTAAACCAGGTCTAAACCAGGTCTAAACCAGGACTAAACCAGGTCTAAACCAGGACTAAACCAGGACTAAACCAGGGCTAAACCAGGACTAAACCAGGACTAAACCAGGACTAAACCAGGACTAAACCAGGTCTAAACCAGGTCTAAACCAGGACTAAACCAGGACTAAACCAGGTCTAAACCAGGACTAAACCAGGTCTAAACCAGGACTAAACCAGGACTAAACCAGGACTAAACCAGGACTAAACCAGGACTAAACCAGGACTAAACCAGGACTAAACCAGGGCTAAACCAGGTCTAAACCAGGTCTAAACCAGGTCTAAACCAGGACTAAACCAGGTCTAAACCAGGACTAAACCAGGTCTAAACCAGGTCTAAACCAGGTCTAAACCAGGTCTAAACCAGGTCTAAACCAGGACTAAACCAGGTCTAAACCAGGACTAAACCAGGACTAAACCAGGGCTAAACCAGGACTAAACCAGGACTAAACCAGGACTAAACCAGGACTAAACCAGGTCTAAACCAGGTCTAAACCAGGACTAAACCAGGACTAAACCAGGTCTAAACCAGGACTAAACCAGGTCTAAACCAGGTCTAAACCAGGTCTAAACCAGGACTAAACCAGGTCTAAACCAGGACTAAACCAGGACTAAACCAGGACTAAACCAGGACTAAACCAGGTCTAAACCAGGACTAAACCAGGTCTAAACCAGGACTAAACCAGGACTAAACCAGGACTAAACCAGGTCTAAACCAGGACTAAACCAGGTCTAAACCAGGTCTAAACCAGGACTAAACCAGGACTAAACCAGGGCTAAACCAGGTCTAAACCAGGTCTAAACCAGGACTAAACCAGGTCTAAACCAGGACTAAACCAGGTCTAAACCAGGACTAAACCAGGACTAAACCAGGACTAAACCAGGGCTAAACCAGGTCTAAACCAGGTCTAAACCAGGTCTAAACCAGGACTAAACCAGGTCTAAACCAGGACTAAACCAGGTCTAAACCAGGTCTAAACCAGGTCTAAACCAGGTCTAAACCAGGTCTAAACCAGGACTAAACCAGGTCTAAACCAGGACTAAACCAGGTCTAAACCAGGTCTAAACCAGGACTAAACCAGGTCTAAACCAGGACTAAACCAGGTCTAAACCAGGTCTAAACCAGGACTAAACCAGGTCTAAACCAGGACTAAACCAGGTCTAAACCAGGACTAAACCAGGTCTAAACCAGGACTAAACCAGGTCTAAACCAGGTCTAAACCAGGACTAAACCAGGGCTAAACCAGGTCTAAACCAGGTCTAAACCAGGTCTAAACCAGGACTAAACCAGGTCTAAACCAGGTCTAAACCAGGTCTAAACCAGGTCTAAACCAGGTCTAAACCAGGACTAAACCAGGTCTAAACCAGGACTAAACCAGGTCTAAACCAGGTCTAAACCAGGACTAAACCAGGTCTAAACCAGGACTAAACCAGGTCTAAACCAGGTCTAAACCAGGACTAAACCAGGTCTAAACCAGGACTAAACCAGGTCTAAACCAGGACTAAACCAGGTCTAAACCAGGACTAAACCAGGTCTAAACCAGGTCTAAACCAGGACTAAACCAGGGCTAAACCAGGACTAAACCAGGACTAAACCAGGACTAAACCAGGACTAAACCAGGTCTAAACCAGGTCTAAACCAGGACTAAACCAGGACTAAACCAGGTCTAAACCAGGACTAAACCAGGTCTAAACCAGGTCTAAACCAGGTCTAAACCAGGACTAAACCAGGTCTAAACCAGGACTAAACCAGGACTAAACCAGGACTAAACCAGGACTAAACCAGGTCTAAACCAGGACTAAACCAGGTCTAAACCAGGACTAAACCAGGACTAAACCAGGACTAAACCAGGACTAAACCAGGTCTAAACCAGGACTAAACCAGGTCTAAACCAGGTCTAAACCAGGACTAAACCAGGACTAAACCAGGTCTAAACCAGGTCTAAACCAGGTCTAAACCAGGGCTAAACCAGGTCTAAACCAGGTCTAAACCAGGGCTAAACCAGGTCTAAACCAGGTCTAAACCAGGTCTAAACCAGGTCTAAACCAGGTCTAAACCAGGGCTAAACCAGGTCTAAACCAGGTCTAAACCAGGGCTAAACCAGGGCTAAACCAGGTCTAAACCAGGGCTAAACCAGGTCTAAACCAGGTCTAAACCAGGGCTAAATCAGGTCTAAACCAGGGCTAAACCAGGACTAAACCAGGACTAAACCAGGTCTAAACCAGGTCTAAACCAGGACTAAACCAGGACTAAACCAGGACTAAACCAGGACTAAACCAGGACTAAACCAGGTCTAAACCAGGACTAAACCAGGTCTAAACCAGGTCTAAACCAGGACTAAACCAGGACTAAACCAGGTCTAAACCAGGTCTAAACCAGGGCTAAACCAGGTCTAAACCAGGTCTAAACCAGGGCTAAACCAGGTCTAAACCAGGGCTAAACCAGGACTAAACCAGGACTAAACCAGGTCTAAACCAGGACTAAACCAGGACTAAACCAGGTCTAAACCAGGTCTAAACCAGGTCTAAACCAGGGCTAAACCAGGTCTAAACCAGGTCTAAACCAGGGCTAAACCAGGGCTAAACCAGGTCTAAACCAGGGCTAAACCAGGACTAAACCAGGACTAAACCAGGTCTAAACCAGGACTAAACCAGGTCTAAACCAGGACTAAACCAGGTCTAAACCAGGACTAAACCAGGTCTAAACCAGGTCTAAACCAGGTCTAAACCAGGACTAAACCAGGTCTAAACCAGGTCTAAACCAGGTCTAAACCAGGGCTAAACCAGGACTAAACCAGGACTAAACCAGGACTAAACCAGGTCTAAACCAGGACTAAACCAGGTCTAAACCAGGACTAAACCAGGTCTAAACCAGGTCTAAACCAGGTCTAAACCAGGACTAAACCAGGTCTAAACCAGGACTAAACCAGGTCTAAACCAGGTCTAAACCAGGACTAAACCAGGGCTAAACCAGGTCTAAACCAGGACTAAACCAGGTCTAAACCAGGACTAAACCAGGTCTAAACCAGGTCTAAACCAGGACTAAACCAGGACTAAACCAGGTCTAAACCAGGACTAAACCAGGTCTAAACTAGGTCTAAACCAGGACTAAACCAGGACTAAACCAGGTCTAAACCAGGTCTAAACCAGGTCTAAACCAGGACTAAACCAGGACTAAACCAGGTCTAAACCAGGACTAAACCAGGACTAAACCAGGACTAAACCAGGTCTAAACCAGGACTAAACCAGGTCTAAACCAGGTCTAAACCAGGACTAAACCAGGGCTAAACCAGGTCTAAACCAGGACTAAACCAGGTCTAAACCAGGACTAAACCAGGTCTAAACCAGGACTAAACCAGGTCTAAACCAGGTCTAAACCAGGACTAAACCAGGACTAAACCAGGTCTAAACCAGGACTAAACCAGGTCTAAACTAGGTCTAAACCAGGACTAAACCAGGACTAAACCAGGTCTAAACCAGGTCTAAACCAGGTCTAAACCAGGACTAAACCAGGACTAAACCAGGTCTAAACCAGGACTAAACCAGGTCTAAACCAGGACTAAACCAGGTCTAAACCAGGACTAAACCAGGGCTAAACCAGGTCTAAACCAGGTCTAAACCAGGACTAAACCAGGTCTAAACCAGGACTAAACCAGGACTAAACCAGGACTAAACCAGGTCTAAACCAGGACTAAACCAGGTCTAAACCAGGACTAAACCAGGTCTAAACCAGGTCTAAACCAGGACTAAACCAGGACTAAACCAGGTCTAAACCAGGTCTAAACCAGGACTAAACCAGGACTAAACCAGGTCTAAACCAGGACTAAACCAGGTCTAAACCAGGACTAAACCAGGTCTAAACCAGGACTAAACCAGGGCTAAACCAGGTCTAAACCAGGACTAAACCAGGTCTAAACCAGGACTAAACCAGGTCTAAACCAGGACTAAATCAGGACTAAACCAGGACTAAACCAGGACTAAACCAGGTCTAAACCAGGACTAAACCAGGTCTAAACCAGGACTAAACCAGGTCTAAACCAGGACTAAATCAGGACTAAACCAGGACTAAACCAGGACTAAACCAGGACTAAACCAGGTCTAAACCAGGACTAAACCAGGACTAAACCAGGTCTAAACCAGGACTAAACCAGGTCTAAACCAGGACTAAACCAGGTCTAAACCAGGACTAAATCAGGACTAAACCAGGACTAAACCAGGTCTAAACCAGGACTAAACCAGGGCTAAACCAGGTCTAAACCAGGACTAAACCAGGTCTAAACCAGGACTAAACCAGGTCTAAACCAGGTCTAAACCAGGACTAAACCAGGACTAAACCAGGTCTAAACCAGGACTAAACCAGGTCTAAACTAGGTCTAAACCAGGACTAAACCAGGACTAAACCAGGTCTAAACCAGGTCTAAACCAGGTCTAAACCAGGACTAAACCAGGACTAAACCAGGTCTAAACCAGGACTAAACCAGGACTAAACCAGGACTAAACCAGGTCTAAACCAGGACTAAACCAGGTCTAAACCAGGTCTAAACCAGGACTAAACCAGGGCTAAACCAGGTCTAAACCAGGACTAAACCAGGTCTAAACCAGGACTAAACCAGGTCTAAACCAGGACTAAACCAGGTCTAAACCAGGACTAAACCAGGTCTAAACCAGGTCTAAACCAGGACTAAACCAGGACTAAACCAGGTCTAAACCAGGACTAAACCAGGTCTAAACTAGGTCTAAACCAGGACTAAACCAGGACTAAACCAGGTCTAAACCAGGTCTAAACCAGGTCTAAACCAGGACTAAACCAGGACTAAACCAGGTCTAAACCAGGACTAAACCAGGTCTAAACCAGGACTAAACCAGGTCTAAACCAGGACTAAACCAGGGCTAAACCAGGTCTAAACCAGGTCTAAACCAGGACTAAACCAGGTCTAAACCAGGACTAAACCAGGACTAAACCAGGACTAAACCAGGTCTAAACCAGGACTAAACCAGGTCTAAACCAGGACTAAACCAGGTCTAAACCAGGTCTAAACCAGGACTAAACCAGGACTAAACCAGGTCTAAACCAGGTCTAAACCAGGACTAAACCAGGACTAAACCAGGTCTAAACCAGGACTAAACCAGGTCTAAACCAGGACTAAACCAGGTCTAAACCAGGACTAAACCAGGGCTAAACCAGGTCTAAACCAGGACTAAACCAGGTCTAAACCAGGACTAAACCAGGTCTAAACCAGGACTAAATCAGGACTAAACCAGGACTAAACCAGGACTAAACCAGGTCTAAACCAGGACTAAACCAGGTCTAAACCAGGACTAAACCAGGTCTAAACCAGGACTAAATCAGGACTAAACCAGGACTAAACCAGGACTAAACCAGGTCTAAACCAGGACTAAACCAGGACTAAACCAGGTCTAAACCAGGACTAAACCAGGTCTAAACCAGGTCTAAACCAGGACTAAACCAGGTCTAAACCAGGACTAAACCAGGTCTAAACCAGGACTAAACCAGGTCTAAACCAGGACTAAACCAGGACTAAACCAGGACTAAACCAGGTCTAAACCAGGACTAAACCAGGTCTAAACCAGGACTAAACCAGGACTAAACCAGGACTAAACCAGGTCTAAACCAGGTCTAAACCAGGGCTAAACCAGGACTAAACCAGGTCTAAACCAGGTCTAAACCAGGTCTAAACCAGGACTAAACCAGGACTAAACCAGGACTAAACCAGGTCTAAACCAGGACTAAACCAGGACTAAACCAGGTCTAAACCAGGTCTAAACCAGGACTAAACCAGGACTAAACCAAAACTAAACCAGGTCTAAACCAGGTCTAAACCAGGACTAAACCAGGTCTAAACCAGGTCTAAACCAGGTCTAAACCAGGACTAAACCAGGACTAAACCAGGACTAAACCAGGTCTAAACCAGGACTAAACCAGGACTAAACCAGGACTAAACCAGGACTAAACCAGGTCTAAACCAGGACTAAACCAGGACTAAACCAGGTCTAAACCAGGTCTAAACCAGGTCTAAACCAGGTCTAAACCAGGACTAAACCAGGTCTAAACCAGGACTAAACCAGGTCTAAACCAGGACTAAACCAGGACTAAACCAGGACTAAACCAGGTCTAAACCAGGTCTAAACCAGGTCTAAACCAGGATTAAACCAGGTCTAAACCAGGACTAAACCAGGTCTAAACCAGGACTAAACCAGGACTAAACCAGGTCTAAACCAGGACTAAACCAGGTCTAACCCAGGTCTAAACCAGGACTAAACCAGGACTAAACCAGGACTAAACCAAGTCTAAACCAGGACTAAACCAGGTCTAAACCAGGACTAAACCAGGTCTAAACCAGGACTAAACCAGGTCTAAACCAGGTCTAAACCAGGTCTAAACCAGGACTAAACCAGGACTAAACCAGGTCTAAACCAGGACTAAACCAGGTCTAAACCAGGACTAAACCAGGTCTAAACCAGGACTAAACCAGGACTAAACCAGGACTAAACCAGGACTAAACCAGGTCTAAACCAGGACTAAACCAGGTCTAAACCAGGTCTAAACCAGGACTAAACCAGGACTAAACCAGGTCTAAACCAGGTCTAAACCAGGACTAAACCAGGTCTAAACCAGGTCTAAACCAGGTCTAAACCAGGACTAAACCAGGTCTAAACCAGGACTAAACCAGGACTAAACCAGGACTAAACCAGGACTAAACCAGGTCTAAACCAGGACTAAACCAGGTCTAAACCAGGTCTAAACCAGGACTAAACCAGGACTAAACCAGGTCTAAACCAGGTCTAAACCAGGTCTAAACCAGGGCTAAACCAGGTCTAAACCAGGTCTAAACCAGGGCTAAACCAGGTCTAAACCAGGTCTAAACCAGGTCTAAACCAGGTCTAAACCAGGTCTAAACCAGGGCTAAACCAGGTCTAAACCAGGTCTAAACCAGGGCTAAACCAGGGCTAAACCAGGTCTAAACCAGGGCTAAACCAGGTCTAAACCAGGTCTAAACCAGGGCTAAATCAGGTCTAAACCAGGGCTAAACCAGGACTAAACCAGGACTAAACCAGGTCTAAACCAGGACTAAACCAGGACTAAACCAGGACTAAACCAGGACTAAACCAGGACTAAACCAGGTCTAAACCAGGACTAAACCAGGTCTAAACCAGGTCTAAACCAGGACTAAACCAGGACTAAACCAGGTCTAAACCAGGTCTAAACCAGGGCTAAACCAGGTCTAAACCAGGTCTAAACCAGGGCTAAACCAGGGCTAAACCAGGTCTAAACCAGGGCTAAACCAGGACTAAACCAGGACTAAACCAGGTCTAAACCAGGACTAAACCAGGACTAAACCAGGTCTAAACCAGGTCTAAACCAGGTCTAAACCAGGGCTAAACCAGGTCTAAACCAGGTCTAAACCAGGGCTAAACCAGGGCTAAACCAGGTCTAAACCAGGGCTAAACCAGGACTAAACCAGGACTAAACCAGGTCTAAACCAGGACTAAACCAGGTCTAAACCAGGACTAAACCAGGACTAAACCAGGACTAAACCAGGACTAAACCAGGTCTAAACCAGGACTAAACCAGGTCTAAACCAGGTCTAAACCAGGACTAAACCAGGACTAAACCAGGTCTAAACCAGGTCTAAACCAGGACTAAACCAGGTCTAAACCAGGTCTAAACCAGGGCTAAACCAGGGCTAAACCAGGGCTAAACCAGGTCTAAACCAGGACTAAACCAGGACTAAACCAGGACTAAACCAGGTCTAAACCAGGTCTAAACCAGGACTAAACCAGGACTAAACCAGGTCTAAACCAGGTCTAAACCAGGACTAAACCAGGTCTAAACCAGGTCTAAACCAGGACTAAACCAGGACTAAACCAGGTCTAAACCAGGACTAAACCAGGACTAAACCAGGACTAAACCAGGTCTAAACCAGGACTAAACCAGGACTAAACCAGGACTAAACCAGGTCTAAACCAGGTCTAAACCAGGTCTAAACCAGGACTAAATCAGGACTAAACCAGGTCTAAACCAGGTCTAAACCAGGACTAAACCAGGTCTAAACCAGGTCTAAACCAGGGCTAAACCAGGGCTAAACCAGGACTAAACCAGGACTAAACCAGGTCTAAACCAGGACTAAACCAGGTCTAAACCAGGTCTAAACCAGGACTAAACCAGGTCTAAACCAGGTCTAAACCAGGTCTAAACCAGGACTAAACCAGGTCTAAACCAGGTCTAAACCAGGACTAAACCAGGACTAAACCAGGTCTAAACCAGGTCTAAACCAGGACTAAACCAGGTCTAAACCAGGACTAAACCAGGTCTAAACCAGGTCTAAACCAGGACTAAACCAGGTCTAAACCAGGACTAAACCAGGAGTAAACCAGGGCTAAACCAGGACTAAACCAGGACTAAACCAGGTCTAAACCAGGTCTAAACCAGGTCTAAACCAGGACTAAACCAGGTCTAAACCAGGAGTAAACCAGGAGTAAACCAGGGCTAAACCAGGACTAAACCAGGTCTAAACCAGGTCTAAACCAGGACTAAACCAGGTCTAAACCAGGACTAAACCAGGACTAAACCAGGACTAAACCAGGTCTAAACCAGGACTAAACCAGGTCTAAACCAGGACTAAACCAGGTCTAAACCAGGTCTAAACCAGGACTAAACCAGGTCTAAACCAGGTCTAAACCAGGTCTAAACCAGGTCTAAACCAGGACTAAACCAGGTCTAAACCAGGACTAAACCAGGTCTAAACCAGGTCTAAACCAGGTCTAAACCAGGACTAAACCAGGTCTAAACCAGATCTAAACCAGGTCTAAACCAGGACTAAACCAGGTCTAAACCAGGTCTAAACCAGGTCTAAACCAGGTCTAAACCAGGACTAAACCAGGTCTAAACCAGGACTAAACCAGGTCTAAACCAGGACTAAACCAGGACTAAACCAGGTCTAAACCAGGACTAAACCAGGTCTAAACCAGGACTAAACCAGGTCTAAACCAGGACTAAACCAGGTCTAAACCAGGTCTAAACCAGGACTAAACCAGGTCTAAACCAGGTCTAAACCAGGACTAAACCAGGTCTAAACCAGGACTAAACCAGGTCTAAACCAGGTCTAAACCAGGTCTAAACCAGGACTAAACCAGGTCTAAACCAGGAGTAAACCAGGAGTAAACCAGGGCTAAACCAGGACTAAACCAGGTCTAAACCAGGTCTAAACCAGGACTAAACCAGGTCTAAACCAGGACTAAACCAGGTCTAAACCAGGACTAAACCAGGACTAAACCAGGTCTAAACCAGGACTAAACCAGGTCTAAACCAGGACTAAACCAGGTCTAAACCAGGTCTAAACCAGGTCTAAACCAGGTCTAAACCAGGACTAAACCAGGTCTAAACCAGGACTAAACCAGGTCTAAACCAGGTCTAAACCAGGTCTAAACCAGGACTAAACCAGGTCTAAACCAGATCTAAACCAGGTCTAAACCAGGACTAAACCAGGTCTAAACCAGGTCTAAACCAGGTCTAAACCAGGTCTAAACCAGGTTTATCTTTTGTTTGAACAGTGACTTTCTGCTCAGGTCCAGCTCAGGTCATAAACCCTCACTGCAGGGACCAGACTTCACACAAAAAACAAGCTTAGCTCTAAAATCCTGACGGAGTGGAACAGGATTTTGAGGAGACTTGGTCCGGTTTTACTTTTGAACAAAAATAAAAACAGTAAAAGGAGCTGCACAGGTGCAGGTGGTTGGTGATAAACAGGACGGTCCTGTCAGAGCAGGTGCAGGTTTACAGTTAAAGTCCCGCCTCCTGATTGGTCAAAGGGCACTCATGTTGTAACTGACTTTAACGGCCCGGGAGCAACACACACTGGCAAAATAAAGTCCTGGTTTCAGACCTACACCGGGACTAAACCAGGACTAAACCAGGAGTAAACCAGGGCTAAACCAGGGCTAAACCAGGGCTAAACCAGGACTAAACCAGGACTTGTTTGTGGTCTGAGGTGAGTCCAGCCCCTGTCCTGAGGAAACATCAGCCCAGGGTTTAGACCAAAGACGTTTGTGAGCTCAGGAGAGAAGTCCTGGATCAAGTGGAACAGTTTATCTAAACAAACACATTAATGCTGATTCTTGTTGCCTGTGGTTGGAGCCAGTTTCAGTTTCAGTTTCAGTTTCAGTGAGTTGTTGTTGTGATGTGGTTTTACAGAGAAATGTTCTGATCCTCTGCATTTCTCAGTTTGTGTTTTTTACTGCAGATGAAAAACAAAACAACAGCACAGAGGCAGACAACAGAAGATAACACGAGTCCAAGTCTAATCCAGGGCACCGCTGTGCACCGTTCACAGTCCTCCTCATCTTTCTCTGTGGCTCCGCCCCTCGGAGTCTCTGTGGCTCCGCCCCTCGCAGTCTCTACTGCACAAACACATTTAAATTATGAGTTCATCATCCTCTCCTGGTTCAGGTTTAGTCCTGGTTTAGCCCTGGTTTAGTCCTGGTTTAGTCCTGGTTTAGTCCTGGTTTAGTCCTGGTTTAGCCCTGGTTTAGTCCTGGTTTAGTCCTGGTTTAGTCCTGGTTTAGTCCTGGTTTAGACCTGGTTTAGTCCTGGTTTAGTTCTGGTTTAGTCCTGGTTTAGCCCTGGTTTAGTCCTGGTTTAGTCCTGGTTTAGTCCTGGTTTAGACCTGGTTTAGCCCTGGTTTAGTCCTGGTTTAGTCCTGGTTTAGTCCTGGTTTAGATCTGGTTTAGTCCTGGTTTAGTCCTGGTTTAGTCCTGGTTTAGTCCTGGTTTAGTCCTGGTTTAGTCCTGGTTTAGCCCTGGTTTAGTCCTGGTTTAGTCCTGGTTTAGCCCTGGTTTAGCCCTGGTTTAGTCCTGGTTTAGTCCTGGTTTAGTCCTGGTTTAGACCTGGTTTAGCCCTGGTTTAGTCCTGGTTTAGATCTGGTTTAGTCCTGGTTTAGTCCTGGTTTAGCCCTGGTTTAGTCCTGGTTTAGTCCTGGTTTAGTCCTGGTTTAGCCCTGGTTTAGTCCTGGTTTAGTCCTGGTTTAGTCCTGGTTTAGTCCTGGTTTAGTCCTGGTTTAGCCCTGGTTTAGTCCTGGTTTAGTCCTGGTTTAGCCCTGGTTTAGTCCTGGTTTAGTCCTGGTTTAGTCCTGGTTTAGCCCTGGTTTAGTCCTGGTTTAGCCCTGGTTTAGTCCTGGTTTAGATCTGGTTTAGTCCTGGTTTAGTCCTGGTTTAGCCCTGGTTTAGTCCTGGTTTAGTCCTGGTTTAGTCCTGGTTTAGTCCTGGTTTAGCCCTGGTTTAGTCCTGGTTTAGTCCTGGTTTAGTCCTGGTTTAGATCTGGTTTAGTCCTGGTTTAGTCCTGGTTTAGTCCTGGTTTAGCCCTGGTTTAGCCCTGGTTTAGTCCTGGTTTAGCCCTGGTTTAGACCTGGTTTAGCCCTGGTTTAGTCCTGGTTTAGTCCTGGTTTAGTCCTGGTTTAGCCTCACCTGGCTCTGTCACAGTCAGGTTGGTGCACTGTGAGACCTGCTGTCTGCCCTGGGACGTCTGAACCAAAGCCACACAGCAGTACGTCCCACTGTCCTCCAGCGTCAGGTTCTTCAGGACCACGCTCAGGTCTCCGGTCTTCAGGTCCGGATCTCGGAGCTGGATGCGGTTTCTCAGAGGAGAGGTGTCTGTGTCCAGGAGCTTGTGGTCTCTGTGGATCAGGACGTTGCCTCGAGGACTCATCCAATCCAGGATTAAGGCCGTCCCCTCAGGAGGTCCCACACAGCTCAGGACACTGTCCTCTCCAGCCCTCGAGACCACGTCTGCAAAATAAAACAGAATATTTACAGTTTTATGGTTTAATCCTGCTTTAGTTCTGGGTTAGTCTTGGTATAAACCTGCACTGTAAACCTGGATTTTCTGTTTTTTAAAATGTTTAGCTGTCATTAATATTTTGATTGGAGGGGGACCTTAATCTTAATCAGATTAAGGTCATATTCAGAATAAGCCTTAATCAGAATAAGAAACCTGGAGTATTCTGATCTTAATCAGATTATTGCTGCATGAAAACACCTTAATCAGATTATTGCTTGTTCTCACCTTTTTGTCGACGTTAAGGTGGCTTTGTGACTGATAAAAACTTTCTTAATACAAGAGAAAACAGGCAAAGCCCTGATTCTTAGCAAAACAAGCTAGCAGTTACCAGCGGCTATTAGCTAATAGCCGCACCGTGGGGCTCTCGCTCTCATTTATTTTTAACGTTATATTAACATGAGTCAAACTAGTGATGTTATATAGTGAATTATTAAAAAGTAGGGTCAGTACAGTTGCACAACACGGAATATATACTGCACAGAAAACTGGGACTAAACAGGAAACAGAAGGTGTAGCGTAGCGTTAGCATTAGCTTCATACCTACACTCCAGGATTTACTCTCATCCTTTTATTAAATACTGACAACAGCAATGTTTTAAATATCTGCTATAAATGTGTTTTATATCTCATGTATTAACACAACATTTAAAATTTAACTTAAGCTTAATCAGAATATGCTCTTGACATGTAAACAGGAACATTTCAATTCCAGTAGCTCCTGTAAACACTTTATTCAGAGTATGAGCTTAATCTGAATATGGACCTTAATCGGATTATGATGTGCCGTGTAAACGGCGTCAGTGTCAGCAGCAGAAACAGAGAATGGACGAGGTTTTGGATGATCGTCACAGCTTTAAAACTTGTGGTAAGTTTATAAAACTGTAATTCTGAACAAGTAACAGTGCAGTTCCTGCCATAGCGACTCCTAAATTAAACCTAGGTTTAAAACTAAATCATTTTTGAGAGATATTCTCATGGTTTTGACGTGTGTCGGAGCTGTGGAAACATCAGTTTTTCACCATACTGTGTAGTTAGCCTTCATTAGCACAGTGTAGCTGTGTTTAGCATGTAGGAATTAGCATCAGTATGACGGCTAACACCATGCGGCCTAAACAGGTTACAGTGTTGTAGGCAATCAACATGTACTGTATAATGGGACCGCTTGGTGTTTTAGCATAGAAACTGTTCTTTTGCACTTATTTTATTAATATTAGCGAGGTTAGCTTGTTCAGTCGTGCCATGTGTTCTCTGAAACACAGCTTCTTCCCTCCTTTATGCTGCGTTCACACCGGACGCGTTTGAGGCGTCAAATTCGCGTCCGACGCGTCTGGTTGGACGCTTGAACATTTTGAAGTCAGACGCTTCATTCGCGCGCCCAATTTTGCTCTGTTCCCGCGTCAAAACAAATGTGTTCAGATGCGAATTCGCGTCATGGGAGGAGTCTGTTGTGCCAGGGTAATGGCCGCTCATTCAGGGCTAAATTCAACTGAGGCCACGCCGGTTTGCTCACCTGTGTCCCGGGTCGGTGCGAGGACATGTCCCCAGGACACTACTGCTGTTTTTAGGCACTCAACTCCAGCAGCAGAGCGGAGATAAGGAAGAGTTTTTTCTTGTTTAATAGCGGTCTCTAGTGGTTTTAGCGGGTTATAGGCTAGGCTAGCAGTCAGTACACAGACTGTTTTCCCTGTTGTTTTGGGAAGTACAGTAACTGCTAATCCAACGAGCTCAGCTTAGCTCAGGCTAAAGTTAAGGTCCCCTCTGTCTTGTTACTATCTTTTTGACTGCTGTCTTTATAAAAGTAGCAGAGCTGCTGTAGTTTATAGCTCCAGGTTCACATTGACAGCTTCGATGAGTCCACTGTGATTGTTTTGATGGATCTCCGCTTCCTACGTCCTCCCACGTCACTGCAGGAGCTAGATCCGCGAATATTTGCCAAAGTTCAGATTTTTCAACTCGGTGTCGAGAGCGTCAGACGTGTCGACGCTTGATTCGCGCCGCGCTGGACGCTTGATTCGCGCCGCAGGATGTCTAGACGTGCGTTTACATAGACTTAACATGAAAACCAGATGCCTCAAACGCGTCCGGTGTGAACGCAGCATTATTCCTCTGCTGAGCCTGTGTGAGGCTTAGATTTTCTCAGTTTTAAACAGATGGTCACTTTTTTAATTTTTAAACTATTGTCACCTTAGCTGTAAAGCTCTGTCCCAGTACCCGCACTACACACTACACACTTTGTTGAAGTGCGCATTTTCTGAAAGTGCGTGAGTGCACGAGGCTGCAGGGGGGTTATAAAGGAGAATTGGGACACTCCACACTTCTTTGACACAGGCGCTATGAAATTCACCAGAAAACATTTAAAAACATTTAATAAAATAAACAGCGCTGTCTTTTTGCGGTGTGTTTGCTAAACTGCTGCTGGATTTATCTGAAAGTTAATAACAGATGATAAGTGGATCGTTCTGCCACAGAAACATCAGCGGTGTCTAACATTTTGTTGTTTTCTGGACAATAAGCACTTTCATTTAAAATGTCCATCAGTTTAGTGTTAATGTTTTTCATTTTTTACCGTTAGCGCTCACTGCTAAGTTGCTAAGAAACAAATGCAGCGTTGTTTAAAAACATCACAATGAAATGCATTATGGGCAATCAGAATTCAAAGTACACACACATCTGCTTCACACAACTAACCAGAGACACAGCAGAGCATAAACCCGCCCCTCTGAGAAAGGTAAAGAGTTGGTTCTCTGGTTTTCTCCGTGTCCAGACTTGTTCAGAGCCATCATCAGGGAAAATACAGAAAGAAACCTTTGGCTCTCTGCCTCTGACACAAACGTTCTTCTCAAAAGCAGCCATAAAGCCTGACAATAAAGTCTAGATCTATTTCCCCCACAAATGATTCACAGTGTATTTGTGGTTATTTTACCTCAGGGAGCACTTTTACAGCCCATAGTTACCACATTTCTATAATTTAAGGTTAGAGAATGAGTGTTATAGTAAGGTGTTAGAGTTAAACACTGACACGCTCCACTTTTACAGCACTGCACACAAAGATCCAGGTCCCCGGCCTCCAAACACTGCTCCTAAAACCTACAGCAACTACCAACACGTGTTCATACCTGCGAGTTTTTGGTAAGAACCCAACAACAGAGTAAAAAAAGACAACAGTTCAGTTCTTACCTGGAGCAGAGTCTGAAGCCACAGCACAGATCCACAGCTTTACAACAAAAAAACAAAACACAAAGATCATTTTAGAGAAAATCTGAGCATGCTACAGAACAAGAGAGAGAGAGGACTGAGAGAGAGAGTGAGAGAGAGAGAGAGAGAGAGAGAGAGAGAGACTGTAATACTAAAGTAAAAATAGAACCAACAACGCCACCTAGTGAATCTAACTCCAGGGAATAACTTTAGCTACAGCTGGGTTCCCTGTTACAAAGTGCACAGGTAAATCTGGCAAAATGAAGATAAAAACAAGAAGGTAAGTGGCAATAGTTTATTTATATTTATTACAATCAAAACAATCAATAATTTACTTCATTTATATTTTATATAGCAACAATCTAGTTAAATATTAAGCAAAATAGCAAATGCCAAAGTATATTAAGAGTCTTCAACCAAAATCAATACAAATTTCTTCTGTGGAACATAACCGGTCTAAAGTGCAGTCAAATCAAACGTTAAATAGTAAAGTGCAAAGCCAAGTAAAATCTAAAGTGCGGTGGTAAAGGTGGAAAAGGCAGACACCGGTGAAACGAGCTGTTTTGGCCTCTCACAAACTCAATGTAAAAGAACAGAGGATTACTCAAACCTGCATAAATGAAACAAAACATGACTCAAGGTCTGTTTTAGCTCAGAAAAGTTGATTTTGCAGGATATAGCCCCTTTAAACTGTGGTCAGTGTGGTGTGGAGCAGCAGCTCATGTTTAAAATATCACAGTTGTTATAATGTTTTGTCTTCAATCTTGGAGAAAAGCAAAACCATAAAAATACTGTTTTCTTCAAAATTTCCTGGGGAAACACAACCCTGCTTTACATTGTCCCACAAAGATAGAGAAATACTTTTTATAAACAGCAGCGGCTTCACAAGTCCCAGCTTCAACAGACAACGAGCATTAATACATCAGGACTAAACCAGGACTAAACCAGGTCTAAACCAGGTCTAAACCAGGACTAAACCAGGTCTAAACCAGGTCTAAACCAGGTCTAAACCAGGACTAAACCAGGTCTAAACCAGGTCTAAACCAGGGCTAAACCAGGTCTAAACCAGGACTAAACCAGGTCTAAACCAGGACTAAACCAGGACTAAACCAGGGCTAAACCAGGACTAAACCAGGAGTAAACCAGGTCTAAACCAGGTCTAAACCAGGGCTAAACCAGGTTTATCTTTTGTTTGAACAGAGACTTTCTGCTCAGGTCCAGCTCAGGTCATAAACCCTCACTGCAGGGACCAGACTTCACACAAAAAACAAGCTTAGCTCTAAAATCCTGACGGAGTGGAACAGGATTTTGAGGAGACTTGGTCTGGTTTTACTTTTGAACAAAAATAAAAACAGTAAAAGGAGCTGCACAGGTGCAGGTGGTTGGTGATAAACAGGACGGTCCTGTCAGAGCAGGTGCAGGTTTACAGTTAAAGTCCCGCCTCCTGATTGGTCAAAGGGCACTCATGTTGTAACTGACTTTAACGGCCCGGGAGCAACACACACTGGCAAAATAAAGTCCTGGTTTCAGACCTACACCGGGACTAAACCAGGACTTGTTTGTGGTCTGAGATGAGTCCAGCCCCTGTCCTGAGGAAACATCAGCCCAGGGTTTAGACCAAAGACGTTTGTGAGCTCAGGAGAGAAGTCCTGGATCAAGTGGAACAGTTTATCTAAACAAACACATTAATGCTGATTCTTGTTGCCTGTGGTTGGACCCAGTTTCAGTTTCAGTTTCAGTTTCAGTTTCAGTGAGTTGTTGTTGTGATGTGGTTTTACAGAGAAATGTTCTGATCCTCTGCACTTCTCAGTTTGTGTTTTTTACTGCAGATGAAAAACAAAACAACAGCACAGAGGCAGACAACAGAAGATAACACGAGTCCAAGTCTAATCCAGGGCACCGCTGTGCACCGTTCACAGTCCTCATCTTTCTCTGTGGCTCCGCCCCTCGGAGTCTCTGTGGCTCCGCCCCTCGGAGTCTCTGTGACTCCGCCCCTCGGAATCTCTGTGGCTCCGCCCGTCGCAGTCTCTACTGCACAAACACATTTAAATTATGAGTTCATCATCCTCTCCTGGTTCAGGTTTAGTCCTGGTTTAGTTCTGGTTTAGTCCTGGTTTAGCCCTGGTTTAGTCCTGGTTTAATCCTGGTTTAGTCCTGGTTTAGTCCTGGTTTAGACCTGGTTTAGTCATGGTTTAGTCCTGGTTTAGTCCTGGTTTAGACCTGGTTTAGTCCTGGTTTAGTCCTGGTTTAGACCTGGTTTAGTCCTGGTTTAGTCCTGGTTTAGACCTGGTTTAGTCCTGGTTTAGACCTGGTTTAGTCCTGGTTTAGTCCTGGTTTAGTCCTGGTTTAGACCTGGTTTCGTCCTGATTTAGTCCTGGTTTAGTCCTGGTTTAGACCTGGTTTAGACCTGGTTTCGTCCTGATTTAGTCCTGGTTTAGTCCTGGTTTAGACCTGGTTTAGTCATGGTTTAGTCCTGGTTTAGTCCTGGTTTAGTCCTGGTTTAGACCTGGTTTCGTCCTGATTTAGTCCTGGTTTAGTCCTGGTTTAGACCTGGTTTAGTCATGGTTTAGTCCTGGTTTAGTCCTGGTTTAGACCTGGTTTAGTCATGGTTTAGTCCTGGTTTAGTCCTGGTTTAGTCCTGGTTTAGTCCTGGTTTAGTCCTGGTTTAGTCCTGGTTCAGTCCTGGTTTAGACCTGGTTTAGTCCTGGTTTAGTCCTGGTTTAGCCCTGGTTTAGTCCTGGTTTAGCCCTGGTTTAGTCCTGGTTTAGACCTGGTTTAGTCCTGGTTTAGTCCTGGTTTAGACCTGGTTTAGTCCTGGTTTAGTCCTGGTTTAGTCCTGGTTTAGTCCTGGTTTAGACCTGGTTTCGTCCTGATTTAGTCCTGGTTTAGTCCTGGTTTAGACCTGGTTTAGTCATGGTTTAGTCCTGGTTTAGTCCTGGTTTAGACCTGGTTTAGTCATGGTTTAGTCCTGGTTTAGTCCTGGTTTAGTCCTGGTTTAGTCCTGGTTCAGTCCTGGTTTAGACCTGGTTTAGTCCTGGTTTAGTCCTGGTTTAGCCCTGGTTTAGTCCTGGTTTAGCCCTGGTTTAGTCCTGGTTTAGACCTGGTTTAGTCCTGGTTTAGTCCTGGTTTAGACCTGGTTTAGTCCTGGTTTAGTCCTGGTTTAGTCCTGGTTTAGCCCTGGTTTAGTCCTGGTTTAGCCCTGGTTTAGTCCTGGTTTAGACCTGGTTTAGTCCTGGTTTAGACCTGGTTTAGTCCTGGTTTAGCCCTGGTTTAGTCCTGGTTTAGCCCTGGTTTAGTCCTGGTTTAGTCCTGGTTTAGTCCTGGTTTAGCCCTGGTTTAGTCCTGGTTTAGCCCTGGTTTAGTCCTGGTTTAGACCTGGTTTAGCCCTGGTTTAGTCCTGGTTTAGACCTGGTTTAGTCCTGGTTTAGTCCTGGTTTAGCCCTGGTTTAGACCTGGTTTAGTCCTGGTCTAGTCCTGGTTTAGTCCTGGTTTAGTCCTGGTTTAGCCTCACCTGGCTCTGTCACAGTCAGGTTGGTGCACTGTGAGACCTGCTGTCTGCCCTGGGACGTCTGAACCAAAGCCACACAGCAGTACGTCCCACTGTCCTCCAGCGTCAGGTTCTTCAGGACCACGCTCAGGTCTCCGGTCTTCAGGTCCGGATCTCGGAGCTGGATGCGGTTTCTCAGAGGAGAGGTGTCTGTGTCCAGGAGCTTGTGGTCTCTGTAGATCAGGACGTTGCCTCGAGGACTCGTCCACTCCAGGATTAAGGCCGTCCCCTCAGGAGGTCCCACACAGCTCAGGACACTGTCCTCTCCAGCCCTCGAGACCACGTCTGCAAAATAAAACAGAATATTTACAGTTTTATGGTTTAATCCTGCTTTAGTTCTGGGTTAGTCTTGGTATAAACCTGCACTGTAATGTTGAATATTTCTACATATAGCTTTGTGTATTACCACTAAACTTATATTTTGATGTACTACTGCTAAGGTTAATAAATGCTTCAATATTAGTAAGAATGTTTTGATTCTAAAGGATGTTTTTCTCCTCTCAGAAGGTCACTCTGCGATTACATTGTGCATTTGCAAAAGTGCACAATAATGAGCTGGTTACAAAGTTAGGAAACTCAAGGTTACAGGTGGGGCCCTGCCGTTGCGTGGGACGCTCCTGAAGATAACGAAGTTAATGCACTGCAGTAATGAGAACTCTGGCCTGGAGGCACTGGAGTTTCTTGAAGAATACATTTTAATGCTATGCAGAAATCGTCATACATTGTCATACATAATATAAAAACTGTGACCACTCCTTTGTGGACGGCTTGCTCACCCTGTCCCTTTCAGTGGGGCACAGCTGTTGTTACCTCACCTGTGTGATACTAAAATAAACTTCTGACTTGATTATACTTCTGAATCATTGTCCTCTTTGATGCTTACACCCAAAATGAACAAATCTTAATAAATGGTGACCTGACGTGTGGGTGGAAAGCTTCTTCTGGAGGACTTTTGGACACATCGAGGCGGAGTTTGGTGACTGAGTCTGTGACAACCAGGGCCCACAAAATAAGGTAAGCAGAAAACCTTTTTAATAAAATTTCTGCACAGCTTAGTTTTTATTTCATAGGGTTGTCACTGTCTCAGAAATCTGTAATTCTCAGTCTTGTAAATTTAGAAAATGTTTTACAATATATATCTATATTTAGTTAATTGATTTTGAGTTTCTACACACGTAAGGTTGCAATAAGCACATACTAACACGTTAGGGAAAGATTATGAGCCGGTAAAAATCCTAGTTGGACTGGGGTGGCGCTAGGCCCGGTAAAGACTGGCAATAGACTCGGTCTATTGATCAGCCAGAGTTGGACTCTGAGGGTATCTTGTTTAATTCTTAATCAAATTACCTCTTGGAATAGGATCTGACGAGAACCTGGTGAACGTAGTCACTGCTAAGAAACATAAATACCCTAAAGACCAAGACGGTTGGACCGTGAAATAAAGGCTTGGAGCCTCCTGGGTTTGGAACCTGATGAACCGGCAGGGACAGATTTTTGTTTTCTTTTGGGGGTTACTGTGGGTGGTTTGGGTCTCTGTATTCATATTATAGGGCCAATACTGTGTAGGACACTTAGTAGTGTCCAAATTCCAGTAGAGGTTCTGAAACAGAGACTGTGTAGGCTGTATATTGTGGGGTGGAGAAAAAATAAAGGCGAAAGCCCGGGGCAATAGGACTGTTGGGTCTTTAAAACTGAAATCACACAGATCCTGATAGAACCCCGCCCCGCACAGACGCCACGGTCTCTGTGTAGAAGCTTGGGACAAGGTCAGATCCTGAGGGATCTCTGTGTGGTGAAAAGTTTAGATCCATGCATTAGGATTGTACATAAAATAACATTTCTATTCCCAGCAGTTTGAAGTACAGATGTGTAAATGTGGACTTGGTGACAGACAGTGACAGGACAGGGGTGGGAGGAGACTAAAAGTACTGTGTTACTGTACTTGAGTGAAAAGTTTAGATATTTCTCCTTTACTTAAGTGATTTTTGGGATAGATACATTTATTTCTACTTAGGTAGATTTTTGGAGCTAGTATTTGCACTTTTACTTCACTACATTTTAAAGATTGTTTTAAAAAATGATAAACAAATTGCAAGAATACATATAACTCTCCTTATCACTTTCCAAAATGAAGACTATCATCATATTTCAGTTTGAATTTGTGCATTGTACTTTTACTTCTACTTAAAAGTAGAATTGTAAAAAGCTATTTATAGCTAATAGTTTTACTTGAAAATACTTTTACTTTGGTGAATGTTTTTGAGCTCTCATTTGAAAAAAAAAAAAAAAAAAAAAGTAGACTACTTCCTCCACCGCTGCAAAATGGACAAAAACGAAACTTAACACAACTATGACAAAAGAGGAGTGGACTGGTGCTTTAGATTTATGTTTACTGTGGACAGAAAAGAAAAGGAAGCAGAAAGTGACAGAAAAGTTTGTGAAGTGTGTAAAGAGGTGCAGAGCAGAGGTTTGTTGGGACTAGAACAGGTAATAAACGTTCAAACTGTTGTCCATGCTGCTGGGACTCCACTTTTAGACCCTAAAAATAATTCCAGCACCAATAAAAATAATAAGAATTTAAAGAAAATGTTTAAATGCTATTATTGTGTATTTGAAATAGGTCATGTCAAATGTCTTGATCATATATATTAAAAATCAAATAGGCTTACTTTAACAAAAGCAAAAACACCCCTGTGCAGCAAATGGTTTGATGCTGCTGCTGTTGCTGCTCTCCCTCCTCCCCTCGTGCTGCAGCACAGACAGATGGCTCCTCTGTTTCTCTCTGACTGAGAGAAGTTAGGTACATACTGCTGAAGTTTGGGGCGCTTGTCAACAACGACATAAAAAAATATATATATATAAAAAAAAAACAACTACTACTTTTTAACATCAACTGACTGCAATATTAGGCCATCTCAAGCCAAATAATCTGAACTAAAATAAGTTTGTTTGTGGGACAAAAATGTGAGTGAAGCCTGAGCTGAGAAGAGTTAGAAGACGTCAAAAGAGGATTTAATGACATTTACCAATGCTATCCTCTGCATCCAAGTCTAACCTAAACTAAACCTTCTAGAGTTGTCTCTGAGTAGGTTTTATTGATTTTGTTCAATTTTTAACCATAGCACAGTTGTCAAATTTACTTTTAAGCTATAGTTAGTTAGTTAGTTATAGCTATAGTTAATAAAGTTAATTATTGCTCTCTAAGACATGCTTAAAACTTTCCAAAAAAGTTTCTTATAAAATAATATATTTTGTTCCAGCTCAGGCTGAGCAGCTCTAAAACTGAAACTCTACAATCATCTCTGAAAACGTACCTCCCTCACTTAACGATGGGAGCAGGCTACACTCACTGCAGTCGCCCCACAAATACAAACGCTGTAACTCAGATCAGGCACAGAGACAAAGGAGGCCTGAGACTAACTCAAGCTACTCACTCACAGACCTGACCTGTTACACCTCCCCAAACTCACAGAACTAGTTGCTCTTGACACAATGCCCTGTTATCAATGGGAATCAAACATAATACATCACATGGGACATTGCAATGCTAAAGCTAGCAGTCAGGAGAGTGAGCTGCAAAGGCTACAAGCTCAGGTGCTTGGGCTGCAGATACAACAAATGAGTGAAATAAAGAAAGAGTAAGATCAGGACAAGCAGGAGGCAAAGACTCACAGCACAAACTGCATCCTGCTCCAGTTCTACAGCTCCTCAGTTCACAACTAACTTTACACAACAACACCAAGATCCACTCAGGCAAAAAGGGCGTCATGGACGCATGAGACAATCTGATAAAATCATGTGCTACTAAGTCCTGAGGAAGGGACAGTTGTGACTTTTCCTGGTGGTCTCACAGTGAACTGTTCCAGGGGCCACTCTCTGTCAGACAAATGTTAATGACCCAACCTGAACCTGGGTCTGCTCTGGGCTACGGTGTTGGTTACTCCTGAATGAGGATCCTCTTCCTCTTCCTGTGCTGACTGAACACTGGTTACTATGGATACAACTGATACAGCCTTATAATCCACCAAAAGACTTTATACATTGGATATTTACATATCTCCAGGATGATGACCCAGTTTATGATACATGACATGGGATATGCCTCACCCAGACTCAGTGTGTGGTGACATTTCTGTGGGACCTGGGGGCGTGGCTGACCTGGGGGCGTGGCTGACCTGGGGGCGTGGCTGCTGCTGCTGAACTCTCCCCTACACAAACACATCTCTGTGCTCTCTCACCTGAGAGTGCACCACATATCACCTCAGCTGCAGACGCAGGTCACGAAGCCAAATCACCAGGCCCTGTGGTAAAGAAAGCATACAGCTGTTCCTGACTACACATTACTGTTTCATCCAGATGTTTCTGAGAGAGATGAGTTTGGCAGTGCAGTTCTCTTTCAGAAACAGGGGATGGTGTGGTTGGTCAACAAAATACTAATGTACCATAACTAAACTGGACAACACTGAGATGACACAATACAACAATATCTATGGCAGTAACTAAAACAACAACTTAAATGTCATATTTATATTTGTTTAAAATTTATTTTTTTTTAGCTTTTTTTTTTTTTAAAGTAAATTAATGAATTACCCCTCTTAAGTTCAGCTGTAATCCCAGAATTCCACAAGTTTACCTTTAACAGAAACACAGTTCTTCTTTATATCAGTTCTAACGCCTGTTTTTAAACATGTCCTCTCCCCTAAGGTTATATTTATCATCCCTATCTTCAAACATAAACAATATGCTATTTAGCAATTTTTTTACTTTCTACATAAATAATGCTGTATTAGGACTCACTAAATCATAGAATTTTACTGCTTGAAATTTGATAAATATTGGTTTAGATTCATTGTAAGCAGAATGGTTGATGATCCTTATGTTTGTTTTTTTTTCTGTAAAATAAAAATTGGTTTTGTATTTGTTGCATAAGTGTGCCCCCAAACTTCAACACAGTAGGTCATATCTGGTAGAACAAGAGAACAATAAAGCATGTATAGTGTAGTTTTGTTTAAAATATATTTAATTTTAGAAAGGATTGCAGTTGTTTGTGATATTTTTGTTTGAATATGGGTTATGTGCTGTTTATGAGATAAATTTTCATCAATTATTACTCCACAACATTATTTTAATTTACTCTTTCTAAAACCACATAAGTTAACATTAAATCCACATTATCTTTAATTTGTCCATTTTATTTGTGAAAATAAAGTGTCCAAGTTTATAGAGCAGATTTAAATTGTGCTGTAACTGAGCCAGAATAGTTTCCTGTTTGAGGCCCAAACTCTCCTCCAACAGTTGGCTCAGGTCCTGTTAACCTTGGAATTATCTCCTTTCTCTGTGATGATACAAAGTCTTCTGCTGGAATAAGACAAAAGTGGTCGAACCACTCTCTTGTGAATTAATAAAAATAATAATAATAATAACCTGATCCCTTAAGGACAGCATCTTTTATAATTTCTGATAACACAAATTATAATACAGCCTTGAAAATGACAGTTATTATTCTTCTGGACAGTTGCTGCTCAAAGTTTTACTCATAAACATCCATTTTGGTTCATCCCTGGCCTGGCGCCCCCTGCTGCACCTGCTGTGGACACTCAGTTTGTCACGTCCACTAAAGTTCATCCAGGTCAATATTATGGAGTTATAAAAAATCTTTAAGTAGCCATTCTGATGAGCCACTCCTCCTTTATCGTTTAAATTCCCCCAGTGGTCATTTCTATCATAGCAGCCTCTCTCTGCCGTTATCACCCCTCCTTTTTCTACTCTCAGCTGCTACCCTCTCTGCATATTTTTTTTCCTTTTTTTTTTTACTCTGTGACTCAAATGTTAGAATATAACTGAGTGTTGTAATAATAAGTAAGCATAAACAAATTGCATAATGAAAGTAAATATAAGTAAATAAAATTAGAAACCACAAAGTATGATTGTGATAAAGATTGTGTAGATAGTTGATAAATTGCAAGGTTACTCATAACTTTCTTCATTGCTTTTTAAAATTAACCTCATCACATCACTATATATAACAGAGTATTTGATTTTGCTTATGTTTAAAGATATTTTATTATAATCAGATCAAAGTTTATTACACATTGAGCCCCCGCTGGATGTGGGAGGGACTCACAACCAGCATTGGACAATCTACTAAACATTTAAGAGAGAGACAGCAGAACTGGTAGAAGCTGTGAGACTCCGTACTGAAGTCGCTGTGAGGAAATGCAAAGGACATGCAGGGGGAACGAGGCAGCAGATGAAACAGCAAAGAAAGCAGTTGGTTATGTGGGACCTTTTAGCAGAAAGTATACAGTCTGTGTGCAGACGAATGCAGAGAAATATGAGGGACATACAGTGAAGTTGACAGAAAGATGTTATTGACTTTGACTCATACAAGACTGTATGAGTGTTTGGACTGACAAAGGTGCAAAGAAGGACAAAAAATGACTATGGCACTATCATGATGGACGTCTAGTGGCACTTAGCAGACTATCAAGCATGTGTTAGCTACAGAAGCTCACAAGCTAGGACACATTTTGAAAACAAAGACTACCTCATTATGGTGACAAAAGTATGTAAATATTTTGTCATAAAACAGTTTGGAGATTGGTTGAGAGCAAATTACATTCTGTAAAGGTATTTGGCTAAAATCATTAACTTCATCAACATGAAAAGGGCTGTGTAATAAATTGAATTATAAATTGTACTTTTCATTGTGACCCAAAATAATTGTGATTATGATTTTTTCCATAATTGAGCAGCCCTAGTTGGATGCCTTGCCATTAGCACTGATGGTAACACCACAAACATCTGAATCTGTCTCCACATGAGATCTTCACTGGGAGAAGGATGGACTCCTCTCCAAACTCAAATAAGTGTCCATAGAAATGACCAAGACCATGAAATCTCTGACTACTACAAGTCAGGGACTAACTTGAGCCTAGTTCTCTCCCAACAGGTCCTGAACCTCGAGGATTCTCCTGACTCCACACTGAAAGACCCAATCAAACCCGGTACTGGGTAATGGTAAAGACTATTAAAGACTGTTAAATGGACTGAACCCAAATTTTTAGGTCCATATAAGTTACTTAACAGCCGCTCTAGAGCAGTTAGAGTCGAAAAGACAGACAAAAGTCAAAAGAGCAAGTTGAGTCATTGGATCCATATCACTCACTGTGTTAGGGCCCATCCTCCTGAACGCTCATTAGAACAGATTAGAACTGATTTGGCCTGACTCACTTAACCATGACTGTTGCGTTAACAGGGTGCTCCGTTAGAGGCACCATGCTCACCCCATTTCTGTTTACTATTCTGATTGTCCCACCTATTTTCTGGTACTTCGAATCAGGCCAACCTACCACTTCTCTTAACACTCATAACAGGACTAAAAGAGGAGCCCAAGGTCCTTCTCATTGGTTTGGAATGATACCACCTTTCTCAGATTCAGTACAAAAAATAAAAATAAAAAATAAAAATAGATGGTATAATTGGCTTTCTACCTGTGCTAATTTATAACTCTCAGGACAACCATGCCTAGTATGTACACCTTTTTATCCAGACTCAAGCTCCTTTTCTTATATTTCTAATCATCTTTGTTTCCCAAACTCTTACTTAGATTAGCACTGTTTCTGACTCTTAGGTTAAACACAGGGAAAGTTACATTTTTAGATTATTATTTTTGGGGTATTTGATGTTTTTCTTTTAAGGTTGGTTTAATCATATTCATGTACGAGTACTGTGGATCTATATAAGTGTCTTTGGACGGTTGCTGGGGCAGCAGAACCATGAGATTCTTTTCCCATCTGAAAGTCAGAAGGTTACAGAACGTAGAACTGCTGATGGGTTTTTCGGTCTCATACTGAATAGATCCACATGCTTACATTATTCTTATTTTATTTTTATGTTAGCTTATTGCAGTCATGTAAGAGTAATGTATGGTATGGAGGGTTACAATGGCTCCAGATTACAACGGATAATCTGTACATGGTTAGTTTAGATTACTCTTGGTTGTGTTTTGCTTTAGCATAACAGGTTATGGGTTTGTCTTTTTTCTTTGGGGTTTTATATTATGCTTTTTAGAGGTTTTGCTTTTTGTTTTTTATTTATTTATTTATTTTTTATTTTTTATGTTTGTGTGATGTCTTTGTTTTTAGAGGTTGTTTCACACCATGTGATATGGTGTGAAAAGGGGGAATTGTTGAATATTTCTACATAGCTTTGTGTATTACCACTAAACTTATATTTTGATGTACTACTGCTAAGGTTAATAAACGCTTCAATATTAGTAAGAATGTTTTGATTCTAAAGGATGTTTTTCTCCTTTCACTCTAAAGGTCACTCTGCGATTACATTGTGCATTTGCAAAAGTGCACAATAATGAGCTGGTTACAAAGTTAGGAAACTCCAGGTTACAGGTGGGGCCCTGCCGTTGCGTGGGACGCTCCTGAAGATAACGAAGTTAATGCACCGCAGTAATGAGAACTCTGTGGCCTGTTTCTTGAAGAAAACATTTTAATGAAATGCAGAAATCGTCATACATTGTCATACATAATATAAAAACTGTGACCACTCCTTTGTGGACGGCTTGCTCACCCTCTCCCTTTCAGTGGGGCACAGCTGTTGTTACCTCACCTGTGTGATACTAAAATAAACTTCTGACTTGATTATACTTCTGAATCATCGTCCTCTTTGATGCTTACACCCAAAATGAACAAATCCTAATACTTTGGAACAAAGTACATTTCTAATTTATATAAACGACACAGAGGTTTGACTTTTTTCAGTGCAGTCACCATGCAACAGACGCAGTGGTGACAGAAATATAACAGAGATCATTTACTTAGTCCTGGTTAATCCTGCTTTAGATCTGGTTTGTCCTCGTTTAGGTTTGGTGTTTGGTTGTTTAATACATTTTAATTACAATAAGGTGTAAAGACCGAAAGAAAGAAAGAAAGAACGAAAGGGGATGTCCACTTCAAGTCAAGACCTGAAGCTTTCATTTAAGGCACATGTGTCAAACTCAAGGCCCGCGGGCCAAACGTGGCCCGCAGGATAATTTCTTTTGGCCCGCGAGATCATTTCCATTTTATATTAATAATGGCCCGCCGATATATTGTGCTCGATCTGTTTGAACTACATCTCCCATAATGCACTGCAGAAGCGGCGCCGCTGCGCGCCGGCACTGCCCCTCCCCCGCTGTTTTAGCGAGCGGCATTTAACGAGCCGCAGGAGCAGAGAGAGAGTGAAGGATTCTCCAACAGGAAATTTAACTTTCCACAAAAGAAATGGACAAAGAGGGCTCAGTGAGAGCAGGAGCTTCTTAAACACTGGGACTCTCTGTAAACGCTCTACACTTTGTTTGTTGAGCTCATGTAGCAGTAATAAAACCACGCTCCAACCACACAGCAGTGTAAGAACATCTCCTTTACAAACCGTACGTCTTTAAAAACAGAAAACCAAGTTGTGTCAGTAAAACCAAGAGAGTTGTCTAAGTTCATTCACAGCACTGCCCTCCGTCGCTCTTTTTCCTTTCTCTCTGTCGCTACTTGTGCTCTAATGCACTCATTAACACACAGCGAGCTAAACCTGCCCAGAAAGAGCTATAATCCTGCTCACACTGTGTCCTGCAGAGGACAGAGAGCTGGACAGTAGTTTGCTCAATAAAAGTAAAGTAGGCCTATAATACGTGTTTGTGTGTAGGAGCTGACTGATTTACATCAGGGGCATGACATGCACCTAAATATTTATCTGCTGTAGTTCACTGTCACAGTAAAACAGAGTGGACCTGATGAAAACATCTGTCTTATATGAGGAGTTAGGTAACTGTGGCAGTAAATAATACTTCATAAATAAATAATTGTCCAGTGTTAGTCAGGAGTCTGTGGCCTATTTGTTGTTATTTGTTGAGTTCTGATTTAAAACAAAACTACAAAGCCCATTAAAACCACAAATCTACAGCTGTAGTTCTGTGGGGAAGTATTATTCTATGTTAAAAAGCCTATTGTAGCCTAACTGAGAACAAAAATACAGAGGCTGGCTTTATTATTTATATAATTCTCTTATTCAGCCCACGACCAAGACTGGTTTTCTAATTTTGGCCCCAGCTCCGATTGAGTTTGACACATCTGCTTTAAAACATGACTGACTGAAAGATGTTTTGATGATGAGTGACTCAAACCACAGTCTAGACTTGAAACTGAGTTCTTAATTAAACAAACTGTCTCAAAATAACATTAATAACTAATAACTGTCTCAAAAAGTCAGTTGTAGTAAAACTGCTCTGGTACAGTTTATAAAACACTTCTTACCTGGGTTTGAGGAAGCAGCGACAGCGCACCAAAAACTCAAACACGCGACAAAACCACAGAGTTCTGCTCGTGTGGACACAGTCACACGCGCCATGATGATGATGATGGTGATGATGATGATGATGATGATGATGATGATGATGATGAAATCACCCACGAAGCGCCAGGGTCCGTGAGTCCGCGGTGGTGCCGCTGACAGAGCCGTGCGTCTCTGTCCCGTCCCGTGGGTGAATGTGAGCTCTGCAGCTTTTTCAAAAATGCTGATTTAAATTTGGGGCGGGGACAAACGGCAGAGCCTAACACAGAAACCTGCAGCTAAATCCTGACAGAGAAGAGCTCAAGCTTTGTGTCAGTTTTTATTTCGTGTTGATAGTTTCAGGAATCACAGAGATATGCACTGTTAAAGTTTGTAAAAGCATTAAAGCTTCATTACAAGACGCGCGGTTTATCACCGCTCTGAGAACAGCTGCGGTGTTTGTTTTAGCTCCAGTGTCTTTTACTCAAAAACTATTACAACAGAGAAATATTTCCAATAACTTTGTTATTAATGATGATCAAAAGTAAGAGGAGAGATGGAGAAGAGCAGAGGAGAAACTGCAGCTGGAGAGGAAGCAGGGTAAAGTTTCTGTTAACAACAATCGACCACTTCCTGTGATCCTTCAAAATAAAACTTCATCCTTTTCCAGCAGCAGAAACAACTTTATTTTGGCAGAGCCTGAAAGGAAAAGAATTACTGCTGCACAGAAGAGCAGACAGGAGAAGACAGGAGCAGACAGGAGCAGACAGGAGAAGACAGGAGCAGACAGGAGCAGACAGGAGCAGACAGGAGAAGACAGGAGCAGACAGGAGCAGACAGGAGCAGACAGGAGCAGACAGGAGAAGACAGGAGCTGACAGGAGCTGACAGGAGAAGACAGGAGAAGACAGGAGAAGACAGGAGAAGACAGGAGCTGACAGGAGCAGACAGGAGAAGACAGGAGCTGACAGGAGCTGACAGGAGCAGACAGGAGAAGACAGGAGCAGACAGGAGCAGACAGGAGCAGACAGGAGAAGACAGGAGCAGACAGGAGCAGACAGGAGCAGACAGGAGCAGACAGGAGCTGACAGGAGAAGACAGGAGAAGACAGGAGCAGACAGGAGAAGACAGGAGCAGACAGGAGCAGACAGGAGCAGACAGGAGCAGACAGGAGAAGACAGGAGAAGACAGGAGCAGACAGGAGCAGACAGGAGCAGACAGGAGCAGACAGGAGCAGACAGGAGAAGACAGGAGCAGACAGGAGCAGACAGGAGAAGACAGGAGCTGACAGGAGCTGACAGGAGAAGACAGGAGAAGACAGGAGAAGACAGGAGCTGACAGGAGCTGACAGGAGAAGACAGGAGAAGACAGGAGCAGACAGGAGCAGACAGGAGCAGACAGGAGAAGACAGGAGCAGACAGGAGCAGACAGGAGAAGACAGGAGCAGACAGGAGACCAGCGTCTGAGCCCCCTGCGGGGCATCAGGAGAAACTGCAGGGGCTACTCGGCTCAGTGCATGATGGGAAACTGCCCACCTGTCAGCGGTGAAGGGACAGGTGACAGATCTGAGTTTAGAGCGGGTCAGAAACCCTTCTCTGCCTCCACCTGAAGTGTGCAGTGTTGTTGTTACTCTCTGCTGTGACATCTGCTGATATCAAAGTAAGTGTAAGTACAGCTGAATGCCTGGTAAAGAGCAGCTCATTAACACAAACTGTGGTCAGAGACAGAAAAGTTCTTACAAATCAGTTTCATGCATTTATTTGCAAAATTACATCCAACACACGCAAATTTTGTGAACTGAGTTTTTTTATTTCAATTTTCAATGGAAATTTCAGTGAAAGTCATTTTTTATAAACTGTGTTTTAAAATTTTAGGTGGATATCTAAATATTCGTAGTTGTATGCCCAAAACTGACCAAAAATGTTACTTCAATAAAAGTAAAGAGGTATGTTTTCTTCTTCTCACCTGAGTTTCAAACCCAGAACCTTCTGCTCTCAGTCAGATGTGCCGCCCACTACACCACAGACAACAAAAACTGCTTTAAACTCCAATTTACTAAAGTAAAAGTATAAAAAACATCAAAAATTTACTCAAGTAAAAGTAAAAGTATCCCTGAAGAAGGAAGTTTGTTGTGGGTCCGAGTCAAACCCAGCACGATATGATTTTAAAGATTTTAAAAACATAAAGCTGCATGAAATAAAGTCTTTTTAAACCTCAACTGTATGAAGAGTGCCTTGTTTTTTCTTAATTTTTTTTTAAAGTTCTTTGTTCCGAACACAAAGAGCACCTTCAATACAGAATAACTGATTGATAAAAACTTCCTGAGCACTTTGGATGTTTTCTTTTTTGTGAAATTAAAAGTATGTTCCACAAGATACTTCTTCTCCTTTGAAAAAGGTACTTAAGTAAACTACTGGAGTAAAAGTATCTAGTTACTGTCCTCCTCTGAGTTCATGGAAAGGTATTAATAAAAAGAATAACATCATATGTTTGGGCTAACTAAAAAGGACCCAAGTGTAGACACAAGACTGAAGAAAAGGTGAGTATTTATTGTCCAAAATTGTAGGAGGTAGCTGGATCTTTGGAGGAGCAGGTAAAGGCGGATCTCTGGCTGGAGTCTTCAAAAACAGGCAGGAACTAAAAAACAGGAGACGAAGGTAAGTTACAGGATTTTCAGATTACGTACAAAATACTCAAAAAGAGTGGCCACGAGCTGTTCACCGTCAGGCTGAAGGAACAATCTGGCAGAGTCTGTCTGGAGAGCTGGATACAAGTAGCAGCAGCTTGATTGAAGATGAGCAACAGGTGAGTCTGGTTGCAGCCAGGAGACTCCGCCCACACACACACACACACACACACACACACACACACACACACACACACACACACACACACACACACACACACACACACACACACACACACACACACACACACACACACACACACACACACACACACACACACACACACACACACACACACACACACACACACACACACACACACACACACACACACACACACAGGGAAACGAAGGGAGGGGAAAAAGAAACAGGGAAGCCAGAGTCACAGCCAGAGGCATGACATCATAAATCATTTTAATGACAAATGTGTTTTAAGTGCCCTGTGCTTTTGTGTTTTTACAGATATTTGTTGGGACATGGGGCATGGAGCCTGACACTCCGTTCTGTCGCCCTCTGTCCTCAGACCGGTCCTCTGTCCTCAGACCGGTCCTCTGTCCTCAGACCGGTCCTCTGTCCTCAGACCGCTCCTCTGTCCTCAGACCGGTCCTCTGTCCTCAGACCGGCCCTCTGTCCTCAGACCGGTCCTCTGTCCTCAGACCGGTCCTCGGTCTCTCCTCTCTGCACACGACCCTCAACAGACGGAGACGGCCCACATTCAGCCCCAAAATGTGACAGAGTTCACTCATCCCCAAGCAGGACGTGTCCCTCTGTAAGTCCTCACTCAGCACTGCCATCTAGAGGTCACTACAGGAACTGCTCATGAAGAAGTGTGATTGTGTATGAGCCAGGACTAAACCAGGACAAATCAGTCCTGGTTTAGCCCTGGTTTAGTCCTAGTTTAGTTCAGGTTTAGCCCTGGTTTAGTCCTAGTTTAGTTCAGGTTTAGTCCTAGTTTAGTTCAGGTTTAGTCCTGGTTTAGTCCTAGTTTAGTTCAGGTTTAGTCCTGGTTTAGTCCTGGTATAGACATGGTTTAGTCCTGGTTTAGTCCTGGTTTAGTCCTGGTTTAGCCCTGGTTTAGCCCTGGTTTAGTCCTGGTTTAGACCTGGTTTAGTCCTGGTTTAGCCCTGGTTTAGTCCTGGTTTAGGCCTGGTTTAGCCTTGGTTTAGTCCTGGTTTAGTCCTGGTTTAGTCCTGGTTTAGACCTGGTTTAGTCCTGGTTTAGTCCTGGTTTAGACCTGGTTTAGTCCTGGTTTAGCCCTGGTTTAGTCCTGGTTTAGTCCTGGTTTAGCCCTGGTTTAGACCTGGTTTAGTCCTGGTTTAGTCCTGGTTTAGCCCTGGTTTAGCCCTGGTTTAGTCCTGGTTTAGTCCTGGTTTAGCCCTGGTTTAGTCCTGGTTTAGCCCTGGTTTAGTCCTGGTTTAGCCCTGGTTTAGACCTGGTTTAGTCCTGGTTTAGTCCTGGTTTAGCCCTGGTTTAGCCCTGGTTTAGTCCTGGTTTAGTCCTGGTTTAGTCCTGGTTTAATCCTGGTTTAGTCCTGGTTTAGTCCTGGTTTAGTCCTGGTTTAGACCTGGTTTAGTCCTGGTTTAGTCCTGGTTTAGACCTGGTTTAGTCCTGGTTTAGTCCTGGTTTAGACCTGGTTTAGTCCTGGTTTAGCCCTGGTTTAGTCCTGGTTTAGTCCTGGTTTAGACCTGGTTTAGTCCTGGTTTAGTCCTGGTTTAGACCTGGTTTAGCCCTGGTTTAGTCCTGGTTTAGTCCTGGTTTAGCCCTGGTTTAGTCCTGGTTTAGTCCTGGTTTAGTCCTGGTTTAGACCTGGTTTAGACCTGGTTTAGTCCTGGTTTAGTCCTGGTTTAGCCCTGGTTTAGTCCTGGTTTAGCCCTGGTTTAGTCCTGGTTTAGTCCTGGTTTAGTCCTGGTTTAGACCTGGTTTAGACCTGGTTTAGTCCTGGTTTAGTCCTGGTTTAGCCCTGGTTTAGTCCTGGTTTAGTCCTGGTTTAGTCCTGGTTTAGTCCTGGTTTAGCCCTGGTTTAGTCCTGGTTTAGTCCTGGTTTAGACCTGGTTTAGTTCTGGTTTAGTCCTGGTTTAGTCCTGGTTTACCTCCTGTTTAAGTCCTGGGTCTAGTCCTGGTTTAGTCCTGGTTTAGTCCTGGTTTAGCCCTGGTTTAGCCCTGGTTTAGTCCTGGTTTAGTCCTGGTTTAGAGAGAGGACTGAGAGAGAGAGAGAGAGAGAGAGAGTGAGTGAGAGAGAGAGAGAGAGAGGACTGGGAGAGAGAGTGAGAGAGAGAGAGAGAGAGAGAGAGAGAGACTGTAATACTAAAGTAAAAATAGAACCAACAACGCCACCTAGTGAATCTAACTCCAGGGAATAACTTTAGCTACAGCTGGGTTCCCTGTTACAAAGTGCACAGGTAAATCTGGCAAAATGAAGATAAAAACAAGAAGGTAAGTGGCAATAGTTTATTTATATTTATTACAATCAAAACAATCAATAATTTACTTCATTTATATTTTATATAACAACAATCTAGTTAAATATTAAGCAAAATAGCAAATGCCAAAGTATATTAAGAGTCTTCAACCAAAATCAATACAAATAGACTTCTGGGGAACATAACCGGTCTAAAGTGCAGGCAAATCAAACGTTAAATAGTAAAGTGCAAAGCCAAGTAAAATCTAAAGTGCGGTGGTAAAGGTGGAAAAGGCAGACACCGGTGAAACGAGCTGTTTTGGCCTCTCACAAACTCAATGTAAAAGAACAGAGGATTACTCAAACCTGCATAAATGAAACAAAACATGACTCAAGGTCTGTTTTAGCTCAGAAAAGTTGATTTTGCAGGATATAGCCCCTTTAAACTGTGGTCAGTGTGGTGTGGAGCAGCAGCTCATGTTTAAAATATCACAGTTGTTATAATGTTTTGTCTTCAATCTTGGAGAAAAGCAAAACCATAAAAATACTGTTTTCTTCAAAATTTCCTGGGGAAACACAACCCTGCTTTACATTGTCCCACAAAGATAGAGAAATACTTTTTATAAACAGCAGCGGCTTCACAAGTCCCAGCTTCAACAGACAACGAGCATTAATACATCAGGACTAAACCAGGACTAAACCAGGACTAAACCAGGTCTAAACCAGGACTAAACCAGGACTAAACCAGGGCTAAACCAGGTCTAAACCAGGTCTAAACCAGGTCTAAACCAGGACTAAACCAGGTCTAAACCAGGACTAAACCAGGTCTAAACCAGGTCTAAACCAGGTCTAAACCAGGTCTAAACCAGGTCTAAACCAGGACTAAACCAGGTCTAAACCAGGACTAAACCAGGTCTAAACCAGGTCTAAACCAGGACTAAACCAGGTCTAAACCAGGACTAAACCAGGTCTAAACCAGGTCTAAACCAGGTCTAAACCAGGACTAAACCAGGTCTAAACCAGGACTAAACCAGGTCTAAACCAGGTCTAAACCAGGTCTAAACCAGGTCTAAACCAGGTCTAAACCAGGACTAAACCAGGTCTAAACCAGGACTAAACCAGGACTAAACCAGGGCTAAACCAGGACTAAACCAGGACTAAACCAGGACTAAACCAGGACTAAACCAGGTCTAAACCAGGTCTAAACCAGGACTAAACCAGGACTAAACCAGGTCTAAACCAGGACTAAACCAGGTCTAAACCAGGACTAAACCAGGACTAAACCAGGACTAAACCAGGACTAAACCAGGACTAAACCAGGACTAAACCAGGACTAAACCAGGACTAAACCAGGACTAAACCAGGGCTAAACCAGGTCTAAACCAGGTCTAAACCAGGTCTAAACCAGGACTAAACCAGGTCTAAACCAGGACTAAACCAGGTCTAAACCAGGTCTAAACCAGGTCTAAACCAGGTCTAAACCAGGTCTAAACCAGGACTAAACCAGGTCTAAACCAGGACTAAACCAGGACTAAACCAGGGCTAAACCAGGACTAAACCAGGACTAAACCAGGACTAAACCAGGACTAAACCAGGTCTAAACCAGGTCTAAACCAGGACTAAACCAGGACTAAACCAGGTCTAAACCAGGACTAAACCAGGTCTAAACCAGGTCTAAACCAGGTCTAAACCAGGACTAAACCAGGTCTAAACCAGGACTAAACCAGGACTAAACCAGGACTAAACCAGGACTAAACCAGGTCTAAACCAGGACTAAACCAGGTCTAAACCAGGACTAAACCAGGACTAAACCAGGACTAAACCAGGTCTAAACCAGGACTAAACCAGGTCTAAACCAGGTCTAAACCAGGACTAAACCAGGACTAAACCAGGGCTAAACCAGGTCTAAACCAGGTCTAAACCAGGACTAAACCAGGTCTAAACCAGGACTAAACCAGGTCTAAACCAGGACTAAACCAGGACTAAACCAGGACTAAACCAGGGCTAAACCAGGTCTAAACCAGGTCTAAACCAGGTCTAAACCAGGACTAAACCAGGTCTAAACCAGGACTAAACCAGGTCTAAACCAGGTCTAAACCAGGTCTAAACCAGGTCTAAACCAGGTCTAAACCAGGACTAAACCAGGTCTAAACCAGGACTAAACCAGGTCTAAACCAGGTCTAAACCAGGACTAAACCAGGTCTAAACCAGGACTAAACCAGGTCTAAACCAGGTCTAAACCAGGACTAAACCAGGTCTAAACCAGGACTAAACCAGGTCTAAACCAGGACTAAACCAGGTCTAAACCAGGACTAAACCAGGTCTAAACCAGGTCTAAACCAGGACTAAACCAGGGCTAAACCAGGTCTAAACCAGGTCTAAACCAGGTCTAAACCAGGACTAAACCAGGTCTAAACCAGGACTAAACCAGGTCTAAACCAGGTCTAAACCAGGTCTAAACCAGGTCTAAACCAGGTCTAAACCAGGACTAAACCAGGTCTAAACCAGGACTAAACCAGGTCTAAACCAGGTCTAAACCAGGACTAAACCAGGTCTAAACCAGGACTAAACCAGGTCTAAACCAGGTCTAAACCAGGACTAAACCAGGTCTAAACCAGGACTAAACCAGGTCTAAACCAGGACTAAACCAGGTCTAAACCAGGACTAAACCAGGTCTAAACCAGGTCTAAACCAGGACTAAACCAGGGCTAAACCAGGACTAAACCAGGACTAAACCAGGACTAAACCAGGTCTAAACCAGGTCTAAACCAGGACTAAACCAGGACTAAACCAGGTCTAAACCAGGACTAAACCAGGTCTAAACCAGGTCTAAACCAGGTCTAAACCAGGACTAAACCAGGTCTAAACCAGGACTAAACCAGGACTAAACCAGGACTAAACCAGGACTAAACCAGGTCTAAACCAGGACTAAACCAGGTCTAAACCAGGACTAAACCAGGACTAAACCAGGACTAAACCAGGACTAAACCAGGTCTAAACCAGGACTAAACCAGGTCTAAACCAGGTCTAAACCAGGACTAAACCAGGACTAAACCAGGTCTAAACCAGGTCTAAACCAGGTCTAAACCAGGGCTAAACCAGGTCTAAACCAGGTCTAAACCAGGGCTAAACCAGGTCTAAACCAGGTCTAAACCAGGTCTAAACCAGGTCTAAACCAGGTCTAAACCAGGGCTAAACCAGGTCTAAACCAGGTCTAAACCAGGGCTAAACCAGGGCTAAACCAGGTCTAAACCAGGGCTAAACCAGGTCTAAACCAGGTCTAAACCAGGGCTAAATCAGGTCTAAACCAGGGCTAAACCAGGACTAAACCAGGACTAAACCAGGTCTAAACCAGGTCTAAACCAGGACTAAACCAGGACTAAACCAGGACTAAACCAGGACTAAACCAGGACTAAACCAGGTCTAAACCAGGACTAAACCAGGTCTAAACCAGGTCTAAACCAGGACTAAACCAGGACTAAACCAGGTCTAAACCAGGTCTAAACCAGGGCTAAACCAGGTCTAAACCAGGTCTAAACCAGGGCTAAACCAGGTCTAAACCAGGGCTAAACCAGGACTAAACCAGGACTAAACCAGGTCTAAACCAGGACTAAACCAGGACTAAACCAGGACTAAACCAGGTCTAAACCAGGTCTAAACCAGGTCTAAACCAGGGCTAAACCAGGTCTAAACCAGGTCTAAACCAGGGCTAAACCAGGGCTAAACCAGGTCTAAACCAGGGCTAAACCAGGACTAAACCAGGACTAAACCAGGTCTAAACCAGGACTAAACCAGGTCTAAACCAGGACTAAACCAGGTCTAAACCAGGACTAAACCAGGTCTAAACCAGGTCTAAACCAGGTCTAAACCAGGACTAAACCAGGTCTAAACCAGGTCTAAACCAGGTCTAAACCAGGGCTAAACCAGGACTAAACCAGGACTAAACCAGGACTAAACCAGGTCTAAACCAGGACTAAACCAGGTCTAAACCAGGACTAAACCAGGTCTAAACCAGGTCTAAACCAGGTCTAAACCAGGACTAAACCAGGTCTAAACCAGGACTAAACCAGGTCTAAACCAGGTCTAAACCAGGACTAAACCAGGGCTAAACCAGGTCTAAACCAGGACTAAACCAGGTCTAAACCAGGACTAAACCAGGTCTAAACCAGGTCTAAACCAGGACTAAACCAGGACTAAACCAGGTCTAAACCAGGACTAAACCAGGTCTAAACTAGGTCTAAACCAGGACTAAACCAGGACTAAACCAGGTCTAAACCAGGTCTAAACCAGGTCTAAACCAGGACTAAACCAGGACTAAACCAGGTCTAAACCAGGACTAAACCAGGACTAAACCAGGACTAAACCAGGTCTAAACCAGGACTAAACCAGGTCTAAACCAGGTCTAAACCAGGACTAAACCAGGGCTAAACCAGGTCTAAACCAGGACTAAACCAGGTCTAAACCAGGACTAAACCAGGTCTAAACCAGGACTAAACCAGGTCTAAACCAGGTCTAAACCAGGACTAAACCAGGACTAAACCAGGTCTAAACCAGGACTAAACCAGGTCTAAACTAGGTCTAAACCAGGACTAAACCAGGACTAAACCAGGTCTAAACCAGGTCTAAACCAGGACTAAACCAGGACTAAACCAGGTCTAAACCAGGACTAAACCAGGTCTAAACCAGGACTAAACCAGGTCTAAACCAGGACTAAACCAGGGCTAAACCAGGTCTAAACCAGGTCTAAACCAGGACTAAACCAGGTCTAAACCAGGACTAAACCAGGACTAAACCAGGACTAAACCAGGTCTAAACCAGGACTAAACCAGGTCTAAACCAGGACTAAACCAGGTCTAAACCAGGTCTAAACCAGGACTAAACCAGGACTAAACCAGGTCTAAACCAGGTCTAAACCAGGACTAAACCAGGACTAAACCAGGTCTAAACCAGGACTAAACCAGGTCTAAACCAGGACTAAACCAGGTCTAAACCAGGACTAAACCAGGGCTAAACCAGGTCTAAACCAGGACTAAACCAGGTCTAAACCAGGACTAAACCAGGTCTAAACCAGGACTAAATCAGGACTAAACCAGGACTAAACCAGGACTAAACCAGGTCTAAACCAGGACTAAACCAGGTCTAAACCAGGACTAAACCAGGTCTAAACCAGGACTAAATCAGGACTAAACCAGGACTAAACCAGGACTAAACCAGGACTAAACCAGGTCTAAACCAGGACTAAACCAGGACTAAACCAGGTCTAAACCAGGACTAAACCAGGTCTAAACCAGGACTAAACCAGGTCTAAACCAGGACTAAATCAGGACTAAACCAGGACTAAACCAGGTCTAAACCAGGACTAAACCAGGGCTAAACCAGGTCTAAACCAGGACTAAACCAGGTCTAAACCAGGACTAAACCAGGTCTAAACCAGGTCTAAACCAGGACTAAACCAGGACTAAACCAGGTCTAAACCAGGACTAAACCAGGTCTAAACTAGGTCTAAACCAGGACTAAACCAGGACTAAACCAGGTCTAAACCAGGTCTAAACCAGGTCTAAACCAGGACTAAACCAGGACTAAACCAGGTCTAAACCAGGACTAAACCAGGACTAAACCAGGACTAAACCAGGTCTAAACCAGGACTAAACCAGGTCTAAACCAGGTCTAAACCAGGACTAAACCAGGGCTAAACCAGGTCTAAACCAGGACTAAACCAGGTCTAAACCAGGACTAAACCAGGTCTAAACCAGGACTAAACCAGGTCTAAACCAGGACTAAACCAGGTCTAAACCAGGTCTAAACCAGGACTAAACCAGGTCTAAACTAGGTCTAAACCAGGACTAAACCAGGACTAAACCAGGTCTAAACCAGGTCTAAACCAGGTCTAAACCAGGACTAAACCAGGACTAAACCAGGTCTAAACCAGGACTAAACCAGGTCTAAACCAGGACTAAACCAGGTCTAAACCAGGACTAAACCAGGGCTAAACCAGGTCTAAACCAGGTCTAAACCAGGACTAAACCAGGTCTAAACCAGGACTAAACCAGGACTAAACCAGGACTAAACCAGGTCTAAACCAGGACTAAACCAGGTCTAAACCAGGACTAAACCAGGTCTAAACCAGGTCTAAACCAGGACTAAACCAGGACTAAACCAGGTCTAAACCAGGTCTAAACCAGGACTAAACCAGGACTAAACCAGGTCTAAACCAGGACTAAACCAGGTCTAAACCAGGACTAAACCAGGTCTAAACCAGGACTAAACCAGGGCTAAACCAGGTCTAAACCAGGACTAAACCAGGTCTAAACCAGGACTAAACCAGGTCTAAACCAGGACTAAATCAGGACTAAACCAGGACTAAACCAGGACTAAACCAGGTCTAAACCAGGACTAAACCAGGTCTAAACCAGGACTAAACCAGGTCTAAACCAGGACTAAATCAGGACTAAACCAGGACTAAACCAGGACTAAACCAGGTCTAAACCAGGACTAAACCAGGACTAAACCAGGTCTAAACCAGGACTAAACCAGGTCTAAACCAGGTCTAAACCAGGACTAAACCAGGTCTAAACCAGGACTAAACCAGGTCTAAACCAGGACTAAACCAGGTCTAAACCAGGACTAAACCAGGACTAAACCAGGACTAAACCAGGTCTAAACCAGGACTAAACCAGGTCTAAACCAGGTCTAAACCAGGACTAAACCAGGACTAAACCAGGACTAAACCAGGTCTAAACCAGGTCTAAACCAGGGCTAAACCAGGACTAAACCAGGTCTAAACCAGGTCTAAACCAGGTCTAAACCAGGACTAAACCAGGACTAAACCAGGACTAAACCAGGTCTAAACCAGGACTAAACCAGGACTAAACCAGGTCTAAACCAGGTCTAAACCAGGACTAAACCAGGACTAAACCAAAACTAAACCAGGTCTAAACCAGGTCTAAACCAGGACTAAACCAGGTCTAAACCAGGTCTAAACCAGGTCTAAACCAGGACTAAACCAGGACTAAACCAGGACTAAACCAGGTCTAAACCAGGACTAAACCAGGACTAAACCAGGACTAAACCAGGACTAAACCAGGTCTAAACCAGGACTAAACCAGGACTAAACCAGGTCTAAACCAGGTCTAAACCAGGTCTAAACCAGGTCTAAACCAGGACTAAACCAGGTCTAAACCAGGACTAAACCAGGTCTAAACCAGGACTAAACCAGGACTAAACCAGGACTAAACCAGGTCTAAACCAGGTCTAAACCAGGTCTAAACCAGGATTAAACCAGGTCTAAACCAGGACTAAACCAGGTCTAAACCAGGACTAAACCAGGACTAAACCAGGTCTAAACCAGGACTAAACCAGGTCTAACCCAGGTCTAAACCAGGACTAAACCAGGACTAAACCAGGACTAAACCAAGTCTAAACCAGGACTAAACCAGGTCTAAACCAGGACTAAACCAGGTCTAAACCAGGACTAAACCAGGTCTAAACCAGGTCTAAACCAGGTCTAAACCAGGACTAAACCAGGACTAAACCAGGTCTAAACCAGGACTAAACCAGGTCTAAACCAGGACTAAACCAGGTCTAAACCAGGACTAAACCAGGACTAAACCAGGACTAAACCAGGACTAAACCAGGTCTAAACCAGGACTAAACCAGGTCTAAACCAGGTCTAAACCAGGACTAAACCAGGACTAAACCAGGTCTAAACCAGGTCTAAACCAGGACTAAACCAGGTCTAAACCAGGTCTAAACCAGGTCTAAACCAGGACTAAACCAGGTCTAAACCAGGACTAAACCAGGACTAAACCAGGACTAAACCAGGACTAAACCAGGTCTAAACCAGGACTAAACCAGGTCTAAACCAGGTCTAAACCAGGACTAAACCAGGACTAAACCAGGTCTAAACCAGGTCTAAACCAGGTCTAAACCAGGGCTAAACCAGGTCTAAACCAGGTCTAAACCAGGGCTAAACCAGGTCTAAACCAGGTCTAAACCAGGTCTAAACCAGGTCTAAACCAGGTCTAAACCAGGGCTAAACCAGGTCTAAACCAGGTCTAAACCAGGGCTAAACCAGGGCTAAACCAGGTCTAAACCAGGGCTAAACCAGGTCTAAACCAGGTCTAAACCAGGGCTAAATCAGGTCTAAACCAGGGCTAAACCAGGACTAAACCAGGACTAAACCAGGTCTAAACCAGGACTAAACCAGGACTAAACCAGGACTAAACCAGGACTAAACCAGGACTAAACCAGGTCTAAACCAGGACTAAACCAGGTCTAAACCAGGTCTAAACCAGGACTAAACCAGGACTAAACCAGGTCTAAACCAGGTCTAAACCAGGGCTAAACCAGGTCTAAACCAGGTCTAAACCAGGGCTAAACCAGGGCTAAACCAGGTCTAAACCAGGTCTAAACCAGGACTAAACCAGGACTAAACCAGGTCTAAACCAGGACTAAACCAGGACTAAACCAGGTCTAAACCAGGTCTAAACCAGGTCTAAACCAGGGCTAAACCAGGTCTAAACCAGGTCTAAACCAGGGCTAAACCAGGGCTAAACCAGGTCTAAACCAGGGCTAAACCAGGACTAAACCAGGACTAAACCAGGTCTAAACCAGGACTAAACCAGGTCTAAACCAGGACTAAACCAGGACTAAACCAGGACTAAACCAGGACTAAACCAGGTCTAAACCAGGACTAAACCAGGTCTAAACCTGGTCTAAACCAGGACTAAACCAGGACTAAACCAGGTCTAAACCAGGTCTAAACCAGGACTAAACCAGGTCTAAACCAGGTCTAAACCAGGGCTAAACCAGGGCTAAACCAGGGCTAAACCAGGTCTAAACCAGGACTAAACCAGGACTAAACCAGGACTAAACCAGGTCTAAACCAGGTCTAAACCAGGACTAAACCAGGACTAAACCAGGTCTAAACCAGGTCTAAACCAGGACTAAACCAGGTCTAAACCAGGTCTAAACCAGGACTAAACCAGGACTAAACCAGGTCTAAACCAGGACTAAACCAGGACTAAACCAGGACTAAACCAGGTCTAAACCAGGACTAAACCAGGACTAAACCAGGACTAAACCAGGTCTAAACCAGGTCTAAACCAGGTCTAAACCAGGACTAAATCAGGACTAAACCAGGTCTAAACCAGGTCTAAACCAGGACTAAACCAGGTCTAAACCAGGTCTAAACCAGGGCTAAACCAGGGCTAAACCAGGACTAAACCAGGACTAAACCAGGTCTAAACCAGGACTAAACCAGGTCTAAACCAGGTCTAAACCAGGACTAAACCAGGTCTAAACCAGGTCTAAACCAGGTCTAAACCAGGACTAAACCAGGTCTAAACCAGGTCTAAACCAGGACTAAACCAGGACTAAACCAGGTCTAAACCAGGTCTAAACCAGGACTAAACCAGGTCTAAACCAGGACTAAACCAGGTCTAAACCAGGTCTAAACCAGGACTAAACCAGGTCTAAACCAGGACTAAACCAGGAGTAAACCAGGGCTAAACCAGGACTAAACCAGGACTAAACCAGGTCTAAACCAGGTCTAAACCAGGTCTAAACCAGGACTAAACCAGGTCTAAACCAGGAGTAAACCAGGAGTAAACCAGGGCTAAACCAGGACTAAACCAGGTCTAAACCAGGTCTAAACCAGGACTAAACCAGGTCTAAACCAGGACTAAACCAGGACTAAACCAGGACTAAACCAGGTCTAAACCAGGACTAAACCAGGTCTAAACCAGGACTAAACCAGGTCTAAACCAGGTCTAAACCAGGACTAAACCAGGTCTAAACCAGGTCTAAACCAGGTCTAAACCAGGTCTAAACCAGGACTAAACCAGGTCTAAACCAGGACTAAACCAGGTCTAAACCAGGTCTAAACCAGGTCTAAACCAGGACTAAACCAGGTCTAAACCAGATCTAAACCAGGTCTAAACCAGGACTAAACCAGGTCTAAACCAGGTCTAAACCAGGTCTAAACCAGGTCTAAACCAGGACTAAACCAGGTCTAAACCAGGACTAAACCAGGTCTAAACCAGGACTAAACCAGGACTAAACCAGGTCTAAACCAGGACTAAACCAGGTCTAAACCAGGACTAAACCAGGTCTAAACCAGGACTAAACCAGGTCTAAACCAGGTCTAAACCAGGACTAAACCAGGTCTAAACCAGGTCTAAACCAGGACTAAACCAGGTCTAAACCAGGACTAAACCAGGTCTAAACCAGGTCTAAACCAGGTCTAAACCAGGACTAAACCAGGTCTAAACCAGGAGTAAACCAGGAGTAAACCAGGGCTAAACCAGGACTAAACCAGGTCTAAACCAGGTCTAAACCAGGACTAAACCAGGTCTAAACCAGGACTAAACCAGGTCTAAACCAGGACTAAACCAGGACTAAACCAGGTCTAAACCAGGACTAAACCAGGTCTAAACCAGGACTAAACCAGGTCTAAACCAGGTCTAAACCAGGTCTAAACCAGGTCTAAACCAGGACTAAACCAGGTCTAAACCAGGACTAAACCAGGTCTAAACCAGGTCTAAACCAGGTCTAAACCAGGACTAAACCAGGTCTAAACCAGATCTAAACCAGGTCTAAACCAGGACTAAACCAGGTCTAAACCAGGTCTAAACCAGGTCTAAACCAGGTCTAAACCAGGTTTATCTTTTGTTTGAACAGTGACTTTCTGCTCAGGTCCAGCTCAGGTCATAAACCCTCACTGCAGGGACCAGACTTCACACAAAAAACAAGCTTAGCTCTAAAATCCTGACGGAGTGGAACAGGATTTTGAGGAGACTTGGTCCGGTTTTACTTTTGAACAAAAATAAAAACAGTAAAAGGAGCTGCACAGGTGCAGGTGGTTGGTGATAAACAGGACGGTCCTGTCAGAGCAGGTGCAGGTTTACAGTTAAAGTCCCGCCTCCTGATTGGTCAAAGGGCACTCATGTTGTAACTGACTTTAACGGCCCAGGAGCAACACACACTGGCAAAATAAAGTCCTGGTTTCAGACCTACACCGGGACTAAACCAGGACTAAACCAGGAGTAAACCAGGGCTAAACCAGGGCTAAACCAGGGCTAAACCAGGACTAAACCAGGACTTGTTTGTGGTCTGAGGTGAGTCCAGCCCCTGTCCTGAGGAAACATCAGCCCAGGGTTTAGACCAAAGACGTTTGTGAGCTCAGGAGAGAAGTCCTGGATCAAGTGGAACAGTTTATCTAAACAAACACATTAATGCTGATTCTTGTTGCCTGTGGTTGGAGCCAGTTTCAGTTTCAGTTTCAGTTTCAGTGAGTTGTTGTTGTGATGTGGTTTTACAGAGAAATGTTCTGATCCTCTGCATTTCTCAGTTTGTGTTTTTTACTGCAGATGAAAAACAAAACAACAGCACAGAGGCAGACAACAGAAGATAACACGAGTCCAAGTCTAATCCAGGGCACCGCTGTGCACCGTTCACAGTCCTCCTCATCTTTCTCTGTGGCTCCGCCCCTCGGAGTCTCTGTGGCTCCGCCCCTCGCAGTCTCTACTGCACAAACACATTTAAATTATGAGTTCATCATCCTCTCCTGGTTCAGGTTTAGTCCTGGTTTAGCCCTGGTTTAGTCCTGGTTTAGTCCTGGTTTAGTCCTGGTTTAGTCCTGGTTTAGCCCTGGTTTAGTCCTGGTTTAGTCCTGGTTTAGTCCTGGTTTAGTCCTGGTTTAGACCTGGTTTAGTCCTGGTTTAGTTCTGGTTTAGTCCTGGTTTAGCCCTGGTTTAGTCCTGGTTTAGTCCTGGTTTAGTCCTGGTTTAGACCTGGTTTAGCCCTGGTTTAGTCCTGGTTTAGTCCTGGTTTAGTCCTGGTTTAGATCTGGTTTAGTCCTGGTTTAGTCCTGGTTTAGTCCTGGTTTAGTCCTGGTTTAGTCCTGGTTTAGTCCTGGTTTAGCCCTGGTTTAGTCCTGGTTTAGTCCTGGTTTAGCCCTGGTTTAGCCCTGGTTTAGTCCTGGTTTAGTCCTGGTTTAGTCCTGGTTTAGACCTGGTTTAGCCCTGGTTTAGTCCTGGTTTAGATCTGGTTTAGTCCTGGTTTAGTCCTGGTTTAGCCCTGGTTTAGTCCTGGTTTAGTCCTGGTTTAGTCCTGGTTTAGCCCTGGTTTAGTCCTGGTTTAGTCCTGGTTTAGTCCTGGTTTAGTCCTGGTTTAGTCCTGGTTTAGCCCTGGTTTAGTCCTGGTTTAGTCCTGGTTTAGCCCTGGTTTAGTCCTGGTTTAGTCCTGGTTTAGTCCTGGTTTAGCCCTGGTTTAGTCCTGGTTTAGCCCTGGTTTAGTCCTGGTTTAGATCTGGTTTAGTCCTGGTTTAGTCCTGGTTTAGCCCTGGTTTAGTCCTGGTTTAGTCCTGGTTTAGTCCTGGTTTAGTCCTGGTTTAGCCCTGGTTTAGTCCTGGTTTAGTCCTGGTTTAGTCCTGGTTTAGATCTGGTTTAGTCCTGGTTTAGTCCTGGTTTAGTCCTGGTTTAGCCCTGGTTTAGCCCTGGTTTAGTCCTGGTTTAGCCCTGGTTTAGACCTGGTTTAGCCCTGGTTTAGTCCTGGTTTAGTCCTGGTTTAGTCCTGGTTTAGCCTCACCTGGCTCTGTCACAGTCAGGTTGGTGCACTGTGAGACCTGCTGTCTGCCCTGGGACGTCTGAACCAAAGCCACACAGCAGTACGTCCCACTGTCCTCCAGCGTCAGGTTCTTCAGGACCACGCTCAGGTCTCCGGTCTTCAGGTCCGGATCTCGGAGCTGGATGCGGTTTCTCAGAGGAGAGGTGTCTGTGTCCAGGAGCTTGTGGTCTCTGTGGATCAGGACGTTGCCTCGAGGACTCATCCAATCCAGGATTAAGGCCGTCCCCTCAGGAGGTCCCACACAGCTCAGGACACTGTCCTCTCCAGCCCTCGAGACCACGTCTGCAAAATAAAACAGAATATTTACAGTTTTATGGTTTAATCCTGCTTTAGTTCTGGGTTAGTCTTGGTATAAACCTGCACTGTAAACCTGGATTTTCTGTTTTTTAAAATGTTTAGCTGTCATTAATATTTTGATTGGAGGGGGACCTTAATCTTAATCAGATTAAGGTCATATTCAGAATAAGCCTTAATCAGAATAAGAAACCTGGAGTATTCTGATCTTAATCAGATTATTGCTGCATGAAAACACCTTAATCAGATTATTGCTTGTTCTCACCTTTTTGTCGACGTTAAGGTGGCTTTGTGACTGATAAAAACTTTCTTAATACAAGAGAAAACAGGCAAAGCCCTGATTCTTAGCAAAACAAGCTAGCAGTTACCAGCGGCTATTAGCTAATAGCCGCACCGTGGGGCTCTCGCTCTCATTTATTTTTAACGTTATATTAACATGAGTCAAACTAGTGATGTTATATAGTGAATTATTAAAAAGTAGGGTCAGTACAGTTGCACAACACGGAATATATACTGCACAGAAAACTGGGACTAAACAGGAAACAGAAGGTGTAGCGTAGCGTTAGCATTAGCTTCATACCTACACTCCAGGATTTACTCTCATCCTTTTATTAAATACTGACAACAGCAATGTTTTAAATATCTGCTATAAATGTGTTTTATATCTCATGTATTAACACAACATTTAAAATTTAACTTAAGCTTAATCAGAATATGCTCTTGACATGTAAACAGGAACATTTCAATTCCAGTAGCTCCTGTAAACACTTTATTCAGAGTATGAGCTTAATCTGAATATGGACCTTAATCGGATTATGATGTGCCGTGTAAACGGCGTCAGTGTCAGCAGCAGAAACAGAGAATGGACGAGGTTTTGGATGATCGTCACAGCTTTAAAACTTGTGGTAAGTTTATAAAACTGTAATTCTGAACAAGTAACAGTGCAGTTCCTGCCATAGCGACTCCTAAATTAAACCTAGGTTTAAAACTAAATCATTTTTGAGAGATATTCTCATGGTTTTGACGTGTGTCGGAGCTGTGGAAACATCAGTTTTTCACCATACTGTGTAGTTAGCCTTCATTAGCACAGTGTAGCTGTGTTTAGCATGTAGGAATTAGCATCAGTATGACGGCTAACACCATGCGGCCTAAACAGGTTACAGTGTTGTAGGCAATCAACATGTACTGTATAATGGGACCGCTTGGTGTTTTAGCATAGAAACTGTTCTTTTGCACTTATTTTATTAATATTAGCGAGGTTAGCTTGTTCAGTCGTGCCATGTGTTCTCTGAAACACAGCTTCTTCCCTCCTTTATGCTGCGTTCACACCGGACGCGTTTGAGGCGTCAAATTCGCGTCCGACGCGTCTGGTTGGACGCTTGAACATTTTGAAGTCAGACGCTTCATTCGCGCGCCCAATTTTGCTCTGTTCCCGCGTCAAAACAAATGTGTTCAGATGCGAATTCGCGTCATGGGAGGAGTCTGTTGTGCCAGGGTAATGGCCGCTCATTCAGGGCTAAATTCAACTGAGGCCACGCCGGTTTGCTCACCTGTGTCCCGGGTCGGTGCGAGGACATGTCCCCAGGACACTACTGCTGTTTTTAGGCACTCAACTCCAGCAGCAGAGCGGAGATAAGGAAGAGTTTTTTCTTGTTTAATAGCGGTCTCTAGTGGTTTTAGCGGGTTATAGGCTAGGCTAGCAGTCAGTACACAGACTGTTTTCCCTGTTGTTTTGGGAAGTACAGTAACTGCTAATCCAACGAGCTCAGCTTAGCTCAGGCTAAAGTTAAGGTCCCCTCTGTCTTGTTACTATCTTTTTGACTGCTGTCTTTATAAAAGTAGCAGAGCTGCTGTAGTTTATAGCTCCAGGTTCACATTGACAGCTTCGATGAGTCCACTGTGATTGTTTTGATGGATCTCCGCTTCCTACGTCCTCCCACGTCACTGCAGGAGCTAGATCCGCGAATATTTGCCAAAGTTCAGATTTTTCAACTCGGTGTCGAGAGCGTCAGACGTGTCGACGCTTGATTCGCGCCGCGCTGGACGCTTGATTCGCGCCGCAGGATGTCTAGACGTGCGTTTACATAGACTTAACATGAAAACCAGACGCCTCAAACGCGTCCGGTGTGAACGCAGCATTATTCCTCTGCTGAGCCTGTGTGAGGCTTAGATTTTCTCAGTTTTAAACAGATGGTCACTTTTTTAATTTTTAAACTATTGTCACCTTAGCTGTAAAGCTCTGTCCCAGTACCCGCACTACACACTACACACTTTGTTGAAGTGCGCATTTTCTGAAAGTGCGTGAGTGCACGAGGCTGCAGGGGGGTTATAAAGGAGAATTGGGACACTCCACACTTCTTTGACACAGGCGCTATGAAATTCACCAGAAAACATTTAAAAACATTTAATAAAATAAACAGCGCTGTCTTTTTGCGGTGTGTTTGCTAAACTGCTGCTGGATTTATCTGAAAGTTAATAACAGATGATAAGTGGATCGTTCTGCCACAGAAACATCAGCGGTGTCTAACATTTTGTTGTTTTCTGGACAATAAGCACTTTCATTTAAAATGTCCATCAGTTTAGTGTTAATGTTTTTCATTTTTTACCGTTAGCGCTCACTGCTAAGTTGCTAAGAAACAAATGCAGCGTTGTTTAAAAACATCACAATGAAATGCATTATGGGCAATCAGAATTCAAAGTACACACACATCTGCTTCACACAACTAACCAGAGACACAGCAGAGCATAAACCCGCCCCTCTGAGAAAGGTAAAGAGTTGGTTCTCTGGTTTTCTCCGTGTCCAGACTTGTTCAGAGCCATCATCAGGGAAAATACAGAAAGAAACCTTTGGCTCTCTGCCTCTGACACAAACGTTCTTCTCAAAAGCAGCCATAAAGCCTGACAATAAAGTCTAGATCTATTTCCCCCACAAATGATTCACAGTGTATTTGTGGTTATTTTACCTCAGGGAGCACTTTTACAGCCCATAGTTACCACATTTCTATAATTTAAGGTTAGAGAATGAGTGTTATAGTAAGGTGTTAGAGTTAAACACTGACACGCTCCACTTTTACAGCACTGCACACAAAGATCCAGGTCCCCGGCCTCCAAACACTGCTCCTAAAACCTACAGCAACTACCAACACGTGTTCATACCTGCGAGTTTTTGGTAAGAACCCAACAACAGAGTAAAAAAAGACAACAGTTCAGTTCTTACCTGGAGCAGAGTCTGAAGCCACAGCACAGATCCACAGCTTTACAACAAAAAAACAAAACACAAAGATCATTTTAGAGAAAATCTGAGCATGCTACAGAACAAGAGAGAGAGAGGACTGAGAGAGAGAGTGAGAGAGAGAGAGAGAGAGAGAGAGAGAGACTGTAATACTAAAGTAAAAATAGAACCAACAACGCCACCTAGTGAATCTAACTCCAGGGAATAACTTTAGCTACAGCTGGGTTCCCTGTTACAAAGTGCACAGGTAAATCTGGCAAAATGAAGATAAAAACAAGAAGGTAAGTGGCAATAGTTTATTTATATTTATTACAATCAAAACAATCAATAATTTACTTCATTTATATTTTATATAGCAACAATCTAGTTAAATATTAAGCAAAATAGCAAATGCCAAAGTATATTAAGAGTCTTCAACCAAAATCAATACAAATTTCTTCTGTGGAACATAACCGGTCTAAAGTGCAGTCAAATCAAACGTTAAATAGTAAAGTGCAAAGCCAAGTAAAATCTAAAGTGCGGTGGTAAAGGTGGAAAAGGCAGACACCGGTGAAACGAGCTGTTTTGGCCTCTCACAAACTCAATGTAAAAGAACAGAGGATTACTCAAACCTGCATAAATGAAACAAAACATGACTCAAGGTCTGTTTTAGCTCAGAAAAGTTGATTTTGCAGGATATAGCCCCTTTAAACTGTGGTCAGTGTGGTGTGGAGCAGCAGCTCATGTTTAAAATATCACAGTTGTTATAATGTTTTGTCTTCAATCTTGGAGAAAAGCAAAACCATAAAAATACTGTTTTCTTCAAAATTTCCTGGGGAAACACAACCCTGCTTTACATTGTCCCACAAAGATAGAGAAATACTTTTTATAAACAGCAGCGGCTTCACAAGTCCCAGCTTCAACAGACAACGAGCATTAATACATCAGGACTAAACCAGGACTAAACCAGGACTAAACCAGGTCTAAACCAGGACTAAACCAGGACTAAACCAGGACTAAACCAGGTCTAAACCAGGACTAAACCAGGACTAAACCAGGTCTAAACCAGGACTAAACCAGGTCTAAACCAGGTCTAAACCAGGACTAAACCAGGTCTAAACCAGGTCTAAACCAGGTCTAAACCAGGACTAAACCAGGTCTAAACCAGGTCTAAACCAGGGCTAAACCAGGTCTAAACCAGGACTAAACCAGGTCTAAACCAGGACTAAACCAGGACTAAACCAGGGCTAAACCAGGACTAAACCAGGAGTAAACCAGGTCTAAACCAGGTCTAAACCAGGGCTAAACCAGGTTTATCTTTTGTTTGAACAGAGACTTTCTGCTCAGGTCCAGCTCAGGTCATAAACCCTCACTGCAGGGACCAGACTTCACACAAAAAACAAGCTTAGCTCTAAAATCCTGACGGAGTGGAACAGGATTTTGAGGAGACTTGGTCTGGTTTTACTTTTGAACAAAAATAAAAACAGTAAAAGGAGCTGCACAGGTGCAGGTGGTTGGTGATAAACAGGACGGTCCTGTCAGAGCAGGTGCAGGTTTACAGTTAAAGTCCCGCCTCCTGATTGGTCAAAGGGCACTCATGTTGTAACTGACTTTAACGGCCCGGGAGCAACACACACTGGCAAAATAAAGTCCTGGTTTCAGACCTACACCGGGACTAAACCAGGACTTGTTTGTGGTCTGAGATGAGTCCAGCCCCTGTCCTGAGGAAACATCAGCCCAGGGTTTAGACCAAAGACGTTTGTGAGCTCAGGAGAGAAGTCCTGGATCAAGTGGAACAGTTTATCTAAACAAACACATTAATGCTGATTCTTGTTGCCTGTGGTTGGACCCAGTTTCAGTTTCAGTTTCAGTTTCAGTTTCAGTGAGTTGTTGTTGTGATGTGGTTTTACAGAGAAATGTTCTGATCCTCTGCACTTCTCAGTTTGTGTTTTTTACTGCAGATGAAAAACAAAACAACAGCACAGAGGCAGACAACAGAAGATAACACGAGTCCAGGTCTAATCCGGGGCACCGCTGTGCACCGTTCACAGTCCTCCTCATCTTTCTCTGTGGCTCCGCCCCTCGGAGTCTCTGTGGCTCCGCCCCTCGGAGTCTCTGTGACTCCGCCCCTCGGAATCTCTGTGGCTCCGCCCGTCGCAGTCTCTACTGCACAAACACATTTAAATTATGAGTTCATCATCCTCTCCTGGTTCAGGTTTAGTCCTGGTTTAGTTCTGGTTTAGTCCTGGTTTAGCCCTGGTTTAGTCCTGGTTTAATCCTGGTTTAGTCCTGGTTTAGTCCTGGTTTAGACCTGGTTTAGTCATGGTTTAGTCCTGGTTTAGTCCTGGTTTAGACCTGGTTTAGTCCTGGTTTAGTCCTGGTTTAGACCTGGTTTAGTCCTGGTTTAGTCCTGGTTTAGACCTGGTTTAGTCCTGGTTTAGACCTGGTTTAGTCCTGGTTTAGTCCTGGTTTAGTCCTGGTTTAGACCTGGTTTCGTCCTGATTTAGTCCTGGTTTAGTCCTGGTTTAGACCTGGTTTAGACCTGGTTTCGTCCTGATTTAGTCCTGGTTTAGTCCTGGTTTAGACCTGGTTTAGTCATGGTTTAGTCCTGGTTTAGTCCTGGTTTAGTCCTGGTTTAGACCTGGTTTCGTCCTGATTTAGTCCTGGTTTAGTCCTGGTTTAGACCTGGTTTAGTCATGGTTTAGTCCTGGTTTAGTCCTGGTTTAGACCTGGTTTAGTCATGGTTTAGTCCTGGTTTAGTCCTGGTTTAGTCCTGGTTTAGTCCTGGTTTAGTCCTGGTTTAGTCCTGGTTTAGTCCTGGTTCAGTCCTGGTTTAGACCTGGTTTAGTCCTGGTTTAGTCCTGGTTTAGCCCTGGTTTAGTCCTGGTTTAGCCCTGGTTTAGTCCTGGTTTAGACCTGGTTTAGTCCTGGTTTAGTCCTGGTTTAGACCTGGTTTAGTCCTGGTTTAGTCCTGGTTTAGTCCTGGTTTAGTCCTGGTTTAGACCTGGTTTCGTCCTGATTTAGTCCTGGTTTAGTCCTGGTTTAGACCTGGTTTAGTCATGGTTTAGTCCTGGTTTAGTCCTGGTTTAGACCTGGTTTAGTCATGGTTTAGTCCTGGTTTAGTCCTGGTTTAGTCCTGGTTTAGTCCTGGTTCAGTCCTGGTTTAGACCTGGTTTAGTCCTGGTTTAGTCCTGGTTTAGCCCTGGTTTAGTCCTGGTTTAGCCCTGGTTTAGTCCTGGTTTAGACCTGGTTTAGTCCTGGTTTAGTCCTGGTTTAGACCTGGTTTAGTCCTGGTTTAGTCCTGGTTTAGTCCTGGTTTAGCCCTGGTTTAGTCCTGGTTTAGCCCTGGTTTAGTCCTGGTTTAGACCTGGTTTAGTCCTGGTTTAGACCTGGTTTAGTCCTGGTTTAGCCCTGGTTTAGTCCTGGTTTAGCCCTGGTTTAGTCCTGGTTTAGTCCTGGTTTAGTCCTGGTTTAGCCCTGGTTTAGTCCTGGTTTAGCCCTGGTTTAGTCCTGGTTTAGACCTGGTTTAGCCCTGGTTTAGTCCTGGTTTAGACCTGGTTTAGTCCTGGTTTAGTCCTGGTTTAGACCTGGTTTAGTCCTGGTTTAGTCCTGGTTTAGTCCTGGTTTAGCCTCACCTGGCTCTGTCACAGTCAGGTTGGTGCACTGTGAGACCTGCTGTCTGCCCTGGGACGTCTGAACCAAAGCCACACAGCAGTACGTCCCACTGTCCTCCAGCGTCAGGTTCTTCAGGACCACGCTCAGGTCTCCGGTCTTCAGGTCCGGATCTCGGAGCTGGATGCGGTTTCTCAGAGGAGAGGTGTCTGTGTCCAGGAGCTTGTGGTCTCTGTGGATCAGGACGTTGCCTCGAGGACTCGTCCAATCCAGGATTAAGGCCGTCCCCTCAGGAGGTCCCACACAGCTCAGGACACTGTCCTCTCCAGCCCTCGAGACCACGTCTGCAAAATAAAACAGAATATTTACAGTTTTATGGTTTAATCCTGCTTTAGTTCTGGGTTAGTCTTGGTATAAACCTGCACTGTAATGTTGAATATTTCTACATATGGCTTTGTGTATTACCACTAAACTTATATTTTGATGTACTACTGCTAAGGTTAATAAATGCTTCAATATTAGTAAGAATGTTTTGATTCTAAAGGATGTTTTTCTCCTCTCAGAAGGTCACTCTGCGATTACATTGTGCATTTGCAAAAGTGCACAATAATGAGCTGGTTACAAAGTTAGGAAACTCCAGGTTACAGGTGGGGCCCTGCCGTTGCGTGGGACGCTCCTGAAGATAACGAAGTTAATGCACTGCAGTAATGAGAACTCTGGCCTGGTCGAGGCACAGGAGTTTCTTGAAGAATACATTTTAATGATATGCAGAAATCGTCATACATTGTCATACAGAATATAAAAACTGTGACCACTCCTTTGTGGACGGCTTGCTCACCCTCTCCCTTTCAGCGGGGCACAGCTGTTGTTACCTCACCTGTGTGATACTAAAATAAACTTCTGACTTGATTATACTTCTGAATCATTGTCCTCTTTGATGCTTACACCCAAAATGAACAAATCTTAATAAATGGTGACCTGACGTGTGGGTGGAAAGCTTCTTCTGGAGGACTTTTGGACACATCGAGGCGGAGTTTGGTGACTGAGTCTGTGACAACCAGGGCCCACAAAATAAGGTAAGCAGAAAACCTTTTTAATAAAATTTCTGCACAGCTTAGTTTTTATTTCATAGGGTTGTCACTGTCTCAGAAATCTGTAATTCTCAGTCTTGTAAATTTAGAAAATGTTTTACAATATATATCTATATTTAGTTAATTGATTTTGAGTTTCTACACACGTAAGGTTGCAATAAGCACATACTAACACGTTAGGGAAAGATTATGAGCCGGTAAAAATCCTAGTTGGACTGGGGTGGCGCTAGGCCCGGTAAAGACTGGCAATAGACTCGGTCTATTGATCAGCCAGAGTTGGACTCTGAGGGTATCTTGTTTAATTCTTAATCAAATTACCTCTTGGAATAGGATCTGACGAGAACCTGGTGAACGTAGTCACTGCTAAGAAACATAAATACCCTAAAGACCAAGACGGTTGGACCGTGAAATAAAGGCTTGGAGCCTCCTGGGTTTGGAACCTGATGAACCGGCAGGGACAGATTTTTGTTTTCTTTTGGGGGTTACTGTGGGTGGTTTGGGTCTCTGTATTCATATTATAGGACCAATACTGTGTAGGACACTTAGTAGTGTCCAAATTCCAGTAGAGGTTCTGAAACAGAGACTGTGTAGGCTGTATATTGTGGGGTGGAGAAAAAATAAAGGCGAAAGCCCGGGGCAATATGACTGTTGGGTCTTTAAAACTGAAATCACACAGATCCTGATAGAACCCCCGCCCCGCACAGACGCCACGGTCTCTGTGTAGAAGCTTGGGACAAGGTCAGATCCTGAGGGATCTCTGTGTGGTGAAAAGTTTAGATCCATGCATTAGGATTGTACATAAAATAACATTTCTATTCCCAGCAGTTTGAAGTACAGATGTGTAAATGTGGACTTGGTGACAGACAGTGACAGGACAGGGGTGGGAGGAGACTAAAAGTACTGTGTTACTGTACTTGAGTGAAAAGTTTAGATATTTCTCCTTTACTTAAGTGATTTTTGGGATAGATACATTTATTTCTACTTAGGTAGATTTTTGGAGCTAGTATTTGCACTTTTACTTCACTACATTTTAAAGATTGTTTTAAAAAATGATAAACAAATTGCAAGAATACATATAACTCTCCTTATCACTTTCCAAAATGAAGACTATCATCATATTTCAGTTTGAATTTGTGCATTGTACTTTTACTTCTACTTAAAAGTAGAATTGTAAAAGCTATTTATAGCTAATAGTTTTACTTGAAAATACTTTTACTTTGGTGAATGTTTTTGAGCTCTCATTTGAAAAAAAAAAAAAAAAAAGAAGTAGACTACTTCCTCCACCGCTGCAAAATGGACAAAAACGAAACTTAACACAACTATGACAAAAGAGGAGTGGACTGGTGCTTTAGATTTATGTTTACTGTGGACAGAAAAGAAAAGGAAGCAGAAAGTGACAGAAAAGTTTGTGAAGTGTGTAAAGAGGTGCAGAGCAGAGGTTTGTTGGGACTAGAACAGGTAATAAACGTTCAAACTGTTGTCCATGCTGCTGGGACTCCACTTTTAGACCCTAAAAATAATTCCAGCACCAATAAAAATAATAAGAATTTAAAGAAAATGTTTAAATGCTATTATTGTGTATTTGAAATAGGTCATGTCAAATGTCTTGATCATATATATTAAAAATCAAATAGGCTTACTTTAACAAAAGCAAAAACACCCCTGTGCAGCAAATGGTTTGATGCTGCTGCTGTTGCTGCTCTCCCTCCTCCCCTCGTGCTGCAGCACAGACAGATGGCTCCTCTGTTTCTCTCTGACTGAGAGAAGTTAGGTACATACTGCTGAAGTTTGGGGCGCTTGTCAACAACGACATAAAAAAATATATATATATAAAAAAAAAACAACTACTACTTTTTAACATCAACTGACTGCAATATTAGGCCATCTCAAGCCAAATAATCTGAACTAAAATAAGTTTGTTTGTGGGACAAAAATGTGAGTGAAGCCTGAGCTGAGAAGAGTTAGAAGACGTCAAAAGAGGATTTAATGACATTTACCAATGCTATCCTCTGCATCCAAGTCTAACCTAAACTAAACCTTCTAGAGTTGTCTCTGAGTAGGTTTTATTGATTTTGTTCAATTTTTAACCATAGCACAGTTGTCAAATTTACTTTTAAGCTATAGTTAGTTAGTTAGTTATAGCTATAGTTAATAAAGTTAATTATTGCTCTCTAAGACATGCTTAAAACTTTCCAAAAAAGTTTCTTATAAAATAATATATTTTGTTCCAGCTCAGGCTGAGCAGCTCTAAAACTGAAACTCTACAATCATCTCTGAAAACGTACCTCCCTCACTTAACGATGGGAGCAGGCTACACTCACTGCAGTCGCCCCACAAATACAAACGCTGTAACTCAGATCAGGCACAGAGACAAAGGAGGCCTGAGACTAACTCAAGCTACTCACTCACAGACCTGACCTGTTACACCTCCCCAAACTCACAGAACTAGTTGCTCTTGACACAATGCCCTGTTATCAATGGGAATCAAACATAATACATCACATGGGACATTGCAATGCTAAAGCTAACAGTCAGGAGAGTGAGCTGCAAAGGCTACAAGCTCAGGTGCTTGGGCTGCAGATACAACAAATGAGTGAAATAAAGAAAGAGTAAGATCAGGACAAGCAGGAGGCAAAGACTCACAGCACAAACTGCATCCTGCTCCAGTTCTACAGCTCCACAGTTCACAACTAACTTTACACAACAACGCCAAGGTCCACTCAGGCAAAAAGGGGGTCATGGACGCATGAGACAATCTGATAAAATCATGTGCTGCTAAGTCCTGAGGAGGGCGCTGTTGTGACTTTTCCTGGTGGTCTCACAGTGAACTGTTCCAGGGGCCACTCTCTGTCAGACAAATGTTAATGACCCAACCTGAACCTGGGTCTGCTCTGGGCTACGGTGTTGGTTACTCCTGAATGAGGATCCTCTTCCTCCTCCTGTGCTGACTGAACACTGGTTACCATGGATACAACTGATACAGCCTTATAATCCACCAAAAGACTTTATACATTGGATATTTACATATCTCCAGGATGATGACCCAGTTTATGATACATGACATGGGATATGCCTCACCCAGACTCAGTGTGTGGTGACATTTCTGTGGGACCTGGGGGCGTGGCTGACCTGGGGGCGTGTCTGACCTGGGGGCGTGGCTGCTGCTGCTGAACTCTCCCCTACACAAACACATCTCTGTGCTCTCTCACTTGAGAGTGCAGCACATATCACCTCAGCTGCAGACGCAGGTCACGAAGCCAAATCACCAGGCCCTGTGGTAAAGAAAGCATACAGCTGTTCCTGACTACACATTACTGTTTCATCCAGATGTTTCTGAGAGAGATGAGTTTGGCAGTGCAGTTCTCTTTCAGAAACAGGGGATGGTGTGGTTGGTCAACAAAATACTAATGTACCATAACTAAACTGGACAACACTGAGATGACACAATACAACAATATCTATGGCAGTAACTAAAACAACAACTTAAATGTCATATTTATATTTGTTTAAAATTTATTTTTTTTTAGCTTTTTTTTTTTTTAAAGTAAATTAATGAATTCCTCCTCTTAAGTTCAGCTGTAATCCCAGAATTCCACAAGTTTACCTTTAACAGAAACACAGTTCTTCTTTATATTCGTTCTAACGCCTGTTTTTAAACATGTCCTCTCCCCTAAGATTATATTTATCATCCCTATCTTCAAACATAGGCAATATGCTATTTAGCAATTTTTTTACTTTCTACATAAATAATGCTGTATTAGGACTCACTAAATCATAGAATTTTACTGCTTGAAATTTGATAAATATTGGTTTAGATTCATTGTAAGCAGAATGGTTGATGATCCTTATGTTTGTTTTTTTTTCTGTAAAATAAAAATTGGTTTTGTATTTGTTGCATAAGTGTGCCCCCAAACTTCAACACCGCCGGTCATATCTGGTAGAACAAGAGAACAATATGCATGTATAGTGTAGTTTTGTTTAAAATATATTTAATTTTAGAAAGGATTGCAGTTGTTTGTGATATTTTTGTTTGAATATGGGTTATGTGCTGTTTATGAGATAAATTTTCATCAATTATTACTCCACAACATTATTTTAATTTACTCTTTCTAAAACCACATAAGTTAACATTAAATCCACATTATCTTTAATTTGTCCATTTTATTTGTGAAAATAAAGTGTCCAAGTTTATAGAGCAGATTTAAATTGTGCTGTAACTGAGCCAGAATAGTTTCCTGTTTGAGGCCCAAACTCTCCTCCAACAGTTGGCTCAGGTCCTGTTAACCTTGGAATTATCTCCTCTCTCTGTGATGATACAAAGTCTTCTGCTGGAATAAGACAAAAGTGGTCGAACCACTCTCTTGTGAATTAAAATAATAATAATAATAATAATAACCTGATCCCTTAAGGACAGCATCTTTTATAATTTCTGATAACACAAATTATAATACAGCCTTGAAAATGACAGTTATTATTCACATAGACAGTTGTTACTCAAAGTTTTACTCATAAACATCCATTTTGGTTCATCCCTGGCCTGGCGCCCCCTGCTGCACCTGCTGTGGACACTCAGTTTGTCACGTCCACTAAAGTTCATCCAGGTCAATATTATGGAGTTATAAAAAATCTTTAAGTAGCCGTTCTGATGAGCCACTCCTCCTTTATCGTTTAAATTCCCCCAGTGGTCATTTCTATCATAGCAGCCTCTCTCTGCCTTTATCACCCCTCCTTTTTCTACTCTAGCTGCTACCCTCTCTGCATATTTTTTTTCCTTTTTTTTTTTACTCTGTGACTCAAATGTTAGAATATAACTGAGTGTTGTAATAATAAGTAAGCATAAACAAATTGCATAATGAAAGTAAATATAAGTAAATAAAATTAGAAACCACAAAGTATGTGTAGATAGTTGATAAATTGCAAGGTTACTCATAACTTTCTTCATTGCTTTTTAAAATTAACCTCATCACATCACTATATATAACAGAGTATTTGATTTTGCTTATGTTTAAAGATATTTTATTATAATCAGATCAAAGTTTATTACACATTGAGCCCCCGCTGGATGTGGGAGGGACTCACAGCTAGCATTGGACACCTACTAAACATTTAATAATAATAATAATAATAATTCATCGAATTTATATAGCGCTTTTTTGGACACTCAAAGACGCTTTACAATTGATCAATTATTCATTCACTCCTCAGTCACACTTGGTGGTGGTGAGCTACTTCTGTAGCCACAGCTGCCCTTGGGCAGACTGACGGAAGCGTGGCTGCCATTCTGCGCCAACGGCCCCTCCGACCACCACCAAACACAGCCACACTAACACATTCACACAGGCAAGGTGGGTGAAGTGTCTTGCCCAGGGACACAACGACAGTATGCGCTTCAGATGGGATTCGAACCGGCTACCCTCCGATTGCTGGGCGAATGTTTAACCCACTGCGCCACCATCGCCATTTAAGAGAGAGACAGCAGAACTGGTAGAAGCTGTGAGACTCCGCACTGAAGCAGCTGTGAGGAAATGCAAAGGACTCAGAGGAAATGAGGCAGCGATGAAGCAGCAAAGAAAGCAGTTGGTTATGTGGGACCTTTTAGCAGAAAGTATACAGTCTGTGTGCAGACGAATGCAGAGAAATATGAGGGACATACAGTGAAGTTGACAGAAAGATGTTATTGACTTTGACTCATACAAGACTGTATGAGCACAGTGTTTGGACTGACAAAGGTACAAAGAAGGACAAAAAAGTACTATGGCACTGTCATGATGGACGTCTAGTGGCACTTAGCAGACTATCAAGCATGTGTTAGCTACAGAAGCTCACAAGCTTGGACACATTTTGAAAACAAAGACTACCTCATTATGATGACAAAAGTATGTAAATATTTTGTCATAAAACAGTTTGGAGATTGGTTGAGAGCAAATTACATTCTGTAAAGGTATTTGGCTAAAATCATTAACTTCATCAACATGAAAAGGGCTGTGTAATAAATTGAATTATAAATTGTACTTTTCATTGTGACCCAAAATAATTGTGATTATGATTTTTTCCATAATTGAGCAGCCGTAGTTGGATGCCTTGCCATTAGCACTGATGGTAACACCACAAACATCTGAATCTGTCTCCACATGAGATCTTCACTGGGAGAAGGATGGACTCCTCTCCAAACTCAAATAAGTGTCCATAGAAATGACCAAGACCATGAAATCTCTGACTACTACAAGTCAGGGACTAACTTGAGCCTAGTTCTCTCCCAACAGGTCCTGAACCTCGAGGATTCTCCTGACTCCACACTGAAAGACCCAATCAAACCCGGTACTGGGTAATGGTAAAGACTATTAAAGACTGTTAAATGGACTGAACCCAAATTTTTAGGTCCATATAAGTTACTTAACAGCTGCTCAAAGCAGTTAGAGTCGAAAAGACAGACAAAAGTCAAAAGAGCAAGTTGAGTCATTGGATCCATATCACTCACTGTGTTAGGGCCCATCCTCCTGAACGCTCATTAGAACAGATTAGAACTGATTTGGCCTGACTTACTTAACCATGACTGTTGCAGTACCAGGGTGCTCCGTTAGAGGCACCATGCTCACCCCATTTCTGTTTACTATTCTGATTGTCCCACCTATTTTCTGGTACTTCGAATCAGGCCAACCTACCACTTCTCTTAATACTCATAACAGGACTAAAAGAGGAGCCCAAGGTCCGTTCTCATTGATTTGGAATGATACCACCTTTCTCAGATTCAGTAAAAAAATAAAAATAAAAAATAAAAATAGATGGTATAATTGGCTTTCTACCTGTGCTAATTTATAACTCTCAGGACAACCATGCCTCGGGTGTACACCTTTTTATCCAGACTCAAGCTCCTTTTCTTATATTTCTAATCATCTTTGTTTCCCAAACTCTTACTTAGATTAGCACTGTTTCTGACTCTTAAGTTAAACACGGGGAAAGTTACATTTTTAGATTATTATTTTTGGGGTATTTGATGTCTTTCTTTTAAGGTTGGTTTAATCATATTCATGTACGAGTACTGTGGATCTATATAAGTGTCTTTGGACGGTTGCTGGGGCAGCAGAACCATGAGATTCTTTTCCCATCTGAAAGTCAGAAGGTTACAGAACGTAGAACTGCCTGATGGGTTTTTCGGTCTCATACTGAATAGATCCACATGCTTATATTATTCTTATTTTATTTTTATGTTAGCCTATTGCAGTCATGTAAGAGTAATGTATGGCATGGAGGGTTACAATGGCTCCAGATTACAACGGATAATCTGTACATGGTTAGTTTAGATTACTCTTGGTTGTGTTTTGCTTTAGCATAACAGGTTATGGGTTTGTCTTTTTTCTTTGGGGTTTTATATTATGCTTTTTAGAGGTTTTGCTTTTTGTTTTTTATTTATTTATTTATTTTTTATTTTTTATGTTTGTGTGATGTCTTTGTTTTTAGAGGTTGTTTCACACCATGTGATATGGTGTGAAAAGGGGGAATTGTTGAATATTTCTACATATGGCTTTGTGTATTACCACTAAACTTATATTTTGATGTACTACTGCTAAGGTTAATAAACGCTTCAATATTAGTAAGAATGTTTTGATTCTAAAGGATGTTTTTCTCCTTTCACTCTAAAGGTCACTCTGCGATTACATTGTGCATTTGCAAAAGTGCACAATAATGAGCTGGTTACAAAGTTAGGAAACTCCAGGTTACAGGTGGGGCCCTGCCGTTGCGTGGGACGCTCCTGAAGATAACGAAGTTAATGCACCGCAGTAATGAGAACTCTGTGGCCTGGTCTCGAGTTTCTTGAAGAAAACATTTTAATGAAATGCAGAAATCGTCATACATTGTCATACAGAATATAAAAACTGTGACCACTCCTTTGTGGACGGCTTGCTCACCCTCTCCCTTTCAGCGGGGCACAGCTGTTGTTACCTCACCTGTGTGATACTAAAATAAACTTCTGACTTGATTATACTTCTGAATCATTGTCCTCTTTGATGCTTACACCCAAAATGAACAAATCCTAATACTTTGGAACAAAGTACATTTCTAATTTATATAAACGACACAGAGGTTTGACTTTTTTCAGTGCAGTCACCATGCAACAGACGCAGTGGTGACAGAGAAATATAACAGAGATCATTTACTTAGTCCTGGTTAATCCTGCTTTAGATCTGGTTTGTCCTCGTTTAGGTTTGGTGTTTGGTTGTTTAATACATTTTAATTACAATAAGGTGTAAAGACCGAAAGAAAGAAAGAAAGAACGAAAGGGGATGTCCACTTCAAGTCAAGACCTGAAGCTTTCATTTAAGGCACATGTGTCAAACTCAAGGCCCGCGGGCCAAACGTGGCCCGCAGGATAATTTCTTTTGGCCCGCGAGATCATTTCCATTTTATATTAATAATGGCCCGCCGATATATTGTGCTCGATCTGTTTGAACTACATCTCCCATAATGCACTGCAGAAGCGGCGCCGCTGCGCGCCGGCACTGCCCCTCCCCTGCTGTTTTAGCGAGCGGCATTTAACGAGCCGCAGGAGCAGAGAGAGAGTGAAGGATTCTCCAACAGGAAATTTAACTTTCCACAAAAGAAATGGACAAAGAGAGGTCAGTGAGAGCAGGAGCTTCTTAAACACTGGGACTCTCTGTAAACACTCTACACTTTGTTTGTTGAGCTCATGTAGCAGCAATAAAACCACGCTCCAACCACACAGCATTGTAAGAACATCTCCTTTACAAACCGTACGTCTTTAAAAACAGAAAACCAAGTTGTGTCAGTAAAACCAAGAGAGTTGTCTAAGTTCATTCACAGCACTGCCCTCCGTCGCTCTTTTTCCTTTCTCTCTGTCGCTGCTTGTGCTCTAATGCATTCATTAACACACAGCGAGCTAAACCTGCCCAGAAACAGGTCTCATCCTGCTCACACCGTGTCCTGCAGAGGACAGAGAGGTGGACAGTAGTTTGCTCAATAAAAGTAAAGTAGGCCTATAATACGTGTTTGTGTGTAGGAGCTGACTGATTTACATCAGGAGCATGGCATGCACCTAAATATTTATCTGCTGTAGTGCACTGTCACAGTAAAACAGAGTGGACCTGGTGAAAACACCTGTCTTATATGAGGAGTTAGGTAACTGTGGCAGTAAATAATACTTCATAAATAAATAATTGGCCAGTGTTAGTCAGGAGTCTGTGGCCTATTTGTTGTTATTTGTTGAGTTCTGATTTAAAACAAAACTACAAAGCCCATTAAAACTACAAATCTACAGCTGTAGTTCTGTGGGGAAGTATTATTCTATGTTAAAAAGCCTAACTGAGAACAAAAATACAGAGGCTGGCTTCATTATTTATATAATTCTCTTATTCAGCCCACGACCAAGACTGGTTTTCTAATTTTGGCCCCAGCTCCGATTGAGTTTGACACATCTGCTTTAAAACATGACTGACTGAAAGATGTTTTGATGATGAGTGACTCAAACCACAGTCTAGACTTGAAACTGAGTTCTTAATTAAACAAACTGTCTCAAAATAACATTAATAACTAATAACTGTCTCAAAAAGTCAGTTGTAGTAAAACTGCTCAGGTACAGTTTATAAAACACTTCTTACCTGGGTTTGAGGAAGCAGCGACAGCGCACCAAAAACTCAAACACGCGACAAAACCACAGAGTTCTGCTCGTGTGGACACAGTCACACGCGCCATGATGATGATGATGGTGATGATGATGATGATGATGATGATGATGATGATGATGATGAAATCACCCACGAAGCGCCAGGGTCCGTGAGTCCGCGGTGGTGCCGCTGACAGAGCCGTGCGTCTCTGTCCCGTCCCGTGGGTGAATGTGAGCTCTGCAGCTTTTTCAAAAATGCTGATTTAAATTTGGGGCGGGGACAAACGGCAGAGCCTAACACAGAAACCTGCAGCTAAATCCTGACAGAGAAGAGCTCAAGCTTTGTGTCAGTTTTTATTTCGTGTTGATAGGTTCAGGAATCACAGAGATATGCACCGTTAAAGTTTGTAAAAGCATTAAAGCTTCATTACAAGACGCGCGGTTTATCACCGCTCTGAGAACAGCTGCGGTGTTTGTTTTAGCTCCAGTGTCTTTTACTCAAAAACTATTACAACAGAGAAATATTTCCAATAACTTTGTTATTAATGATGATCAAAAGTAAGAGGAGAGATGGAGAAGAGCAGAGGAGAAACTGCAGCTGGAGAGGAAGCAGGGTAAAGTTTCTGTTAACAACAATCGACCACTTCCTGTGATCCTTCAAAATAAAACTTCATCCTTTTCCAGCAGCAGAAACAACTTTATTTTGGCAGAGCCTGAAAGGAAAAGAATTACTGCTGCACAGAAGAGCAGACAGGAGAAGACAGGAGCAGACAGGAGCTGACAGGAGAAGACAGGAGCTGACAGGAGAAGACAGGAGCTGACAGGAGCTGACAGGAGAAGACAGGAGAAGACAGGAGAAGACAGGAGCAGACAGGAGCAGACAGGAGAAGACAGGAGAAGACAGGAGCAGACAGGAGCAGACAGGAGCAGACAGGAGCAGACAGGAGAAGACAGGAGCAGACAGGAGCAGACAGGAGAAGACAGGAGCTGACAGGAGCTGACAGGAGAAGACAGGAGAAGACAGGAGAAGACAGGAGCTGACAGGAGCAGACAGGAGAAGACAGGAGCTGACAGGAGCTGACAGGAGAAGACAGGAGAAGACAGGAGCAGACAGGAGCAGACAGGAGCAGACAGGAGAAGACAGGAGCAGACAGGAGCAGACAGGAGAAGACAGGAGCAGACAGGAGAAGACAGGAGCAGACAGGAGCTGACAGGAGAAGACAGGAGCTGACAGGAGCTGACAGGAGAAGACAGGAGAAGACAGGAGAAGACAGGAGAAGACAGGAGCAGACAGGAGCAGACAGGAGCAGACAGGAGCAGACAGGAGAAGACAGGAGAAGACAGGAGCAGACAGGAGCAGACAGGAGCAGACAGGAGCAGACAGGAGCAGACAGGAGAAGACAGGAGCAGACAGGAGCTGACAGGAGCAGACAGGAGCAGACAGGAGCAGACAGGAGAAGACAGGAGAAGACAGGAGCAGACAGGAGCAGACAGGAGAAGACAGGAGCAGACAGGAGCAGACAGGAGCAGACAGGAGCAGACAGGAGAAGACAGGAGCAGACAGGAGCTGACAGGAGCAGACAGGAGCAGACAGGAGCAGACAGGAGAAGACAGGAGAAGACAGGAGCAGACAGGAGAAGACAGGAGAAGACAGGAGCAGACAGGAGCAGACAGGAGCAGACAGGAGCAGACAGGAGCAGACAGGAGAAGACAGGAGAAGACAGGAGCAGACAGGAGCAGACAGGAGCAGACAGGAGCAGACAGGAGCAGACAGGAGAAGACAGGAGCTGACAGGAGAAGACAGGAGAAGACAGGAGCAGACAGGAGAAGACAGGAGCAGACAGGAGCAGACAGGAGCAGACAGGAGCAGACAGGAGAAGACAGGAGCAGACAGGAGCAGACAGGAGCAGACAGGAGAAGACAGGAGCAGACAGGAGCAGACAGGAGAAGACAGGAGCAGACAGGAGACCAGCGTCTGAGCCCCCTGCGGGGCATCAGGAGAAACTGCAGGGGCTACTCGGCTCAGTGCATGATGGGAAACTGCCCACCTGTCAGCGGTGAAGGGACAGGTGACAGATCTGAGTTTAGAGCGGGTCAGAAACCCTTCTCTGCCTCCACCTGAAGTGTGCAGTGTTGTTGTTACTCTCTGCTGTGACATCTGCTGATATCAAAGTAAGTGTAAGTACAGCTGAATGCCTGGTAAAGAGCAGCTCATTAACACAAACTGTGGTCAGAGACAGAAAAGTTCTTACAAATCAGTTTCATGCATTTATTTGCAAAATTACATCCAACACACGCAAATTTTGTGAACTGAGTTTTTTTATTTCAATTTTCAATGGAAATTTCAGTGAAAGTCATTTTTTATAAACTGTGTTTTAAAATTTTAGGTGGATATCTAAATATTCGTAGTTGTATGCCCAAAACTGACCAAAAATGTTACTTCAATAAAAGTAAAGAGGTATGTTTTCTTCTTCTCACCTGAGTTTCAAACCCAGAACCTTCTGCTCTCAGTCAGATGTGCCGCCCACTACACCACAGACAACAAAAACTGCTTTAAACTCCAATTTACTAAAGTAAAAGTATAAAAAACATCAAAAATTTACTCAAGTAAAAGTAAAAGTATCCCTGAAGAAGGAAGTTTGTTGTGGGTCCGAGTCAAACCCAGCACGATATGATTTTAAAGATTTTAAAAACATAAAGCTGCATGAAATAAAGTCTTTTTAAACCTCAACTGTATGAAGAGTGCCTTGTTTTTTCTTAATTTTTTTTTAAAGTTCTTTGTTCCGAACACAAAGAGCACCTTCAATACAGAATAACTGATTGATAAAAACTTCCTGAGCACTTTGGATGTTTTCTTTTTTGTGAAATTAAAAGTATGTTCCACAAGATACTTCTTCTCCTTTGAAAAAGGTACTTAAGTAAACTACTGGAGTAAAAGTATCTAGTTACTGTCCTCCTCTGAGTTCATGGAAAGGTATTAATAAAAAAGAATAACATCATATGTTTGGGCTAACTAAAAGGACCCAAGTGTAGACACAAGACTGAAGAAAAGGTGAGTATTTATTGTCCAAAATTGTAGGAGGTAGCTGGATCTTTGGAGGAGCAGGTAAAGGCGGATCTCTGGCTGGAGTCTTCAAAAACAGGCAGGAACTAAAAAACAGGAGACGAAGGTAAGTTACAGGATTTTCAGATTACGTACAAAATACTCAAAAAGAGTGGCCACGAGCTGTTCACCGTCAGGCTGAAGGAACAATCTGGCAGAGTCTGTCTGGAGAGCTGGATACAAGTAGCAGCAGCTTGATTGAAGATGAGCAACAGGTGAGTCTGGTTGCAGCCAGGAGACTCCGCCCACACACATACACACACACACACACACACACACACACACACACACACACACACACACACACACACACACACACACACACACACACACACACACACACACACACACACACACACACACACACACACACACACACACACACACACACACAGGGAAACGAAGGGAGGGGAAAAAGAAACAGGGAAGCCAGAGTCACAGCCAGAGGCATGACATCATAAATCATTTTAATGACAAATGTGTTTTAAGTGCCCTGTGCTTTTGTGTTTTTACAGATATTTGTTGGGACATGGGGCATGGAGCCTGACACTCCGTTCTGTCGCCCTCTGTCCTCAGACCGGTCCTCTGTCCTCAGACCGGTCCTCTGTCCTCAGACCGCTCCTCTGTCCTCAGACCGCTCCTCTGTCCTCAGACCGGTCCTCTGTCCTCAGACCGCTCCTCTGTCCTCAGACCGCTCCTCTGTCCTCAGACCGGTCCTCTGTCCTCAGACCGGTCCTCTGTCCTCAGACCGGTCCTCTGTCCTCAGACTGGTCCTCTGTCCTCAGACCGCTCCTCTGTCCTCAGACCGGTCCTCGGTCTCTCCTCTCTGCACACGACCCTCAACAGACGGAGACGGCCCACATTCAGCCCCAAAATGTGACAGAGTTCACTCATCCCCAAGCAGGACGTGTCCCTCTGCAAGTCCTCACTCAGCACTGCCATCTAGAGGTCACTACAGGAACTGCTCATGAAGAAGTGTGATTGTGTATGAGCCAGGACTAAACCAGGACAAATCAGTCCTGGTTTAGCCCTGGTTTAGTCCTAGTTTAGTTCAGGTTTAGCCCTGGTTTAGTCCTAGTTTAGTTCAGGTTTAGTCCTAGTTTAGTTCAGGTTTAGTCCTGGTTTAGTCCTAGTTTAGTTCAGGTTTAGTCCTGGTTTAGTCCTGGTATAGTCATGGTTTAGTCCTGGTTTAGTCCTGGTTTAGTCCTGGTTTAGCCCTGGTTTAGCCCTGGTTTAGTCCTGGTTTAGACCTGGTTTAGTCCTGGTTTAGCCCTGGTTTAGTCCTGGTTTAGGCCTGGTTTAGCCTTGGTTTAGTCCTGGTTTAGTCCTGGTTTAGTCCTGGTTTAGACCTGGTTTAGTCCTGGTTTAGTCCTGGTTTAGACCTGGTTTAGTCCTGGTTTAGCCCTGGTTTAGTCCTGGTTTAGTCCTGGTTTAGCCCTGGTTTAGACCTGGTTTAGTCCTGGTTTAGTCCTGGTTTAGCCCTGGTTTAGCCCTGGTTTAGTCCTGGTTTAGTCCTGGTTTAGCCCTGGTTTAGTCCTGGTTTAGCCCTGGTTTAGTCCTGGTTTAGCCCTGGTTTAGACCTGGTTTAGTCCTGGTTTAGCCCTGGTTTAGCCCTGGTTTAGTCCTGGTTTAGTCCTGGTTTAGTCCTGGTTTAATCCTGGTTTAGTCCTGGTTTAGTCCTGGTTTAGTCCTGGTTTAGACCTGGTTTAGTCCTGGTTTAGTCCTGGTTTAGACCTGGTTTAGTCCTGGTTTAGTCCTGGTTTAGACCTGGTTTAGTCCTGGTTTAGCCCTGGTTTAGTCCTGGTTTAGTCCTGGTTTAGACCTGGTTTAGTCCTGGTTTAGTCCTGGTTTAGACCTGGTTTAGCCCTGGTTTAGTCCTGGTTTAGTCCTGGTTTAGCCCTGGTTTAGTCCTGGTTTAGTCCTGGTTTAGTCCTGGTTTAGACCTGGTTTAGACCTGGTTTAGTCCTGGTTTAGTCCTGGTTTAGCCCTGGTTTAGTCCTGGTTTAGCCCTGGTTTAGTCCTGGTTTAGTCCTGGTTTAGTCCTGGTTTAGACCTGGTTTAGACCTGGTTTAGTCCTGGTTTAGTCCTGGTTTAGCCCTGGTTTAGTCCTGGTTTAGTCCTGGTTTAGTCCTGGTTTAGTCCTGGTTTAGCCCTGGTTTAGTCCTGGTTTAGACCTGGTTTAGTTCTGGTTTAGTCCTGGTTTAGTCCTGGTTTACCTCCTGTTTAAGTCCTGGGTCTAGTCCTGGTTTAGTCCTGGTTTAGCCCTGGTTTAGCCCTGGTTTAGTCCTGGTTTAGTCCTGGTTTAGCCCTGGTTTAGCCCTGGTTTAGTCCTGGTTTAGTCCTGGTTTAGCCCTGGTTTAGTCCTGGTTTAGTCCTGGTTTAGTCCTGGTTTAGTCCTGGTTTAGCCCTGGTTTAGTCCTGGTTTAGTCCTGGTTTAGCCCTGGTTTAGTCCTGGTTTAGTCCTGGTTTAGTCCTGGTTTAGTCCTGGTTTAGAGAGAGGACTGAGAGTGAGAGAGAGAGAGACTGTAATACTAAAGTAAAAATAGAACCAACAACGCCACCTAGTGAATCTAACTCCAGGGAATAACTTTAGCTACAGCTGGGTTCCCTGTTACAAAGTGCACAGGTAAATCTGGCAAAATGAAGATAAAAACAAGAAGGTAAGTGGCAATAGTTTATTTATATTTATTACAATCAAAACAATCAATAATTTACTTCATTTATATTTTATATAACAAAAATCTAGTTAAATATTAAGCAAAATAGCAAATGCCAAAGTATATTAAGAGTCTTCAACCAAAATCAATACAAATAGACTTCTGGGGAACATAACCGGTCTAAAGTGCAGGCAAATCAAACGTTAAATAGTAAAGTGCAAAGCCAAGTAAAATCTAAAGTGCGGTGGTAAAGGTGGAAAAGGCAGACACCGGTGAAACGAGCTGTTTTGGCCTCTCACAAACTCAATGTAAAAGAACAGAGGATTACTCAAACCTGCATAAATGAAACAAAACATGACTCAAGGTCTGTTTTAGCTCAGAAAAGTTGATTTTGCAGGATATAGCCCCTTTAAACTGTGGTCAGTGTGGTGTGGAGCAGCAGCTCATGTTTAAAATATCACAGTTGTTATAATGTTTTGTCTTCAATCTTGGAGAAAAGCAAAACCATAAAAATACTGTTTTCTTCAAAATTTCCTGGGGAAACACAACCCTGCTTTACATTGTCCCACAAAGATAGAGAAATACTTTTTATAAACAGCAGCGGCTTCACAAGTCCCAGCTTCAACAGACAACGAGCATTAATACATCAGGACTAAACCAGGACTAAACCAGGTCTAAACCAGGACTAAACCAGGTCTAAACCAGGACTAAACCAGGTCTAAACCAGGACTAAACCAGGTCTAAACCAGGACTAAACCAGGACTAAACCAGGTCTAAACCAGGTCTAAACCAGGACTAAACCAGGACTAAACCAGGACTAAACCAGGTCTAAACCAGGTCTAAACCAGGACTAAACCAGGTCTAAACCAGGACTAAACCAGGACTAAACCAGGTCTAAACCAGGTCTAAACCAGGACTAAACCAGGTCTAAACCAGGACTAAACCAGGTCTAAACCAGGACTAAACCAGGTCTAAACCAGGACTAAACCAGGTCTAAACCAGGACTAAACCAGGACTAAACCAGGTCTAAACCAGGTCTAAACCAGGACTAAACCAGGACTAAACCAGGACTAAACCAGGTCTAAACCAGGACTAAACCAGGACTAAACCAGGTCTAAACCAGGACTAAACCAGGTCTAAACCAGGACTAAACCAGGTCTAAACCAGGACTAAACCAGGTCTAAACCAGGACTAAACCAGGTCTAAACCAGGACTAAACCAGGTCTAAACCAGGACTAAACCAGGTCTAAACCAGGTCTAAACCAGGACTAAACCAGGACTAAACCAGGACTAAACCAGGTCTAAACCAGGACTAAACCAGGTCTAAACCAGGACTAAACCAGGTCTAAACCAGGACTAAACCAGGACTAAACCAGGACTAAACCAGGTCTAAACCAGGTCTAAACCAGGACTAAACCAGGACTAAACCAGGTCTAAACCAGGACTAAACCAGGTCTAAACCAGGACTAAACCAGGACTAAACCAGGACTAAACCAGGTCTAAACCAGGACTAAACCAGGTCTAAACCAGGTCTAAACCAGGACTAAACCAGGACTAAACCAGGACTAAACCAGGTCTAAACCAGGTCTAAACCAGGGCTAAACCAGGACTAAACCAGGTCTAAACCAGGTCTAAACCAGGTCTAAACCAGGTCTAAACCAGGACTAAACCAGGACTAAACCAGGACTAAACCAGGACTAAACCAGGTCTAAACCAGGTCTAAACCAGGTCTAAACCAGGATTAAACCAGGTCTAAACCAGGACTAAACCAGGTCTAAACCAGGACTAAACCAGGACTAAACCAGGTCTAAACCAGGACTAAACCAGGTCTAACCCAGGTCTAAACCAGGACTAAACCAGGACTAAACCAGGACTAAACCAGGTCTAAACCAGGACTAAACCAGGTCTAAACCAGGACTAAACCAGGTCTAAACCAGGTCTAAACCAGGTCTAAACCAGGACTAAACCAGGTCTAAACCAGGACTAAACCAGGTCTAAACCAGGACTAAACCAGGTCTAAACCAGGACTAAACCAGGACTAAACCAGGTCTAAACCAGGTCTAACCCAGGTCTAAACCAGGACTAAACCAGGACTAAACCAGGTCTAAACCAGGTCTAACCCAGGTCTAAACCAGGACTAAACCAGGTCTAAACCAGGACTAAACCAGGACTAAACCAGGTCTAACCCAGGTCTAAACCAGGACTAAACCAGGACTAAACCAGGACTAAACCAGGACTAAACCAGGTCTAAACCAGGACTAAACCAGGTCTAAACCAGGACTAAACCAGGACTAAACCAGGTCTAAACCAGGTCTAAACCAGGACTAAACCAGGTCTAAACCAGGACTAAACCAGGACTAAACCAGGTCTAAACCAGGACTAAACCAGGTCTAAACCAGGACTAAACCAGGACTAAACCAGGACTAAACCAGGTCTAAACCAGGACTAAACCAGGTCTAAACCAGGACTAAACCAGGACTAAACCAGGTCTAAACCAGGTCTAAACCAGGTCTAAACCAGGACTAAACCAGGTCTAAACCAGGACTAAACCAGGACTAAACCAGGAGTAAACCAGGACTAAACCAGGTCTAAACCAGGACTAAACCAGGAGTAAACCAGGTCTAAACCAGGACTAAACCAGGTCTAAACCAGGTTTAAACCAGGTCTAAACCAGGTTTAAACCAGGTCTAAACCAGGTCTAAACCAGATCTAAACCAGGTCTAAACTAGGTCTAAACCAGGTCTAAACTAAGTCTAAACCAGGTTTAAACCAGGTCTAAACCAGGTCTAAACCAGATCTAAACCAGGTCTAAACCAGGACTAAACCAGGTCTAAACCAGGTCTAAACCAGGTCTAAACCAGGACTAAACCAGGTCTAAACCAGGTCTAAACCAGGTCTAAACTAGGTCTAAACCAGGTCTAAACTAGGTCTAAACCAGGTCTAAACCAGGACTCAACCAGGTCTAAACCAGGACTAAACCAGATCTAAACCAGGTCTAAACCAGGACTAAACCAGGTCTAAACCAGGACTAAACCAGGTCTAAACCAGGTCTAAACCAGGTCTAAACTAGGTCTAAACCAGGTCTAAACTAGGTCTAAACCAGGTCTAAACCAGGTCTAAACCAGGTCTAAACCAGGACTAAACCAGGTCTAAACCAGGTCTAAACCAGGTCTAAACCAGGACTAAACCAGGTCTAAACCAGGACTAAACCAGGACTAAACCAGGTCTAAACCAGGACTAAACCAGGTCTAAACCAGGACTAAACCAGGACTAAACCAGGTCTAAACCAGGTCTAAACCAGGAGTAAACCAGGACTAAACCAGGTCTAAACCAGGACTAAACCAGGAGTAAACCAGGTCTAAACCAGGACTAAACCAGGTCTAAACCAGGTCTAAACCAGGTCTAAACTAAGTCTAAACCAGGTTTAAACCAGGTCTAAACCAGGTTTAAACCAGGTCTAAACCAGGTCTAAACCAGATCTAAACCAGGTCTAAACTAGGTCTAAACCAGGTCTAAACTAAGTCTAAACCAGGTTTAAACCAGGTCTAAACCAGGTCTAAACCAGATCTAAACCAGGTCTAAACCAGGACTAAACCAGGTCTAAACCAGGTCTAAACCAGGTCTAAACCAGGTCTAAACTAGGTCTAAACCAGGTCTAAACTAGGTCTAAACCAGGTCTAAACCAGGACTAAACCAGGTCTAAACCAGGACTAAACCAGATCTAAACCAGGTCTAAACCAGGACTAAACCAGGTCTAAACCAGGTCTAAACCAGGACTAAACCAGGTCTAAACCAGGTCTAAACCAGGTCTAAACTAGGTCTAAACCAGGTCTAAACTAGGTCTAAACCAGGTCTAAACCAGGTCTAAACCAGGTCTAAACCAGGTCTAAACCAGGATTTTGAGGAGACTTGGTCCGGTTTTACTTTTGAACAAAAATAAAAACAGTAAAAGGAGCTGCACAGGTGCAGGTGGTTGGTGATAAACAGGACGGTCCTGTCAGAGCAGGTGCAGGTTTACAGTTAAAGTCCCGCCTCCTGATTGGTCAAAGGGCACTCATGTTGTAACTGACTTTAACGGCCCGGGAGCAACACACACTGGCAAAATAAAGTCCTGGTTTCAGACCTACACCGGGACTAAACCAGGACTAAACCAGGAGTAAACCAGGACTAAACCAGGTCCAAACCAGGGCTAAACCAGGGCTAAACCAGGGCTAAACCAGGACTAAACCAGGACTAAACCAGGGCTAAACCAGGGCTAAACCAGGGCTAAACCAGGGCTAAACCAGGTCTAAACCAGGATTTTGAGGAGACTTGGTCCGGTTTTACTTTTGAACAAAAATAAAAACAGTAAAAGGAGCTGCACAGGTGCAGGTGGTTGGTGATAAACAGGACGGTCCTGTCAGAGCAGGTGCAGGTTTACAGTTAAAGTCCCGCCTCCTGATTGGTCAAAGGGCACTCATGTTGTAACTGACTTTAACGGCCCGGGAGCAACACACACTGGCAAAATAAAGTCCTGGTTTCAGACCTACACCGGGACTAAACCAGGACTAAACCAGGAGTAAACCAGGACTTGTTTGTGGTCTGAGGTGAGTCCAGCCCCTGTCCTGAGGAAACATCAGCCCAGGGTTTAGACCAAAGACGTTTGTGAGCTCAGGAGAGAAGTCCTGGATCAAGTGGAACAGTTTATCTAAACAAACACATTAATGCTGATTCTTGTTGCCTGTGGTTGGAGCCAGTTTCAGTTTCAGTTTCAGTTTCAGTTTCAGTTTCAGTGAGTTGTTGTTGTGATGTGGTTTAGCAGAGAAATGTTCTGATCCTCTGCACTTCTCAATTTGTGTTTTTTACTGCAGATGAAAAACAAAACAACAGCACAGAGGCACACAACAGAAGATAACACGAGTCCAGGTCTAATCCGGGGCACCGCTGTGCACCGTTCACACTCCTCCTCATCTTTCTCTGTGGCTCCGCCCCTCGCAGTCTCTACTGCACAAACACATTTAAATTGTGAGTTCATCATCCTCTCCTGGTTCAGGTTTAGTCCTGGTTTAGTTCTGGTTTAGTCCTGGTTTAGTCCTGGTTTAGTCCTGGTTTCGTCCTGGTTTAGTCCTGGTTTAGTCCTGGTTTAGCCCTGGTTTAGTCCTGGTTTAGTCCTGGTTTAGACCTGGTTTAGTTCTGGTTTAGTCCTGGTTTAGTCCTGGTTTCGTCCTGGTTTAGTCCTGGTTTAGTCCTGGTTTAGTCCTGGTTTAGTCCTGGTTTAGACCTGGTTTAGTCCTGGTTTAGTCCTGGTTTAGTCCTGGTTTAGCCCTGGTTTAGTCCTGGTTTAGACCTGGTTTAGTCCTGGTTTAGACCTGGTTTAGTCCTGGTTTAGTCCTGGTTTAGTCCTGGTTTAGTCCTGGTTTAGTCCTGGTTTAGTCCTGGTTTAGCCTCACCTGGCTCTGTCACAGTCAGGTTGGTGCACTGTGAGACCTGCTGTCTGCCCTGGGACGTCTGAACCAAAGCCACACAGCAGTACGTCCCACTGTCCTCCAGCGTCAGGTTCTTCAGGACCACGCTCAGGTCTCCGGTCTTCAGGTCCGGATCTCGGAGCTGGATGCGGTTTCTCAGAGGAGAGGTGTCTGTGTCCAGGAGCTTGTGGTCTCTGTGGATCAGGACGTTGCCTCGAGGACTCATCCAATCCAGGATTAAGGCCGTCCCCTCAGGAGGTCCCACACAGCTCAGGACACTGTCCTCTCCAGCCCTCGAGACCACGTCTGCAAAATAAAACAGAATATTTACAGTTTTATGGTTTAATCCTGCTTTAGTTCTGGGTTAGTCTTGGTATAAACCTGCACTGTAAACCTGGATTTTCTGTTTTTTAAAATGTTTAGCTGTCATTAATATTTTGATTGGAGGGGGACCTTAATCTTAATCAGATTAAGGTCATATTCAGAATAAGCCTTAATCAGAATAAGAAACCTGGAGTATTCTGATCTTATTCAGATTATTGCTGCATGAAAACATCTTAATCAGATTATTGCTTGTTCTCACCTTTTTGTCGACGTTAAGGTGGCTTTGTGACTGATAAAATCTTTCTTAATACAAGAGAAAACGGGCAAAGCCCTGATTCTTAGCAAAACAAGCTAGCAGTTATCAGCAGCTATTAGCAAGAGCTAATAGCCGCACCGTGGGGCTCTCGCTCTCGTTTATTTTTAACGTTATATTAACATGAGTCAAACTAGTGATGTTATATAGTGAATGATTAAAAAGTAGGGTCAGTACAGTTGCACAACACGGAATATATACTGCACAGAAAACTGGGACTAAACAGGAAACAGAAGGTGTAGCGTAGCGTTAGCATTAGCATTAGCTTCATACCTACACTCCAGGATTTACTCTCATCCTTTAATTAAATACTGACAACATAGCAATGTTTTAAATATCTGCTATAAATGTGTTTTATATCTCATGTATTAACACAACATTTAAAATTTAACTTAAGCTTAATCAGAATATGCTCTTGACATGTAAACAGGAACATTTCAATTCCAGTAGCTCCTGTAAACACTTTATTCAGAGTATGAGCTTAATCTGAATATGGACCTTAATCGGATTATGATGTGCCGTGTAAACGGCGTCAGTGTCAGCAGCAGAAACAGAGAATGGACGAGGTTTTGGATGATCGTCACAGCTTTAAAACTTGTGGTAAGTTTATAAAACTGTAATTCTGAACAAGTAACAGTGCAGTTCCTGCCATAGCGACTCCTAAATTAAACCTAGGTTTAAAACTAAATCATTTTTGAGAGATATTCTCATGGTTTTGACGTGTGTCGGAGCTGTGGAAACATCAGTTTTTCACCATACTGTGTAGTTAGCCTTCATTAGCACAGTGTAGCTGTGTTTAGCATGTAGGAATTAGCATCAGTATGACGGCTAACACCATGCGGCCTAAACAGGTTACAGTGTTGTAGGCAATCAACATGTACTGTATAATGGGACCGCTTGGTGTTTTAGCATAGAAACTGTTCTTTTGCACTTATTTTATTAATATTAGCGAGGTTAGCTTGTTCAGTCGTGCCATGTGTTCTCTGAAACACAGCTTCTTCCCTCCTTTATGCTGCGTTCACACCGGACGCGTTTGAGGCGTCAAATTCGCGTCCGACGCGTCTGGTTGGACGCTTGAACATTTTGAAGTCAGACGCTTCATTCGCGCGCCCAATTTTGCTCTGTTCGCGCGTCAAAACAAATGTGTTCAGATGCGAATTCGCGTCATGGGAGGAGTCTGTTGTGCCAGGGTAATGGCCGCTCATTCAGGGCTAAATTCAACTGAGGCCACGCCGGTTTGCTCACCTGTGTCCCGGGTCGGTGCGAGGACATGTCCCCAGGACACTACTGCTGTTTTTAGGCACTCAACCCCAGCAGCAGAGCGGAGATATGGAAGAGTTTTTTCTTGTTTAATAGGCTAGGCTAGCAGTCAGTACACCAACTGTTTTTGCTGTTGTTTTGGGAAGTACAGTAACTGCTAATCCAATGAGCTCAGCTTAGCTCAGGCTAAAGTTAAGGTCCCCTCTGTCTTGTTACTATCTTTTTGACTGCTGTCTTTATAAAAGTAGCAGAGCTGCTGTAGTTTATAGCTCCAGGTTCACATTGACAGCTTCGATGAGTCCACTGTGATTGTTTTGATGGATCTCCGCTTCCTACGCCCTCCCACGTCACTGCAGGAGCTAGATCCGCGAATATTTGCCAAAGTTCAGATTTTTCAACTCGGTGTCGAGAGCGTCAGACGTGTCGACGCTTGATTCGCGCCGCAGGATGTCTAGACGTGCGTTTACATAGACTTAACATGAAAACCAGATGCCCCAGACGCCTCAAACGCGTCCGGTGTGAACGCAGCATTATTCCTCTGCTGAGCCTGTGTGAGGCTTAGATTTTCTCAGTTTTAAACAGATGGTCACCTTTTTAATTTTTAAACTATTGTCACCTTAGCTGTAAAGCTCTGTCCCAGTACCCGCACTACACACTACACACTTTGTTGAAGTGCGCATTTTCTGAAAGTACATGAAGTGCACGAGGCTGCAGGGGGGTTATAAAGGAGAACTGGGACGCTCCACACTTCTTTGACACAGGCGCTATGAAATTCACCAGAAAACATTTAAAAACATTTAATAAAATAAACAGCGCTGTCTTTTTGCGGTGTGTTTGCTAAACTGCTGCTGGATTTATCTGAAAGTTAATAACAGATGATAAGTGGATCGTTCTGCCACAGAAACATCAGCGGTGTCTAACATTTTGTTGTTTTCTGGACAATAAGCACTTTCATTTAAAATATTCATCAGCTTAGTGTTAATGTTTTTCATTTTTGACCGTTAGCGCTCACTGCTAAGTTGCTAAGAAACAAATGCAGCGTTGTTTGAAAACATCACAATGAAATGCATTATTAGCAGAGCATAAACCCGCAGCTCTGAGAAAGGTAAAGAGTTGGTTCTCTGGTTTTCTCCGTGTCCAGACTTGTTCAGAGCCATCATCAGGGAAAATACAGAAAGAAACCTTTGGCTCTCTGCCTCTGACACAAACGTTCTTCTCAAAAGCAGCCATAAAGCCTGACAATAAAGTCTAGATCTATTTCCCCCACAAATGATTCACAGTGTATTTGTGGTTATTTTACCTCAGGGAGCACTTTTACAGCCCATAGTTACCACATTTCTATAATTTAAGGTTAGAGAATGAGTGTTATAGTAAGGTGTTAGAGTTAAACACTGACACGCTCCACTTTTACAGCACTGCACACAAAGATCCAGGTCCCCGGCCTCCAAACACTGCTCCAAAAACCTACAGCAACTACCAACACGAGTTCATACCTGGGAGTTTTTGGTAAGAACCCAACAACAGAGTAAAAAAAGACAACAGTTCAGTTCTTACCTGGAGCAGAGTCTGAAGCCACAGCACAGATCCACAGGTTTACAACAAAAAAACAAAACACAAAGATCATTTTAGAGAAAATCTGAGCATGCTACAGAACAAGAGAGAGAGAGGACTGAGAGGGAGGGGGAGTGAGAGAGAGAGAGAGAGGACTGAGAGGGAGAGGGAGTGAGAGAGAGAGAGAGAGAGAGGACTGAGAGAGAGAGAGAGAGAGAGAGAGAGAGAGAGAGAGGGTGGAGAGGTAAAGGTTTTAGCTCCTCCTACAGCTGGCTCCTGGCACAATCGTGGTTGTTTAGGGACCACAAACGGGAGCCACATGATCAGAGAGGTCTGAACAGGGGCCGGATGCCTGAGGGTCACACAGCGAGAGATAAAAGCTGCTGGCATAACGAGTTTGATGAAGCTCATATAAAGCAGTTCAGAACAAGTTCAGATGTCCCGAGTAAAGTTTTTGTAGCCTGCAGTGTTTTCTGGAGCCTCTGTCCCAGTGAGGAGAGACTGAAGACTGAACAGCACAGCGGTGTCTGGGGCCCCACTGAGAGAAACTTGATCAGACAAACAAAAGTTAATGCCCGGACGGTTTGACTTAAGCTGTGGTTTGTGTCCATAAATTGTGTCTGATTTGTTCAAAATTTCCTGGGAAAACACACCCCTGCTTTACATTGTGTCAATTAAAAATTAAAAACTGTTCTGCGATAAACACATCAGGGACACAGACTGGGAGGCAACACAAAAAACTTGGTGTTTTTAATGGCGTTTATTTGTTATTATCAGAGCCAGCTTTAGGCATAGGTCATCTAGGAGGTTGCTTAGGGCGCCATCTGCTGGAGGGGGCGCCCAACTGCACTCCTCCAAAAAAAAAAAAAGGATATTTTTAAATAAATGACAAATAATTACAAATCAAGTGAATGGAGTTATTTCTTCTTTGTACTCTAATATGAAAAAAAAAAAAAAAAAATGCGCATCACAGCAGCGGTCCTTAAACTGATGGATGTTACATCAACAGTAGTTTGACAATTTTTTATCATGAAAAGGCATCCAAGGCATCAGGTGCTGCTTTCAGAAAGCGGAGAAAAGAGGAGGAGGAGAAAAGGCCCAAAGTAGAGGTATGTAGTTGTTTATTCTAACAATAAAAACTGCTGTTTAACTTTTCATCTGCACAAGCTACGAGGCGAGCAAAGGTGAAATAAACTACACCGTAGCTACTGTGTGTTACTGTGTTTCTTTCTAATTAAAGACAGTGAGTGTGCTATCACATTTATTTAGCCAAGTCTATGTATCATAACTGTTAGACCAGGGGTGGGCAATTATTTTTTCCTGAGGGCCACATCTGAGTCTGGGCCGGTTGCGGAGGGCCGGGTCAACACTCACCGCACTTGTTCTCAATAACAACTGTGTATCTTTAAAAGTGCAGCCTGTTTCCATAGCGCTGCCCTGATATAAATAAACATTCACTGAGGGCCAATCTGTCAAAATGTCCTCAAGTTAAGTCCAGAACACAACAAGGTCTCTTTATTCCTTCACATAGCATTTCTTTAAATTATATTTCAATTATATTTCAAATAATAAAATAAAAAGGTACATTTTCTATTCTTATATCCAATAAATATAATTTTAAATTAAATTTGATTGCTCTGAATACCTATTTTAAGAAAAATAATAATCAGCTCTTCCTTTTAAACTTGGCGATTAATTCTGTGTTGTGCTGTAACTGAGCAGAGTTGGGCTTGGTTTCAAAGCGAAGCTTAATTTTAATTTTAATGAAGGCCCATAACAATGAGTTGTGCCCAATCTTGCCTAGGACACCAAATTGGCTAGAGCCGGCTCTGGTTATTATAGATCTCGCCCAAATAGTTGAATTAATTCATTCATCCTCATCTATTAAATGTGTGACTGTTTAAGCAGTGTGTGTTATTTGGGATTTGCTTGCAGTAATTATGCACTGTAAAAAAAAAAAAAAAGTGTTAGAATTTACCTAAAAAAAAATTTGGGTAACAATTTGCACAGATTTTTTTGGATAAATATTACCCCTGTATTTAGTAAAACACAATAATTTAAAATGGGTTAAAGTTATCTATTTTTTTTCTAATACTTTTTACAGCAGAAAATTACTTCTACTGAATCATAACCAGTAATAATAAACCATTATTTTCTAATAATTTAACCATAGAAAATGGGTAAAAATTAACTTTTGGCTACAAGTTTAAAATAAGACATACTAAATTATTATTATTAATAAGCCACTATGAAGAAATACACCACAGAGACAATATTAATACATTGAATTACTTTTATTGAAACAAACCAACTTCTTCTGAGAGGAGCAGAGAACCCAGGGGCCGCTCCTGTGAACAGAGAACAGAGAACCGTTAGCTTAACAAAAAAAATCAGTTAGCCCCAAACTTAGCTCTGAGGTTCACTGTGGCAGAGGAAAGTTAACATTAGCTAATCCATCAACATAACACTTTTCACACATGCTCTACTAACTTTAAAGGCATTTTTACAATTAAAAAAATATTAAAGTTAGCCAATGCTAATGCTAAAAATCGGAGCTAACAAATAAGCTAACACATTTGACAGTTAGTATTTTTAGTCACATCAAAGTTCAACACAGACAACTTCCTTTTGTGTCTTTGAGCTTAAATAAAGCATAAATATAAATAAAGATGTAGTTTTGACACAGAGCTGTCCCTGCTGGGAGTTTTCTGAAGACGACGTCTCCAAACTACAGTGAGCTCCAACCAATCACACGCCAGCACAGACAAGCTCAGCCAATGAGAGAGTCACATTTTCAAAAGAGAGGCGGGACTTGCCTAACTGTCACTAAACACAGTATTTTAGGGTAAACTTTAACTCATGATTTTGGGGTAAAAATAAACTATTAAAATCTCTAAATGTCCAGTTATGTCCACCAAGTCCCAAACTGTGTAACCTGCTTCATTCAGATGTCATCTCCTTTAGTTTGACAGAGGTCTGTGGTTGGCCATGTGACGATCCTCACTGTTGACTGATGCATTGTGGGAAACTGAGTCAATACCTTTGTGTTTTGTGTGCACAAGTGAAACTTTCTCACAGCGAACGTCCTCAGAGCAGTTTCCTGTTCAGCTGTGGTCCGCTCACAGGAAGACGGGGGCTTTTACAGTCGCACCTCAAACACCTCATGGTTCAACAAAATAAAAACAAGCTCACAACAGCACCACTGTTCCTTTTCATAAAATAACCTTCATATATTGATTCACAAATAGTCACTGTGTAAATGAAAAACAAAATTCCCTCTCTCATTAAATTAGAATATTACATATTCATCTTTATTGTCACAACTACATCTTTCTCTCTATATCTCTCTCCCTACATCTCTCTCCCTGTGTCCCTCTCCCTACATCCTCCCCACATCTCTCTCCCTACATCCTTCTCTACATTTCTCTCTCTACATCCCTCTCCCCACATCCCTCTCCTTACATCCCTCTCCCCACATCCCTCTCCTTACATCCCTCTCCCTACATCCCTCTCCTTACATCCCTCTCCCCACATCCCTCTCCTTACATCCCTCTCCCCACATCCCTCTCCTTACATCCCTCTCCCCACATCCCTCTCCTTACATCCCTCTCCCCACATCCCTCTCCTTACATCCCTCTCCTTACATCCCTCTCCTTACATTCCTCTCCCCACATCCCTCTCCTTACATCCCTCTCCTTACATCCCTCTCCTTACATTCCTCTCCCCACATCCCTCTCCTTACATTCCTCTCCTTACATCCCTCTCCCCACATCCCTCTCCTTACATCCCTCTCCTTACATCCCTCTCCTTACATTCCTCTCCCCACATCCCTCTCCTTACATTCCTCTCCCCACATCCCTCTCCCCACATCCCTCTCCTTACATCCCTCTCCCCACATCCCTCTCCTTACATCCCTCTCCTTACATTCCTCTCCTTACATCCCTCTCCCCACATCCCTCTCCTTACATCCCTCTCCCCACATCCCTCTCCCTACATCCCTCTCCCCACATCCCTCTCCCCACATCCCTCTCCTTACATCCCTCTCCCCACATCCCTCTCCTTACATCCCTCTCCCCACATCCCTCTCCTTACATCCCTCTCCCCACATCCCTCTCCCCACATCCCTCTCCCTACATCCCTCTCCTTACATTCCTTTCCCTACATTCCTCTCCCAACATCCTTCTTCTCTACATCTCTCTCCCTGCATCCCTCTCCTTACATCCCTCTCCTTACATCCCTCTCCCTACATCTCTCTCCCTGCATCCCTCTCCCCCATAACAAATATTGAACATGTGCCTCATTGTTGTGTTGCTGGTGAATTATCTCAGAGCACAGTAATGTGGTGCCAACTGTAGCTCGCTTCATTGAACTCTTACCTCCTTTAAGTTTGACAGAGGTCTGTGGTTGGTCATGTGACAATCGTCACTCTTGACTGATGCATTATGGGAAACTAAGTCAGTTCCTCTGTGGTTTCAGACCCAGGCAGCGCTGTCGTGTTTGTGCTGCCACTGTGTGCACAAGTGAAACTTTCTCACAGTGGCTATTCAGAGCAGTTTCCTGTTCAGCTGTGGTCCGCTCACAGGAAGACGGGGCGTTCACAGTCGCACCTCGAACTCTGCAGAAGTCCACACAGGTTCTTCACACGATGGGACCAGGACCCCTGTGGCTGCTCCGTGAGTAACTGTAGCGTTGGACTCCTTTTTCATTAGTATTTTAGGTTTCATACTGTATTTTCCTGGACTATAAGTCGCACTTTTTTCCATAGTCTGGCTAGGGGTGCGACGTATACTCAGGTGGTATATTAAAATATTTCACGTGTTGGTTAGAGGGCGCTCTAGGTGACACCGAGGATGAAGAATTTAAAGGATTTAGCGATTAGGAGTGAGATGGTGAGTTTGGTGAACTTGTTATATTATGTTCTTTATGCTATAGTTATGTGAATAACTGTTAATATATTACGTTAACATACGAGACACCTATTCAGTTCGTTGTTTATGCTTCATGTAGCTGAATAACCATCAATGTGTTACGTTAGCAAACCGCACACCTATTCAGCTGTTGTTCTCTATTCTATTATTACTATAACTTGCCTTTCAACATGAAATGTCTGTTCTTGGTGGCGGATTTTGTAAAATAAATTTCCCCCCAAAAATGCCACTTATAGTCCAGTGTGACTTATATACGTTTTTTTCTTCTTCATTATACATTTTTTGGCTTGTGCGACTTATACTCTGGAGCGACTTATAGTCTGGAAAATACAGTAACTTAAATAATGTATCAGTGGGAAACTTCTGTTGGGAGCTGTTACTGTGACTCTGCAGAGAACACTTGGTGTCTGTATAAAGTGACTATTCCTAACGGCTTTTATAAACATGAGGCTAACAGATCGATAATTGAGCTGACTGCGTTGTAGTGATGGAGGTTTAAGGCTGAAATGATCAGAACGAGTACGGTGACGGTGTGTGGGCTTTAGAAACGCACAGGATGAGACAAAACACTCCTCCAGGTCTGTTTTAGAGGAGGAGACAACATTATAACATGGTTAAAGAGAATATTGCTGTGAATATTATTCATTCAGATTAAAATATTGTGTTTACTGAACTCCTGACCTCTGATGTTGTATCCCCAGTGGTGATGGGGGTGACCAACAGTGAATCAAACAAAGGTAAGTTCTGTTATTTCATTTGAACAGCAGCCATTTTAAATTATTTACGCTGAGAAACCTAATAACCTGGTCTCAATGTTCAGTTCAATTCAGTTTTATTTGTAAAGCCCAGTATCACAACAAAAGTCTCCTCAAAGGCTTCACATACAGTTGCTCAAACATAAACACACAATCAACACAAACAATAACTACACTAAACTAAACAGACCCAGGACACTCCTGTCCTTCTCGCTAAGGAAAAACTCCTAAAAAAACCCAGCTGTGGGAAAAAAAGCAGAAACCTTACAGAGCCCGTACTGAAGGAGAGATCCTCTCCCAGGACGGACAGGGAACGTGTCAGGACTGTCTCAGTTGTGGGCTGTGCAGGATCAGATTAAGGAATGGACTCATTCATTCATCTTCTTCAGCTTATTCCTGTTAGGGGTCATAGGTGGATGAAACCTGTCCCAGCAACTACAGGCCTTAGGCGGGGAACACCATCTGTCCATCTGTCCACCCACAGGACACAGAGAGGACTGGGCCCACAGTCTTCTACTGAGAGCACTAACCACAGAGTACCTCACAGGGACTAACTAAAAACCAGGCATTTCACCCAGGGCCCTATGTCACCCACTCAGTTGGTGAAAGTTGAAGTCAACTTCTCTTGAATAAACAGGTAAAAAATGATAAATAAAGACTTTATTTCATGACAGATGAAGGGATAAAACTGGAGTTGGTTTATTTCTGTGTTGTCAGCGCAGAACAAGAGGGGAAAACGTGACACACACTATGTACTAATAACATAAATAAACTAATCCTAACCTTAACCTTAACCAGTCTGACAAACTTGTTTATTGTCAAAATTAGCATAAATGCTACATGAGTCGCAGATGTGCACCATGGATGTGTTATAGACCTGGAGAGTGAATGATGTCAGGACCACCATTGTTTTCATGATGCCAAAAATGTTTTTACTTCTGTGTTATTTCCGGGTTGTGCGGCCTATAGAGGGCACACTACAGCCCTTGAACCAGCGTGGTCTTGCTTTGCGTACCATGTGACCAGCTCTGACCAATGGTTTAATGTCACAAACCATAAAAAGTTATTTTTTTTAGCCAAATTAAGGATTAAGGATTTTGAACAGGGAAAAAATCCACAGTGTTGAAATAAATAATAAGCACTACAAAATCTGCCTGTTTTCTCAGCTGTAGGCGTCCTGTAGCTGAACACTTTTTACTGTGCTCTATGGGAAAAATCCTGTCTGGGCCATAATGGTCACTATGGTTTCCACGGCGACATCCCTGCTAAACCACGCCCACCCAGCCGAAATGCCTAGTTTTTAGTGTGTCCCATAAAATCACGATACTGACAGTATCACGATATGGCGACATTACGATTATCAACATATTACACCAGAAAACCTACGATATTTTACAGTATTTTTTTTCTTGTCTCTATTAATTATTTTTTGTGAATTATAAAGTGCTACATTCATGACACATTATAGACACTTTATGTCACTGGAGCAGCAGAACAGTCAAAAGTATCTGTATTAAAGTATTGCTATCAGTATCCTGCGTTTTTTTCCAGCCCCAGTCCTTCAAATTTTAGCTAAACCTCTTCATTTCTCATTAGTATTTTGTTTTTTAGACGCAGCCTCTCTGATTGTAAGTCCAGACCTGTCCCAGTTCTTCCAATGGGACTCTGTGTCTCTGAGCTGTGAGGACACTTCTGGAGACTGGACTGTGCTCAGGAACACGTCGACCAAAACCAGGGCCAGGTGTCCTGAGTGGGGACAGCAGGTGAAGGGATCAACAAAGTGTGTCATCGGATTCCTGCTCCGATTGGACAGTGGCTGGTACTGGTGTGAGTCCAGGGAGGGACAGACCTCAGACTTGGTCCACATCAGAGTCTCAGGTGAGGGCAGGGGTCAGAGATGTTACTCCACACTTCAGCTCACATCTGGTTAAAAAAAAAATGTTTCTTGTGTTTTAGAAGAACCCATCAGAAACTCATCATCTCTGCTCTCTTCTTCTCCTCCGCCTTCCAACTCCTCGACCTCCTCCTCTTACCCCACCTCCACCTTAGCTCCTTCCCTGACACCTTCTTCTTCTCTGGTCCTGGTGGTTTGGTTCATCATCAGCTCACTTCTCCTGGTCCTCCTGGTCCTCCTGGTTCTGCTGGTGAAACGGTTCTGGAAAAAGACAGGTTAGACAGGAGATTGGTTTAATCTCGGTTTAGTCCTGGTTTTGGTCTTAGTCCTTTTGTCATTTCAGTCTCTAAAACCATCAGAAGTCCAGAAGGGGGCGTGTCCGAGGTCGTCACCTACCGTGTCATGTTACATCATCAGTGGGGACAGCCAATCAGAGACAGCCGAGGTACAGTTGCTCCTGGAGTTTCCTGTGATGCATAAAGACACATAGAGAGAATAGAACACTAGAGACAACACAGCAACTGCTTTGGTGGCATTTCCGGCGGCCATCTTTTGACTGTAGCATAATAATGCTAATGCTAAGTAACTTAAAAACAGTGGGTTAGGGTTAGGGTCTTGTTTTGGGACAGAGTCTTGTGGGTGTCTGTGTGCTGCAGCTCCCTCTTCAGGATGACAGGGGTACAACAGGTGCTGCTCATGAACCTTCCTCTTTATTCTGTTTTAAAATGCTTCACAAAAACATCTCAACCATCAATCCAGATGGTGGCCATATTTGTTTATGGCTGTTTTTTATTTATTTGTTCATGTTTACAGAGACTGAGCAGAGTCCAGTTTATTCCACAGTGAAGTATCAACAACTCAGAGGTAAGACCAATGACTAAACCAGGACTAAACCAGGACTAAACCTGGTCTGAACAAAATTAATGTAATTTTGTAATGAGCAGGAGGAGGTCCTCTACTCTTCACTGAGGAAAGGAAGCAAGGGAACAAGGAAGGAAGCAGAGGATAAGGAGCTGAAACTAAACCAGGACTAAACCACAGACCCATCTGACCTGAGAATCCAGAATCTGCCCGGTAACAGATGATGCTCTGAAGTGTACTGAGTGTAGATAATGTTAGATTTTTATTTTTGTGTATTTATATTTTGCTGTAAATAAAAGTGTTTTTCATTGATAATGTTTTTTGAACACATCTCATGTTTCAGCTCCACAGCTGTGGCTCAGTGAAACAAAATAAAAACAAGCTCACAACAGCACCACTGTTCCTTTTCATAAAATAACCTTGATATATTGATTCACAAATAGTCACTGTGTAAATGAAAAACAAAATTCTAACTCTCATTAAATTAAAATATTACATATTCATCTTTATTGTCACAACTACATCCTTCTCTCTATATCTCTCTCCCTGCATTGCTCTCCCTGTGTCCCTCTCCCTACATCCTCCCCACATCTCTCTCCCTACATCCTTCTCTACATTTCTCTCTCTACATCCCTCTCCTTACATCCCTCTCCCCACATCCCTCTCCCCACATCCCTCTCCTTACATCCCTCTCCTTACATCCCTCTCCTTACATCCCTCTCCCCACATCCCTCTCCCTACATCTCTCTCCCTGCATCCCTCTCCCCCATAACAAATATTGAACATGTGCCTCATTGTTGTGTTGCTGGTGAATTATCTCAGAGCACAGTAATGTGGTGCCAACTGTAGCTCGCTTCATTGAACTCTTACCTCCTTTAAGTTTGACAGTGGTCTGTGGTTGGTCATGTGACGATCGTCACTCTTGACTGATGCATTGTGGGAAACTAAGTCAGTTCCTCTGTGGTTTCAGACCCAGGCAGCGCTGTCGTCTTTGTGCTGCCACTGTGTGCACAAGTGAAACTTTCTCACAGTGGCTATTCAGAGCAGTTTCCTGTTCAGGTGAGTTCTGCTCATGAGACCACGGCTCACAGGAAGACGGGGATTTTCACAGTCGCACCTCAAACTCAAACGACGCCACACAGGTTCTTCACACAATGGGACCAGGACCAGGACCAGGACCAGGACCAGGACCCCTGCTGTTTCTGCTCCGTGAGTAACTGTCTCCTCATGGACCGTACCAGGGTCAGAGGGAAGGTTAGCGTCAGCAGAAACAACCACAGAGATAAAGTTTACTGTAGTTAGTTTATTAGTTATACATAGACATGACATTCACAAACACATAACGTTCATTCCAAAAATACTGACAAAGCTTTAGCAGACGAGGCCAAAGACTGGATTCTGAAGGAGGGAGGCTGTTTTTGAACCGTGCTCTGTTGCATCTGCGTCCAGAGGAGAGTACAGTACAGTCCCAGTGCAGTGAGTGAGTGTATTATGGCGTTTGTGATGCGTGTGACGGCTTTAACATTCAACTGAGTCTGAGACTATGAGGCCTGTGACCTATGCAGCAGGTGTAAGAGGAAGTTCTGCCTTTAAAGATCCAAATTTTCTGCTTTTTTCTGTCTTTTTGAAATGAAAGTGTTGGATTTTTTTTGGCTTAGATTTCAGGGCTCTAGACTCACTTTATCTTTTTCAGTGGGTCGCACAAACGTGTCGACTGGTCGTGCAGACAGTGCATTGCAACTGTTGCTTTTCATGTATGTTTAATAAATAAAAATCAATTATTGTATAATACTAATAGTGTATATATATTCTCAAAATTGTTGCAAAGTTTTACAAAGTTTTCTTAAAAGTTAGGAGTAAAAATGTTACAGTGTTTTGCATTTGCTCAACTGTAAAACTCTAAAACTTCAAGCCTCAGATCAGCGAAATGTCCCTGGTAGAGTTTGACTGGAACATCAGGTTTCTGTGACTGATCAGTCACAGACAGCTCAGGGCTTTGGGATTAACATTTACACAACTGTTTATAATGTGAGATATTTATCTGTGCTATTGAGAATCAGCTTCAGCGTCGACAGCAACAGTGCTTAACGTGACGTCAGCAGTTGCTATGCACCACAGGAGGCTGTGGTTTTGGGGTTTACCTGCGCTTTAGCCAAACGGCAACCTGACAAACCAGACTATAACATTAAATGTAAGTCTGGGGACGGTCCATAGACAGAGCTCAAGCCTAGAGGTGGAGTCAACGGATGTCATTCAAACTGCTTCAGCACGTAACAGACCAGCGCTCTGCCCAATCAGAGCAACGGACAAGGTGAGCTTTGTTAGCTACCAGTGGAGCCAGCTGGTTATTAGGTTTTTGCCATAGCAAAACAGCAAATCCATCCTTCTTTAAGTCGAATGATTTGAGAGCTTCTTTCTGCTCCATTTTCAAAGAAAAACTCAAATCTAACTCTTCCCAAACTGATGTCAAGGCCGATTCAAACGAGCGCTGTTCGTTAGCCACAGCCATCGTAGTTGTTCTGCTCTGCACCGTTGCCCAGCCCTGTCGTCATCGTGCTAAGCCCCGCCCACTCCACTCGCTACACACCCGCTACACAGGGAGAGCGCTGTGATTGGTCCAACAAAGCCCTGGGTGGAGCCAAGATTGGCCCCTGTGGTGTGTTACCAGCCCAACCCGCTAGGAAAAAAATATTTTCTGCTGCTAGGGTGCGTCTAGATTTCTAGGCGAACAAACGGCTGCACTCAGATCGCAACTTTGATCCAACTGAACCCAAAGTGCATTACCACAGCAGCGCACCTTTACATCACTGCTCACTCGCACAAATGAGACACTCAATAATTTCATCTGCACACTCTAAAAAAGTATTCACATATGTGAGCATTTTGGTTGCAGACAAGAGCCCTGGTTTTTTTAGCTTTTATAACTTAAAATAATGTAAATATGGATAGAATAACCATAGGAGCCAGCTAAACTCAGTTTATTCATTTAGATTAAAATATTGTGTTTATTGACCTCTGACCTCTGACTGATCTCTGATAATGTGTTCTGCCTCCCAGTGGTGATGGAAGTGACCAACAGCGGATCAAACAAAGGTAAGTTCTGTTCTTTCATTTGAACAATGGGCAACCATTGTTGTCAGTAACAAAGTATTGATATCGGTACACAAAATACTGCGATATATCACAAAATGTATACTTTTCCCCAGCTCTTTTTGCTTCTGCAAACTCAGGGATAGAGTAATTACTGAGTGAGAATAACTCTGCAGAGATTTTCAGATCTTGTATATGTTCATGGACACAATATGAAATACAAATATGTCATGAGGAAGCGAGGCGTCACAGTGTTTCAGCCAAAATATGCTCTTGATAAAGTTACTGGATGTAACTCCAGTTCTATGAGTACGTGTGTAAGTCTTTTCTGTTAGTGTCCGAGCAGAGACTCTCCCTGTACCTCCAGGAGTCAGTGAAAAGCATCGATGGATAAAAATAATTAGTGCTTAGTTTAACCAGAAGCAGCCATGGTTTTGTTACTCGTGAGTTTAATGAGAAACGCATGGAAGAGCCTTTTCCTGAACAAGACGTCACGCAGCGGAAGAACGCGAGGACAGAGGCGGAGTCAAAAAAACAGAGACCAGAAGATTTAACTTAACCCTTTAAAACCATTTGTATCATATTTGCTACTCAAGTTTCTGAGACCTCTAATTTATCAACATGATCAGTAAAACACCGCCCAGTAAAAGGCCAAGCTGCAGTGTGCCTTTTGATGTAAGAAGGGATGGCATTGATCATTTTCCAACATGAAACCCGACAGAGACGCAAGCACTGCACCGGCAATCACTTCTCACTGTGATAAATGTAAGGTGCACCTTTGCCTAAACAATTACCTACCACCAAAAGAAATAAAAAGGGTGCAAAAAGTTATATAGAAAAAAACAAAAACAAAGAGAAAACATTTCTGAAATGTTCTATATACTCTAAATGTTATGGGTAAAATGTGTTTTTGTATCTAAAGTTAACACTGTCATGAGCAAAAAGTTGCCAAAATCACCCAATGTATCATATGTGAAAAAAAAAAAAAAAAAAAATCTCAGAAGCAAAATGATATGGACGAAAGGTTTAATAAACATCTCAGTTCCAAGAAAATTCTGGCTATTTTTGATGTGTCAGGCTTTACAGGGTTAACAGGAGGAAAACAGAAACGTAAACACAAGAAGGACCAGCAGGTGGCGCCATGCGTTCGACTCTGGTACAATCCTCAGTCAGATCGCAACAGGTTTCTCTTTTTTTAATTAGATTTTTTTCTCCATGTTGAGTGCAAAACATCGCAAATGAACAAGTTTTTGTATTGAAGTAATGTTATATCACAGCTGCTCTTTTTGAGCTCCAGGGAGGAACAGAGACTCAGCTCTGACTGGAGACGTTCAGCCTTTCACAGAGACAGAGTTTGACTTTGTTACACCACACATCACACATTCATAACATTTCCCTCACATGTTCAGCTGTGCCACTCTCTATCACCACCTAAACCTAACTCCACTTCATTTCTCATTAGTATTTTGTTTTTTAGACACAGCCTCTCTGATTGTAAGTCCAGACCTGTCCCAGTTCTTCAGATGGGACTCTGTGTCTCTGAGCTGTGAGGACACTTCTGGAGACTGGACTGTGCTCAGGAACACGTCGGCCCAAACCAGGGCCAGGTGTCCTGAGTGGGGACAGCAGGTGAACGGATCAACAAAGTGTGTCATCGGATTCCTGCTCCCATGGGACAGTGGCTGGTACTGGTGTGAGTCCAGGGAGGGACAGACCTCAGACTCGGTCCACATCAGAGTCTCAGGTGAGGGCAGGGGTCAGAGATGTTACTCCACACTTCAGCTCACATCTGGTTAAAAAAAAAATGTTTCTTGTGTTTTAGAAGAACCCATCAGAAACTCATCATCTCTGCTCTCTTCTTCTCCTCCGCCTTCCAACTCCTCGACCTCCTCCTCTTACCCCACCTCCACCTTAGCTCCTTCCCTGACACCTTCTTCTTCTCTGGTCCTGGTGGTTTGGTTCATCATCAGCTCACTTCTCCTGGTCCTCCTGGTCCTCCTGGTTCTGCTGGTGAAACGGTTCTGGAAAAAGACAGGTTAGACAGGAGATTGGTTTAATCTCGGTTTAGTCCTGGTTTTGGTCTTAGTCCTTTTGTCATTTCAGTCTCTAAAACCATCAGAAGTCCAGAAGGGGGCGTGTCCGAGGTCGTCACCTACCGTGTCATGTTACATCATCAGTGGGGACAGCCAATCAGAGACAGCCGAGGTACAGTTGCTCCTGGAGTTTCCTGTGATGCATAAAGACACATAGAGAGAATAGAACACTAGAGACAACACAGCAACTGCTTTGGTGGCATTTCCGGCGGCCATCTTTTGACTGTAGCATAATAATGCTAATGCTAAGTAACTTAAAAACAGTGGGTTAGGGTTAGGGTCTTGTTTTGGGACAGAGTCTTGTGGGTGTCTGTGTGCTGCAGCTCCCTCTTCAGGATGACAGGGGTACAACAGGTGCTGCTCATGAACCTTCCTCTTTATTCTGTTTTAAAATGCTTCACAAAAACATCTCAACCATCAATCCAGATGGTGGCCATATTTGTTTATGGCTGTTTTTTATTTATTTGTTCATGTTTACAGAGACTGAGCAGAGTCCAGTTTATTCCACAGTGAAGTATCAACAACTCAGAGGTAAGACCAATGACTAAACCAGGACTAAACCAGGACTAAACCTGGTCTGAACAAAATTAATGTAATTTTGTAATGAGCAGGAGGAGGTCCTCTACTCTTCACTGAGGAAAGGAAGCAAGGGAACAAGGAAGGAAGCAGAGGATAAGGAGCTGAAACTAAACCAGGACTAAACCACAGACCCATCTGACCTGAGAATCCAGAATCTGCCCGGTAACAGATGATGCTCTGAAGTGTACTGAGTGTAGATAATGTTAGATTTTTATTTTTGTGTATTTATATTTTGCTGTAAATAAAAGTGTTTTTCATTGATAATGTTTTTTGAACACATCTCATGTTTCAGCTCCACAGCTGTGGCTCAGTGAAACAAAATAAAAACAAGCTCACAACAGCACCACTGTTCCTTTTCATAAAATAACCTTGATATATTGATTCACAAATAGTCACTGTGTAAATGAAAAACAAAATTCTAACTCTCATTAAATTAGAATATTACATATTCATCTTTATTGTCACAACTACATCCTTCTCTCTATATCTCTCTCCCTGCATTGCTCTCCCTGTGTCCCTCTCCCTACATCCTCCCCACATCTCTCTCCCTACATCCTTCTCTACATTTCTCTCTCTACATCCCTCTCCCTACATCCCTCTCCTTACATCCTTCTTCTCTACAGCCTTCTTCTCTACATCCCTCTCCCCACATCCCTCTCCTTACAGCCCTCTCCCCACATCCCTCTCCCTACATCCCTCTCCTTACATCCCTCTCCCCACATCCCTCTCCCCACATCCCTTTCCTTACATCCCTCTCCTTACATCCCTCTCCTTACAGCCTTCTTCTCTACATCCCTCTCCCAACATCCCTCTCCTTACATCCCTCTCCTTACATCCCTCTCCTTACATCCCTCTCCCTACATCCCTCTCCTTACATCCCTCTCCTTACATCCCTCTCCCCACATCCCTCTCCTTACATCCCTCTCCTTACATCCCTCTCCCTACATCCCTCTCCTTACATCCCTCTCCTTACATCCCTCTCCCTACATCCCTCTCCTTACATCCCTCTCCTTACATCCCTCTCCCTACATCCCTCTCCTTACATCCCTCTCCTTACATCCCTCTCCCCACATCCCTCTCCTTACATCCCTCTCCTTACATCCCTCTCCCTACATCCCTCTCCTTACATCCCTCTCCTTACATCCCTCTCCCTACATCCCTCTCCTTACATCCCTCTCCTTACATCCCTCTCCCCACATCCCTCTCCTTACATCCCTCTCCTTACATCCCTCTCCTTACATCCCTCTCCCTACATCCCTCTCCTTACATCCCTCTCCTTACATCCCTCTCCCCACATCCCTCTCCCCACATCCTTCTCCCTACATCCCTCTCCTTACATCCTTCTTCTCTACAGCCTTCTTCTCTACATCCCTCTCCCCACATCCCTCTCCTTACATCCCTCTCCCCACATCCCTCTCCCTACATCCCTCTCCTTACATCCCTCTCCCCACATCCCTCTCCCCACATCCCTTTCCTTACATCCCTCTCCTTACATCCCTCTCCTTACAGCCTTCTTCTCTACATCCCTCTCCCAACATCCCTCTCCTTACATCCCTCTCCTTACATCCCTCTCCCTACATCCCTCTCCTTACATCCCTCTCCTTACATCCCTCTCCCCACATCCCTCTCCTTACATCCCTCTCCTTACATCCCTCTCCCTACATCCCTCTCCTTACATCCCTCTCCTTACATCCCTCTCCCTACATCCCTCTCCTTACATCCCTCTCCTTACATCCCTCTCCTTACATCCCTCTCCCCACATCCCTCTCCTTACATCCCTCTCCTTACATCCCTCTCCCTACATCCCTCTCCTTACATCCCTCTCCTTACATCCCTCTCCCTACATCCCTCTCCTTACATCCCTCTCCTTACATCCCTCTCCCCACATCCCTCTCCTTACATCCCTCTCCTTACATCCCTCTCCTTACATCCCTCTCCCTACATCCCTCTCCCCACATCCCTCTCCTTACATCCCTCTCCTTACATCCCTCTCCTTACATCCCTCTCCCCACATCCCTCTCCCTACATCTCTCTCCCTGCATCCCTCTCCCCACATCGCTCTCCTTACATCCTTCTTCTCTACAGCCTTCTTCTCTACATCCCTCTCCCCACATCCCTCTCCTTACAGCCCTCTCCCCACATCCCTCTCCCTACATCCCTCTCCTTACATCCCTCTCCCCACATCCCTCTCCCCACATCCCTTTCCTTACATCCCTCTCCTTACATCCCTCTCCTTACAGCCTTCTTCTCTATATCCCTCTCCCAACATCCCTCTCCTTACATCCCTCTCCTTACATCCCTCTCCTTACATCCCTCTCCCTACATCCCTCTCCTTACATCCCTCTCCTTACATCCCTCTCCCCACATCCCTCTCCTTACATCCCTCTCCTTACATCCCTCTCCCTACATCCCTCTCCTTACATCCCTCTCCTTACATCCCTCTCCCTACATCCCTCTCCTTACATCCCTCTCCTTACATCCCTCTCCCTACATCCCTCTCCTTACATCCCTCTCCTTACATCCCTCTCCCCACATCCCTCTCCTTACATCCCTCTCCTTACATCCCTCTCCCTACATCCCTCTCCTTACATCCCTCTCCTTACATCCCTCTCCCTACATCCCTCTCCTTACATCCCTCTCCTTACATCCCTCTCCCCACATCCCTCTCCTTACATCCCTCTCCTTACATCCCTCTCCTTACATCCCTCTCCCTACATCCCTCTCCTTACATCCCTCTCCCCACATCCCTCTCCCCACATCCTTCTCCCTACATCCCTCTCCTTACATCCTTCTTCTCTACAGCCTTCTTCTCTACATCCCTCTCCCCACATCCCTCTCCTTACATCCCTCTCCCCACATCCCTCTCCCTACATCCCTCTCCTTACATCCCTCTCCCCACATCCCTCTCCTTACATCCCTCTCCTTACATCCCTCTCCCCACATCCCTCTCCTTACATCCCTCTCCTTACATCCCTCTCCCTACATCCCTCTCCTTACATCCCTCTCCTTACATCCCTCTCCCTACATCCCTCTCCTTACATCCCTCTCCTTACATCCCTCTCCCTACATCCCTCTCCCCACATCCCTCTCCTTACATCCCTCTCCTTACATCCCTCTCCTTACATCCCTCTCCCTACATCCCTCTCCCCACATCCCTCTCCTTACATCCCTCTCCTTACATCCCTCTCCTTACATCCCTCTCCCCACATCCCTCTCCCTACATCTCTCTCCCTGCATCCCTCTCCCCCATAACAAATATTGAACATGTGCCTCATTGTTGTGTTGCTGGTGAATTATCTCAGAGCACAGTAATGTGGTGCCAACTGTAGCTCGCTTCATTGAACTCTTACCTCCTTTAAGTTTGACAGTGGTCTGTGGTTGGTCATGTGACGATCCTCAATCTTGACTGATGCATTGTGGGAAACTAAGTCAGTTCCTCTGTGGTTTCAGACCCAGGCAGCGCTGTCGTGTTTGTGCTGCCACTGTGTGCACAAGTGAAACTTTCTCACAGTGGCTATTCAGAGCAGTTTCCTGTTCAGGTGAGTTCTGCTCATGAGACCACGGCTCACAGGAAGACGGGGATTTTCACAGTCGCACCTCAAACTCAAACGACGCCACACAGGTTCTTCACACAATGGGACCAGGACCAGGACCAGGACCAGGACCAGGACCCCTGCTGTTTCTGCTCCGTGAGTAACTGTCTCCTCATGGACCGTACCAGGGTCAGAGGGAAGGTTAGCGTCAGCGGAAACAACCACAGAGATAAAGTTTACTGTAGTTAGTTTATTAGTTATACATAGACATGACATTCACAAACACATAACGTTCATTCCAAAAATACTGACAAAGCTTTAGCAGACGAGGCCAAAGACTGGATTCTGAAGGAGGGAGGCTGTTTTTGAACCGTGCTCTGTTGCATCTGCGTCCAGAGGAGAGTACAGTACAGTCCCAGTGCAGTGAGTGAGTGTATTATGGCGTTTGTGATGCGTGTGACGGCTTTAACATTCAACTGAGTCTGAGACTATGAGGCCTGTGACCTATGCAGCAGGTGTAAGAGGAAGTTCTGCCTTTAAAGATCCAAATTTTCTGCTTTTTTCTGTCTTTTTGAAATGAAAGTGTTGGATTTTTTTTGCCTTAGATTTCAGGGCTCTAGACTCACTTTATCTTTTTCAGTGGGTCGCACAAACGTGTCGACTGGTCGTGCAGACAGTGCATTGCAACTGTTGCTTTTCATGTATAATTGTTTTGAATTTAAGTAAATAAAAATCAATAATTGTACCATACTACTAGTAGTATATGTATTCTCAAAATTGTTGCAAAGTTTTCTTAAAAGTTAGGAGTAAAAATGTTACAGTGTTTTGCATTTGCTCAACTGTAAAACTCTAAAACTTCAAGCCTCAGATCAGCTAAATGTCCCTGGCAGAGTTTGACTGGAACATCAGGTTTCTGTGACTGATCAGTCACAGACAGCTCAGGGCTTTGGGATTAACATTTACACAACTGTTTATAATGTGAGATATTTATCTGTGCTATTGAGAATCAGCTTCAGCGTCGACAGCAACAGTGCTTAACGGGACGTCAGCAGTTGCTATGCACCACAGGAGGCTGTGGTTTTGGGGTTTACCTGCGCTTTAGCCAAACGGCAACCTGACAAACCAGACTATAACATTAAATGTAAGTCTGGGGACGGTCCATAGACAGAGCTCAAGCCTAGAGGTGGAATCAAACATGTCATTCAAACTGCTTCAGCACGTAACAGACCAGCGCTCTGCCCAATCAGAGCAACGGACAAGGTGAGCTTTGTTAGCTACCAGCGGAGCCAGCTGGTTATTAGACTTTTGCCATAGCAAAACCGCAAATCCATCCTTCTTTAAGTCGAATGATTTGAGAGCTTCTTTCTGCTCCATTTTCAAAGAAAAACTCAAATCTAACTCTTCCCAAACTGATGTCAAGGCCGATTCAGACGAGCGCTGTTCGTTAGCCGCAGCCATCGTAGTTGTTCTGCTCTGCACCGTCGCCCAGCCCTGTCGTCATCGTGCTAAGCCCCGCCCACTCCACTCGCTACACACCCGCTACACAGAGAGAGCGCTGTGATTGGTCCAACAAAGCCCTGGGTGGAGCCAAGATTGGCCCCTGTGGTGTGTTACCAGACCAACCCGCTAGGAAAAAAATATTTTCTGCTGCTAGGATGCGTCTAGATTTCTAGGCGAACAAACGGCTGCACTCAGATCGCAACTTTGATCCAACTGAACCCAAAGTGCATTACCACAGCAGCGCACCTTTACATCACTGCTCACTCGCACAAATGAGACACTCAATAATTTCATCTGCACACTCTAAAAAAGTAGTCACATATGTGAGCATTTTGGTTGCAGACAAGCCCTGGTTTTTTAGCTTTTATAACTTAAAATAATGTAAATATGGATAGAATAACCATAGGAGCCAGCTAAACTCAGTTTATTCATTTAGATTAAAATATTGTGTTTATTGACCTCTGACCTCTGACTGATCTCTGATAATGTGTTCTGCCTCCCAGTGGTGATGGAAGTGACCAACAGCGGATCAAACAAAGGTAAGTTCTGTTCTTTCATTTGAACAATGGGCAACCATTGTTGTCAGTAACAAAGTATTGATATCGGTACACAAAATACTGCAATATATCACAAAATGTATACTTTTCCCCAGCTCTTTTTGCTTCTGCAAACTCAGGGATAGAGATTTTCAGATCTTGTATATGTTCATGGACACAATATGAAATACAAATATGTTATGAGGAAGCGAGGCGTCACAGTGTTTCAGCCAAAATATGCTCTTGATAAAGTTACTGGATGTAACTCCAGTTCTATGAGTACGTGTGTAAGTCTTTTCTGTTAGTGTCCGAGCAGAGACTCTCCCTGTGCCTCCAGGAGTCAGTGAAAAGCATCGATGGATAAAAATAATTAGTGCTTAGTTTAACCAGAAGCAGCCATGGTTTTGTTACTCGTGAGTTTAATGAGAAACGCATGGAAGAGCCTTTTCCTGAACGAGACGTCACGCAGCGGAAGAACGCGAGGACAGAGGCGGAGTCAAAGAAACAGAGACCAGAAGATTTAACTTAACCCTTTAAAACCATTTGTATCATATTTGCTACTCAAGTTTCTGAGACCTCTAATTTATCAACATGATCAGTAAAACACCGCCCAGTAAAAGGCCAAGCTGCAGTGTGCCTTTTGATGTAAGAAGGGATGGCATTGATCATTTTCCAACATGAAACCCGACAGAGACGCAAGCACTGCACCGGCAATCACTTCTCACTGTGATAAATGTAAGGTGCACCTTTGCCTAAACAATTACCTACCACCAAAAGAAATAAAAAGGGTGCAAAAAGTTATATAGAAAAAAACAAAAACAAAGAGAAAACATTTCTGAAATGTTCTATATACTCTAAATGTTATGGGTAAAATGTGTTTTTGTATCTAAAGTTAACACTGTCATGAGCAAAAAGTTGCCAAAATCACCCAATGTATCATATGTGAAAAAAAAAAAAAAAAAATCTCAGAAGCAAAATGATATGGACGAAAGGTTTAATAAACATCTCAGTTCCAAGAAAATTCTGGCTATTTTTGATGTGTCAGGCTTTACAGGGTTAACAGGAGGAAAACAGAAACGTAAACACAAGAAGGACCAGCAGGTGGCGCCATGCGTTCGACTCTGGTACAATCCTTAGTCAGATCGCAACAGGTTTTTCTTTTTTTAATTAGATTTTTTTCTCCATGTTGAGTGCAAAACATCACAAATGAACAAGTTTTTGTATTGAAGTAATGTTATATCACAGCTGCTCTTTTTGAGCTCCAGGGAGGAACAGAGACTCAGCTCTGACTGGAGACGTTCAGCCTTTCACAGAGACAGAGTTTGACTTTGTTACACCACACATCACACATTCATAACATTTCCCTCACATGTTCAGCTGTGCCACTCTCTATCACCACCTAAACCTAACTCCACTTCATTTCTCATTAGTATTTTGTTTTTTAGACACAGCCTCTCTGATTGTAAGTCCAGACCTGTCCCAGTTCTTCAGATGGGAGTCTGTGTCTCTGAGCTGTGAGGACACTTCTGGAGACTGGACTGTGCTCAGGAACACGTCGGCCCAAACCAGGGCCAGGTGTCCTGAGTGGGGACAGCAGGTGAACGGATCAACAAAGTGTGTCATCGGATTCCTGCTCCCCTGGGACAGTGGCTGGTACTGGTGTGAGTCCAGGGAGGGACAGACCTCAGACTCGGTCCACATCAGAGTCTCAGGTGAGGACAGGGGTCAGAGATGTTACTCCACACTTCAGGTCACATCTGGTTAAAAAAAATGTTTCTTGTGTTTTAGAAGAACCCATCAGAAACTCATCATCTCCGAACTCCTCCTCCTCCTCTTACCCCACCTCCACCTTAGCTCCTTCCCTGACACCTTCTTCTTCTCTGGTCCTGGTGGTTTGGTTCATCATCAGCTCACTTCTCCTGGTCCTCCTGGTCCTCCTGGTTCTGCTGGTGAAACGGTTCTGGAAAAAGACAGGTTAGTCATTCACAGGAGTTGCTCCTTCTGGTTTAGCTGTGGTTAAGTCCTGGTTAAGTCCTGGTTTAGAGGAGCAGCAGCTCTATTCCGAGCTCCTCACCCTATCTCTAAGGCCACCCTGAGGAGGGAACTCAAAGCTCATGACCATAGGTGAGAGTAGGAACGTAGATTGACTGTAAATCGAGAGCTTTGCCTTTTGGCTCAGCTCCTTCTGCAGCACAACAGTCAGCTCCATCCTTCCCTCACTGTGAACAAGACCCCAAGGTTCTTGAACTCCTCTGACCTGGAGAGAGCAAGCCACTCTTTTCTGGTCGAGAACCGTGGCCTCAGACTTGGAGCCGCTTCACACTCGGCTTCAAACCGTCCCAGTGCACACTGAAGGTCTGCAGTCCTCTGGAGTTTGTTGAACTTTACCCCAGTAAACAATAGGGTCACATCCCTGTGCCTTCAGGTCAGGGACAGGTCTCTCACTGTTGTCTCGCCTTACTGACCGAGCAGCAGTGCAGAGTACCCGGGCTTCTGTGAGTCCCTGGGACGGGTGCTGGAACGTGCTCTGTCTGGGGACTGCATTGTTCTGCTGAGGGACTTTAACGCTGACGTGGGCAGCGACAGTGACACCTGGAGGGCTGTGATTGGGAGGAATGGCCTCCCTGATCTAAACCTGAGCAGTGTTCTGTTGTTGGACGTCTGTGCTAGCCACAGTTTGTCCATAACAAACACCATGTTCTTTTTTTTATTTTAATTTTTTATTTATTTAAATGGGACAGCGTGTATTAATGAACGGCGAGTGCCGTAAATACACCGGATTATAGCTCAGAGCTAATTTCCATCCATAGTCCCCCCTCACTCACATTCACACCGGCTTCCTGCTGTTCCCCAGCGGTCTCCCATCCAGGAACTGACCAGGCCCTACCCTGCTTAGCTTCTGAGGTCTGATGGGATCAGGCATCCACAAGGCGGGATGGTTCAAGCACAAGGTGTCCATCAGTGCACGTCAGGACACCCTAGGCCGGAGGTCGATGATCGACTTTGTTGTCGTGTCATCTGAACTTCGGCCGTGTGTCTTGGACACTCGGGTGAAGAGAGGGGCTGAGCTGTTACTGAGCGCCCCCTGGTGGTGAGTTGGATCCACAGGTGGAGGAGGAGGCCGGACAGACTCAGGGTCTGTTGGGAACGTCTGCCTGACCCTCTGTCAGAGGGGTCTTCAACTCCCACCTCCGCTAGAGCTTCAGCCAAATCCTGAGGGAGGTTGGGGACATAAGGGTTTGAGTGGACCTTGTTCTCTGCCTCCATCATCGGTGCAGCTGTTCAGAGCTGTGGCCTTAAGGACTTTGGTGGCGGCAATCCCCGAACCCAGTGGTGGACACCGGAAGTAAGGGATGCCATCAGGTTCCTGCCCTGGTTCAGTCCTGTTTTAGTTCTGTTTTAGTTCTGGTTCAGTCCTGGTTCTGTCCTTTTTGTCATTTCCAGTCTCTAAAATCATCAGAAGTCCAGATGGGGGCGGGACCGAGGACGTCACCTACAGCAACATATTACATCATCAGTGGGGACAGCCAATCAGAGACAGCCGAGGTACAGTTAGGGTCTGCTCTGTTGTGGGTTTCTGTGTGGTGCTGCAGCTCCCTCTTCAGGATGAGAGGAGTTTTCTGTTTTCTGTTTTAATCTGCTTCACAAAAACATCTTCCTCTCCCAAACCAGAAGCCAACCATATTTGTTTTTTTATTTATGTTTTATTTGTTCATGTTTGCAGAGACTGAGCAGAGTTCTGTTTATTCCACATTGAAGACTCAAGAGCACAGAGGTAAGACCAGGACTAAACCAGGACTAAACCAGGTCTGAACCAGGACTAAACCAGGACTAAACCAGGACTAAACCAGGTCTGAACCAGGACTAAACCAGGACTAAACCAGGACTAAACCAGGTCTGAACCAGGACTAAACCAGGACTAAACCAGGACTAAACCAGGTCTGAACCAGGACTAAACCAGAGTAATGTCATTTTGTTCTGAGCAGATCCAGAGGAGGTCCACTACTCTTTACTGACGGTCCACTGAGGAAAGGACACAAGAGAACAAGGAAGCAGAGAACCAGCAGTTGAAACTAAACCAGGACTAAACTGGGACTAAACCAGGACTAAACCAGGACTAAACTGGGACTAAAGCAGGGCTAAACCAGGACAGATTTGAACAGTAATCTTCAGAATCTGCCTGGTAACAGATGATGCTCTGAAATGATGTGCTGTAATTAATGTTAGATTTTTATTATTTGTGTATTATGTATTTATATTTAGCTGTAAATAAAAATGTTTTTAATGTTTTGAACACGTCATGGTTCAGCTCCACAGCTGTGGCTCAGTGAAACAAAATGACACAACATTATATTGTTGATATATTCAGAAATAATCACAACTGTTAATGACAAACAAAATTCAATATCTCATTAAATTAGAATAATACATGATTATCTTTATCATCACAACGAATTGTGTGGTGCCATCTAGTGGACAAAATGAGAAGTGCTTAAAGCAGTCATTCATTTTCTACTGCTTATTTCCGTTAGGGGTCACAGGTGACTGGAGCCTATCCCAGTAACTTTGGGCCTGAGGCGGGGTACGCCCTGGACAGGGGCCAGCTTGTCGCAGGGTAAACCATTGTTTTGGCGTCATGCATTAAGGTTAATTTCTTTCCATAATCAAGGGCTTGTCTGGGATTTGAACCCTGGACCTCTCGCACCCAAAATGAGAACCACACCCCTAGACCAACAAGCCACTAACTGGATGTGGTTTTTACTACTTTTCACAATCATTTGTGCAAAGTTGATAGCGAGCTAAAGGAAAGCTAAGTGGCTAACAACAGCTAAAGTTTATCTGAAATTTCATTGGCCCCTCCCCCAGAGCGTTTCCATGGAGATCAGAGTCTTTCCTCTGATATTTTTATAAAACATGACTTATATTAGGCTCATTATAAATGACTGAGGCATGGATTCATGATGAGCTGCTTCTCTGTGCATTGCTTGCTACTAAAGTTTATCTGTTTTTTAAAGATAGTAAAAAGATGTTATTAAAAGTCACTAACAAATTATTTTATATAGTTTTGTTATTTTTACATGTCATTGTTTTAGTATCTACTTTTTTATTCAATTTCTGTTAATAAGAAATGTACAACAATTTAAGTTTGATAAGGAGACACAAATCACAAAGCTAAAAAAATCCATGGAGGTGAAAATGACAGAAATGAATGACAGCGAGGCAACCGAGCTCGCCTCAGCAGTACCTGGAGTGGCCAGCAGGGGGCAGAAAAGTACACAGTGACTGGAGGCAGGTAATAGACTGATTCTCTTTGGAAGTGAACGGGAAAATGAAATGTTTGAAGAGATTTAATTTCGTTATAGTTTTAATCCTTGTGTTTTTTAGATTTAATTGGTTTGTTCAGTCTTTTCAGATCATAAGTCTTAGGATAAGTCTCCTTCTGGGGCTGTGGATGGGAGACTGCGGAGCTCTGCAGATGGAGTGAACTCGAGAGGTGCAGTGCTGTTTTTTATAGAAAGTAACCAGACTGGACAGACCTGAGCGAGACACGCCCACGCGCTTTTGTTTGTCTTTTCTTTCTGCAGGTGGACTTTGAATGAGGCTTAACGATCGTTTGAAGAGGTGCGGCTTTAATTCCCTGTTGTCTTTGTCTGTGTGGTTGTTTCTCGTCAGCCGCATGAGAGAAATCTGTGCTGAAAACCAGTCCTGGTTTTACTTTCTGTATTTGTTAAAGATATTTTACTGAACACTGTCTGAGCCGTCTGGTTTTATTAACAAACTGTTTAATAAAAAGTACTTTGTTAAAGAAATAAATCTCTGGAGGGACAGTCAATAATCCTAGTTTAAATACCTGGTTTTGACCCAATTTAGTCATGGCCTATACTCTGGTTTAGACCTGGTATAGTCCTGGCTTAGTTCTGGTTCTGACCCGGCTTAGTCATGGCTTAGTCTCTGCTTTAGACCTGGTTTTGTCCCAGTATTAATACCGGCTTTGGCACAGTTAAGTCATGGACTAAACTCTGGCTTAGACCTGGTTTTAGCCTTGATTCTGACCCAGTTTAGTCATGGCTTAGTCTCTGGTTTGGTCCTGGTTTTATCCCCGGTTCTGACTTGGTTTAGCCCTGGTTCTGATCTAATTTAGCCCTGGTTTAGACATATTTTAGTCATAGTTTTAATTAGCCCTGTGCTGGTTTTGGCCTGTTTTAGACCTTGTTTTATTCTGGCTTAGACCTGGTTTAGTCCTGGTTTTCACATTGGTTCTAGTCATGGTTTAGTCCCTGGTTTAGACCTGATTTTGTCCTAGGTTTAATACCTGTTTTGACACAGTTTAGTCATGGCCTAAACTCTGGCTTAGACCTGGTTTTAGCCTTGATTCTGACCCAGTTTAGTCATAGCTTAATCACTGGTTTAGACCTGGTTTGGTCCTGGTTTTATCCCTGGTTCTGACTTGGTTTAGCCCTGGTTCTGATCTAATTTAGCCCTGGTTTAGACCTTGGTTTATTTCTGGTTTAGACGTATTTTAGTCATAGTTTTAATTAGCCCTGTGCTGGTTTTGGCCTGTTTTAGACCTTGTTTTATTCTGGTTTAGTCCTGGTTTAGTCCTGGTTTTTGGCAGAAGGATGAGGCTGAGGTTAGAGCTGGAGTCTGTACTCGACTGCAGTTTATTTGTGTAGAGCTTCACAACAACATCCACCTGATCAATACAAACAAAAGTCTAAAAACTGAGTAAACACGAGTAAAATATGACACAATCAACCAATAAAACAAACAGAATCAGATATTAAATACAAAAACAGAGTCTTAAAGTGTCTATATTCTGCTTTTACAGCCTTTAAAAACATTATGGGACTAAAAGAGAACATTTTTAATAAGTTCTCTACCGGTGCCATAAAGAAACAGGTGCAGGGACCAGCAGAGGGCAGCAGAGTGTAATTTAAAGAATAAAAGGGAACTTCACTTCCTTAAACTTTTTTGTAAGATGCTATTTTACTCCAAAAGTTAAAATATCTGCGAGGAATCAATGGAAATAGAGCTGTACAGCTTTTTTGTTTTGTTTTTGTTTTGATAAATGAATGAGAGCAGACTGGATTTAGAGGAAACTCCAGGCCTGTTTTTGACGAGGGAACAATATTAAAACATGAGAAAGAGAGGAGAGGGACATTTGGCAGAATACAGACGCTTTAAACATTTGTTTGTTTGTTTTTCTGATATGAAAAGGTAAAAAATTGTAAAAGATTTTTAGTGGTATCTTTTTTGTTGTTAAAAAAATAAAGAATTCATTCAGAAGTGTAAACCAAAACAGCTTTGAAATATTATAAATATAAATATTTTCAGGCCATTTAACCCCTGCACGCCGTATGTCGCTAATTCGCAACGTACAGAAATAATGCGTGTTTTCCTTTGATGCCTGTCAAATGTGAAAAGTGCAATGTTCACCTGAGCTTAAACAAACACAACAACTGTTTACTCTTCTATTATTCTGATCTGAACACATAATTGTTGGAAATGAATTCAGGCATGAAGGGGTTAAGGCCATAAGCATCAAAATATAATGATAATAAACAATACATATATGTTATTAATAATAATTACACAATAACAATAACAGAACTATGGCTCATACGTTCAGAAAAGTCAACTTTTAAAGCTTCTTTACAAAGAACCAGTGGCCTGCCGTTAGCTCGTAGCATTAGCTCTGCAGTATAAACATTACATTCTTAAACATTTGACTGATAATTTAGCTTCACATACATTTTGGTCCACAAAAAAGAAAAGGTGCAAAGTGCTCAGGAAGTTTTTATCAGTTAGTTATTCTGTATTGAAGGTGCTCTTTAGTGTTTGGAAACAAAGAAGCTGCGAAAAATAAAGAAAAAACTACTCTTCCTACACCTGAAGTTTAAAAACTATTTATTTCATGTGGCTTTATGTTTTTAAAATCATATCATGTTGGGTTTGACTCAGACTCATGCACAGTCACAACAAACTTCCTTCTTCAGGGTTTTGGTTTTTCCAGACCACAAGTGTCCAGCGGAGCCCGATGTGAGCGGAAAAGTGCCAGAAAATCCAAGAACATCACACCTTTGGATGTAAAATCATCTCAGGTCAAAGAAAACCAACAGTTCCCTGAACTAATGTGAAAAAATCTGAATAATGCGTCTTAAATAACAAACATGTACGTTTTTCATTTGACATCATTTTTATCCAGATCAGGGATTTTTATAATTATAACTTTAAAAACAAAAAGTGAGTTTCCAGAAGTGCCAGCCGTTTCAGTGGAAGGGTTTTTTACCTAAACGTGCAGCAGGTGGCGCTAGATTATAATATATATAACTGGAGAGTATAACACTAGGGCTGCATGATATGGAGAAAACATGCGATATTTGATAAATATGTTGAAAACTGTGATAACGATATTATTGCGATATTTGAAAATAGAGCCTACTTTTCGAACATAGTAAGTTAAAGTCACTGCGTTTCACAAAAATGTAAGTTCCTGTATTTACAAGTCAAAACAGCCACAAAATCAAAACTTAACACAGACTAAACCAGGAATAAAACAAGGCTAAACTATGACTAAATTAATTAAATTACCACTAAAACTGGACTTTTTTTGTGCAGCCCTGTATAATATTCACATATGTAACAGTGCTGTCTATGTTAAAACTAAAACTAACCTCTGACTCCACTCGGGATCGTCCCAAACCTGAAAACTTTACGTCTTTTTTATGATAATGGAATAAAAAACAAACAAATCTTTTAAACATTTGTCCCAAGTTTAGAATTTTAACTTCACTTCTCTTCCTCACTCTCACACAGTGGCAGGTTTTTACACCAGGTGCCCTTCCTATCATATCATATACTGTGACTGGCTCATATTGGCTTTTGAATGGTTTTTTCTGAAGACGCAGTGTGTTTGAGGCCTAAAAAACCAGAAACTGGAACTGAACGTCTGCGTCTGAAGTGAGCTGCTCCTGGTTAAACTCAGATTTCCAGTTCCTTCTCCGGACTTGGAAACATGAGTCTGTAAACCCTTCCACCGCGGTAAGGTGGCAACTCCTGGAAGGGAAGTAAGGGTTTCTTTTTTGGTGATATCTGTCATAAAATCCTGATGTGACGCCCGAGCTCGGAAAGCAGAGAGTGTTTCTGTCAGACTGAGGGCGAGACAGACAGAGGTTCAGACAGATGTGCGTCTCCCCTGCAGACCTTGCCACGTTGACGATTCTGAAACCTACGAAAAGCAAACGCAGAACACAAAACCAAAGTGACGGCCACTGCTAAGAAAATGAGTCCAGGCCTCGTCCGACCTCTGGGCTCTTCATTTCCTTTGTCGTCTCCTCCTTTTTCAGTTTGTGATGCTGTTGAATCTGCAGAAAAACAGAACAGAAAGCAAAAGTATTAAAGCACCATGACCTGAAAAAACCCTCGCCTCGCCCTCACAGCCTTAAACAAACATCAGCGGTTTGTTTTTATTATTTTAGAGTAGGAGAACACAGAAGCATGTGAGCAGGAACTAGGATATGAAAATGCTTCATGTGACACAGAGATGACTTTGTTTAGGAGCTGATCCAGATCAAACATGTGACTGTGGTTTGCATGAGCTCCCCCCCTTGGAGCCATATTATTTTACAGTCAAATCCACTCTGATAAAGTCTTTGGACTGCTGCTGCTGCTGCTGCTGTGCCCAAACCCTGTGGCTGTGAGACTTATTAACAGTGTATTTGCTTTTTTCTGCTGAAGGAAGTAGTGGGTTTAAAAGCACAAATGTATTAAAACCACTGTGCTCACATCACAGCGACCTCAGGACGCTCTCATGTTCTCTGTAGAGCTGCACAATACATCGCAAAATTATCGCAATATCATAACTGTATTAGCCCCTCACCTGTCACCACTTATTTTAAGTACTCGGACGACACTGCTTTCCTGGCTCTGCTTACAGACAATAACTCCATCATCTCCTGCCAACAGTCTGTCACTCACTTCATCAAGTGGTGCTCCAATAACAGTCTGGAGCTGAATGTGGACAAAACTAAGGAATTACTCATTCACACTTCCTGGATCTGGCTGCCATCATTATACATGACAAAACAGTGGGACGTGTCAGTCACTTCAAGTATCTTGGACTCACATTAGACAATAAATTTACTTTTGAACAACACATCACAGATTTCCATAAACGCTCTCAACAAAGACTCCACATCCTCCGTCAGCTCCGTGCCCTCTGTCAGCCCACATCTCCTGTTACTGTTGTACACAAGTATTATTCAGCCCATCCTTCTACTGCTCTCCCTGTTACTTTAATATGCTCTCCATCACCAACAGAAATAAGCTAAGGTCACACACAGCATCCAAAATGATCAGTTTGCCCACCACTGACCTCTCTCTCCTCAATAATAAAGCTGTTACACGTCTGGCAGAACACTGAGGTGGAAGCGGGCACGCTTCAGTAAAAGTTTTGTCCCTTCTGCCATTGCTGCCTTGAAGGCAGTCTGTAAACATCCTCACTGTGTGCTGCCTTTGTGTGTTTAATGTTTGTACTTCTTATTGTACTGACAGAGTGTGGAAACAAATTTCCCCTTGGAGACAATAAAGGTCTATCGATCTATATCAGCAAACACAATATCTGTATTGCAAGAATCTAAATATATCACAATAACGCTGTGGTCTTCCATCTGACAGAGATTTACACTGAAGAACCATTTTCCACCAGAGCCTTAAAAGAACATGTGTTGTGACTAAATAAAAATGTTTAAAAAGTCCAGTTTTAGTGGTAATTTAATTAATTTAGTCACAGCTTAGCCTTGTTTTATTCCTGGTTTAGTTTTGATTTTGTGGCTGTTTTGACTTGTAAATACAGGAACTTACATTTTTGTGAAATGTAGTGAATTTAACTTACTATGTTCGAAAAGTAGGCTCTATTTTTAAATATCGCAATAATATCGTTATCGCAATTTTCAACATAGTTATCGAATATCGCATGTTTTATCCATATCGTCTCAGAAACACAATGTAAGAATTGAAAAATGCTGCAGGTCTTCGTTGGTTCAGCTGTGAGTGTGCAGAGCTGGCAGCTCCGCCTCTGTTACTGTGAAGTCCTCAGCAGTAAATGTAAGAACACACTTTAATAACAGACCTGACTGCAGTTGACTAAAGAGGCGTGTGTTTACCGTCTGTGTGCAAACTTCCTTAAGCTGTTTAAACAACGCCTCAGGTGCGTGTCCTGCTGATGTTAAATGTCAAAATACAACAATAAATGCATATTTTCTATGTTTTTTTTACTAAAACTGCTACTATTTTCTAGCTGAGCAGTGTGCATTCTCCAAACTGCTCAGCAAAGTGTCTGGTCTCTTGCTTATTAAAATAATTATAGTGTAACATATCACTGCTTCTGAAATGAAACTGAAAGGATTCCAAGCAGTGGTGTTTTTAGGGAAAAAAACAAAACAGAAAATAGAGCGAGAACCAAATAATGCACCAAATAAACACACACACTCAAAATAAATAAATCAACACCATTGTAACGATATTTAACTTCACAAATCTTATTATTGGCTGTGATATTTATTGAATATTACTGGTTCCATCTGTTTTTGCTTTCCCTGTTTGTTCTCTGGCAGCTGATTTGTTTTTGTTTTGTTTTTTAGTTGTTTGTTGTACCAATAGACTATTTTGTTATTACTATTTCTGTCACCTGGTGCAACTAAAAAAAAAAAAAAAAAAAAAAAAACACTTGCCAGCTAGAAAACATATTAAAAAAACATAGAAAATATGCACTTTTTGTTGTATTTTGCCGATTATCATCAGAACAGCACAGACCTGATGCATGTTTTAAATGTCTTTTGGTTTATTTTTACAGTGAAATAAATATTCAGTCACCTATCGTCACACAGCTCTGTTAAATCTGCACTGCAACCTTCTGCATCCAAAAACTCAATAAATGCCAAAAATAATCAATGTGAATCTGTAAAGAGCTGTGACTAATTTTACTGCACAAAAGTCGCCACTGGTTCCCAACCTTTTTTGTCTCGAGTACCATAAAAACATAAAACCTGTGTTTGTTAATGCAAAGACGTAATAGTTACTTTAATGTAAATACTAACTGCTTTTTTTCTTTTAAACTCAAATTCAAGATAAAAAAAACTAACTGTAAATAATAATCTGCCTTTAAATATTAAATAAAAAATATCACAAAATAAACTCCTATTACTTATTTTACTATACATTTTAAGTTAAACATAAACAAAAAAAAATCTTAAACTCATAATTAATTTAAAAATATTATTCAAACCAATAAACCAAAACATATATAATATTCAAATAAACACTTTTACTTTCTTTTCATCAGACAATGAGAGCCTTGAGGCTTTCATGAGTTTCAAAAGTTCTACAAAAAAACATTGCAAATATTTCTTATGATCTTGTAAATAAATTATGAAATAATTCCATGTACCCCCTGCAAAGTGCTCACGTACCCCTAGGGGTCCCCGTACCCCAGGTTGGGAAACACTGGCTTATGCTATAACTGAACTATATCATTAATGACTGCAAACTAACAAAGAACTGTGGTAAATTCTCCTTGCACTGATTTTCTTTAAATAAGTCACCAAACAGCAGCGTAATGCACATTCAGAGAACTGAGGTTACGTCCAGTAACTTCCTGCTGCTGTTTATGTTTGTGTCGCTTTAACTCAGTCCATAGCATATTCTGAAAAACTGAGATAGTTTTTTTTAAATTCACAAGATGCAGGTTGTTTCAAAGTCGTCTATGTTTTCGTTTATTGACTTTTACAGAACCTGATGCCCAAAGAGCTCTAAAACCACAGCTGCTTTAGAGAAACAGAGGAGGAGCTGACAACAAATGATTACTGTATTTTCCAGACTATAAGTCACACTTTTTCCATCGTCTTGCTAGGAGTGTGACGTATACTCAGGTGTGACTTATATATTAAAATATTTCAGGTGTTGGTTAGAGGGCGCTCTAGGCTTGTGTACCAGCATCTGCTGCACCTGTACCACTGACAATTTAAAATGTAAACATTACCACTAACAACTTAGGCTATAAAGACAACTGAGAAAGAGCGGAATAATTGGAAATGGAACTGATGCTGAGTCTGACGACAGCCACGCAGAGGAGGAAGCGGCGCTTCGTCTACCTCCGGAGTTGGCGGAGTTGTTCAGAAGCGACACCGAGGATGAAGAATTTAAAAGATTTAGCGATTAGGAGTGAGATGGTGAGTTTGGTGAACTTGTTATATTATGTTCTTTATGCTATAGTTATGTGAATAACTGTTAATATATTACGTTAACATACGAGACACCTGTTCAGTTCGTTGTTTATGCTTCATGTAGCTGAATAACCATCAATGTGTTACGTTAGCATAGCGCACACCTATTCAGCTGTTGTTCTCTATTCTATTATTACTATAACTTGCCTTTCAACATGAAATGTCTGTTCTTGGTGTTGGATTTTGTAAAATAAATTTCCCCTAAAAAATGTGACTTATAGTCCAGTGCGACTTATATAGGTTTTTTTCTTCTTCATTATGCATTTTTTGGCTAGTGCGACTTATACTCCGGAGCGACTTATACTCCGGAAAATACAGTAATAATCACACCCAGGGATCAGCTTAAACTCAGAGGAGACTCTGGTCCTGCCCTGGTGCCTCCTTCAGAGAAGAAGAATCTAAAGAGAAGATGTAGTCGTCACCTGAGTCTGTGTCCTCTCCTGTGACGCTCAGGTGTACGGAGCTGAGAGGTTCGGTCTCGATGACGGCTCTTCTCCTCCGGGACGCGGCTCCGACGAAGTGGCACTGATACGTCCCGCCGTCCCTGGGCCGGATGTCCCTCAGGATCATGGACAGGTTCCCGTCCTTCAGCTCGCGATCGGCCAGGTCCACGCGGTTCTCGAAGGACGGCTCCTGCAGAGTGGAGTCCAGTCTGGCGTCTCTGAAGAACAGCACGTAGGACTGGCTCAGGTCCGTCCTGGTCCACTCCACGGCCACCTCTGTGACCGCGGGGATCTGCGCTCCGGTGGTGCAGCCCAGGACGGCGGTGTCTCCGGTTCTGTAGGTGACGTTGTTCAGAAACACTCCTGGAAAACACAGGGGTCAGGAATGAGGCCTTCAGGGGGACGGCGCATGTTTTTGGAGACTGAAGGTTTGGACAGGTACAGAGGAGGGACAGAGGCTGAGGTTAGAGCTGGAGGTCCAGAGGAAGACCAGAGAGGAACATCTCTGCTCCCATTGGTGAAGCTCTATACCAGTGGCTCCCAAACTCTAAGGGTCTTGTGTACTCCCAGGACCTGGATTAGTCCTGGTTTAGTCCTGGTTTAGTCCTGGTTTAGACCTGGTTTAGTCCTGGTGTAGTCCTGGTTTAGCCCTGGTTTAGTCCTGGTGTAGTCCTGGTTTAGTCCTGGTTTAGTCCTGGTTTAGACCTGGTTTAGTCCTGGTGTAGTCCTGGTTTAGTCCTGGTTTAGTCCTGGTTTAGTCCTGGTTTAGACCTGGTTTAGTCCTGGTGTAGTCCTGGTTTAGACCTGGTTTAGACCTGGTTTAGTCCTGGCTTAGACCTGGTTTAGTCCTGGCTTAGACCTGGTTTAGACCTGGTTTAGTCCTGGCTTAGACCTGGTTTAGTCCTGGTTTAGTCCTGGTTTAGTCCTGGTTTAGACCTGGTTTAGTCCTGGTTTAGACCTGGTTTAGACCTGGTTTAGTCCTGGTTTAGACCTGGTTTAGTCCTGGCTTAGTCCTGGCTTAGACCTGGTTTAGACCTGGTTTAGTCCTGGTTTAGTCCTGGTTTAGTCCTGGTTTAGACCTGGTTTAGTCCTGGTTTAGTCCTGGTTTAGTCCTGGTTTAGACCTGGTTTAGTCCTGGTTTAGTCCTGGCTTAGACCTGGCTTAGACCTGGTTTAGTCCTGGTTTAGTTCTGGCTTAGTCCTGGTTTAGACCTGGTTTAGTCCTGGTTTAGTCCTGGTTTAGTCCTGGTTTAGACCTGGTTTAGTCCTGGTTTAGTCCTGGTTTAGACCTGGTTTAGTCCTGGTTTAGTCCTAGTTTAGTCCTGGTTTAGTCCTGGTTTAGACCTGATTTAGTCCTGGTTTAGTCCTGGTTTAGACCTGGTTTAGACCTGGCTTAGACCTGGTTTAGTCCTTGTTTAGTTCTGGCTTAGTCCTGGTTTAGACCTGGTTTAGTCCTGGTTTAGTCCTGGTTTAGTCCTGGTTTAGACCTGGTGTAGTCCTGGTTTAGTCCTGGTTTAGACCTGGTTTAGACCTGGCTTAGACCTGGTTTAGTCCTTGTTTAGTTCTGGCTTAGTCCTGGTTTAGACCTGGTTTAGTCCTGGTTTAGTCCTGGTTTAGTCCTGGTTTAGACCTGATTTAGTCCTGGTTTAGACCTGGTTTAGTCCTGGTTTAGACCTGGTGTAGTCCTGGTTTAGTCCTGGTTTAGTTCTGGTTTAGACCTGGTTTAGACCTGGTTTAGTCCTGGTGTAGTCCTGGTTTAGTCCTGGTTTAGACCTGGTTTAGACCTGGCTTAGACCTGGTTTAGTCCTTGTTTAGTTCTGGCTTAGTCCTGGTTTAGACCTGGTTTAGTCCTGGTTTAGTCCTGGTTTAGTCCTGGTTTAGACCTGGTTTAGACCTGGTTTAGACCTGGTTTAGTCCTGGTTTAGTCCTGGCTTAGACCTGGCTTAGACCTGGTTTAGTCCTGGTTTAGTTCTGGCTTAGTCCTGGTTTAGACCTGGTTTAGTCCTGGTTTAGTCCTGGCTTAGACCTGGTTTAGGTCTAGGTCACAATAATACTCGGTTATGGAAAATAATACGTCAGGTTTATAAATATGACCTTTAATAACAACATTATAATGAAACCTGACCTGAGTAAACTTGTTTTTATTTAAATAAAAGTCTTATTTATGATTTAAGTGTTGCAGTTGAAGCCGAGCAGAGGATAAAGGCTCTGTGTCTGCTCTGGGAAACGACACCTGATGCTCTCCCAGAACACTTAAGTAATTTATGGATTAGGGCTGGTTACTGTAAAACGATATCTTTGTGCTTTCAAAAACATACTTTTTACTCAATACTCGAAGTGGAAAAAATAATCATTTTCCCCATGCATTGATTGTTTCGTTAAAAAGATTTTGACTTAATTTAGAAAAGCTAATAATCTGAATTTTTTAAAGACTAAAATGATTAAAGTAAGCTGTGTCCTATACAAATGAGAGTCAGCTCTGGCAAATGCTAACAGAATTAGCTACTGCAATAAGAAAATGTTTAAAAGTACGTTTCAGATTTTAAATAGACAAAATGAATTATTGTTAAAGCAGAACGGTGTCTGCTGCAATGAATGGATGCATCGCTCGGGAATGGAAATGTAGAACTGAAATCAAAACAAAGTGAGAAACATAGATTCCCACTCCTATCCTACACCAAGTTTCAATCCTTAGACCTTTAATGTTCCTTTGCATGAATCAAAGAACACAGAATAAATCATACAAACTACTGATTTTAACTCACAGCTAGGAATTTTACTCCAAAAATGTGTCTTTTATTCAATGTTATTGTGTTTTATGATTGGAGAAGATGAATTAGCAAACTATAGCTATCAAAAAGATATCGAAAACCAGGTACTGTTTAAGAACTGGTACCGAAAAACTCTGAACGGTACCCAGCCCTGTATTAAGAGTCCCCCAAATCTTGCTAGATTTGTCTCTAATAGCTTTTTTAGACATTTTCCAACTGAATAAACGGGAATTTATGGGAATAAATTGAGAACTTACACACTTCTCTGCACTCTGCATCCCCCATCACATGCACAAGACTCCATATCTGTGGTTAGCTCAGTTATTAGTGCTGTAAAAATGTGTTTTGTGGTATATTGTGATATTTTGGGGCCACAATATTAAGCCTCATAATTCTTTATAGGCATCAATACATTTGTGACATCATCATGCATAATTAATGAGCTGCATCTGTTCTGGTGCAGGCCTAGCGACACTAGTTTGGCTGCAGCTCCCGTGCCGTTTTTTTGAGCAGATTCATGTAATGCGGTGTTTTTCCACTGATTAAACTGTGTCAGCTCAGCACATGTTCTCTCTTTTGAACACTGAGAGGAGGAGCAGTGAGATTGTGAGGAGGTGAGGAGGAAGCTGCTGTTGAAGAGCTTCAGAGCATTTTTGTATCATTATTTTACCTTGAACATTACAGTTTTTTATAAAGGAGTTTTCATTTACTTTTTTGGTTTTGGGAAGTAGTATTTTACTTAACAAATATTTTATTGTTCAAAGACAAATCTGTTCAATAAAGTTGTTTAAATCTGTTGGATTCTAATGTTTTTTCAATTCAATTCAGTTTTATTTGTAAAGCCCAGTCTCACAACAAACATATCAAACATAAACACACAATCAGACTTAACACACAATCAACACAAACAATAACTACACTAAACTAAACAGACCCAGGACACTCCTGTCCTTAGACCCTCCTTCTCGCTAAGGAAAAACTCCTAAAAAAAAACATGTTTATGTATTTATATATGGTTTCCAAATTTGAAAATTCCCAAAAATTTCCAAGCTTAACTTTGCATGAAAAGTTTCCAGAAAATTTCAGGAAATTTACCAGAAATTTCCGCCCCTTTGCAACCCGAGTCAGCGTGTTGTTTTACAGAGCCTTACAGCTTTAGTGGCTTTAAACTGGTTTGTAATAAATATTTTATACTCTCACAGTTCCCTGCAGCGAACTCTGCCCGGACACATGCCTGACAAAGTTCACTGCAGAGAAAGAATGAGCTCCTACTTCTCCTTTTTCTTGCGTAACAGGTTTTAAAATGGCTTCCTCTTCTGTAAAAGACATTTCTCACAATCACTGTAACAAGAAGAGCAAGGGAAGTACGTCTGAGTCAGGAGATCTACAGAAAAGACACTGGTTCCCTTTTCACTTTAAATACCACCAAGAACCGAGTCCTAAATCTGGACTAAACAAGCTCATAAATAATAATAATAATAATAATAATAATAATAGCATCATATAGCATAAGCATCAGACAAATGTGGGCGACCCGCTGAACCTTCACTGTCCCTTAACAAAACCAAGTCTTTAAATAAAATAATTTAAATATGCTGCAGGATTTATAAAAAGCCATTAAACTGAAATCTCAAGCGTTCAAAGTTATGTAAACCTGGAATGAAACACTGATCAGAGATAAATAAACTGTCCCGGCCACATTTTGTTTTAGTCTGGAGATTAGAGATGTCCCAAAATCAACTTTTTTAGGCTCCTGGTCCGATACCGATCATTTAATGTTTAGTTCTGGCCGATCCGAGTCCTGATACCAATCTTTTTTATTATTATTTTTTGTATTTTGTAATAAAACCTAACATTTTGCATATGTCTGATAAATAGCAGCAGTGTGCATTACTCTCACAGTGACATCAGTGAAAATATAAATGTTTTTTTAGCTTAAGTCCTCTCTGTTTCGAAAGGCCAGGTCTGTTGTGATTTATACACACCTATGAGGCCTGTTAAAGACGGTAAACAGAGCTAATCTGCGCAGAAACAAAGAACGTTAGCGCTGCAGGCTGCGCATCACGCTGCGCTGTTCATCTTTGCCAAACTGCCCCTACATCGAAACAAAGACATTTCAGAGATAAAAGGTCTTCCTTCTCTGTGATTATCAGTGTTTTTAGCGTCTGCAGAGTCTCCACTGTCAGTATTTAAGCTGCTCTGGGCGCTAGCAGCAGCATTAGCCACAACAGCGTGTAAAACTGCAGCTCCTGGAAGACGCCATTTCCACTGAAGTTGCTTATAAATAAATAAAAAACGCAAATTAATCAGATTAGTTAGTTTTTTTTTTTTGCTCAGCCGTACTGTAGACATGTTTAGTCATTATTTTAGACATTATTTAAACATTTCTTGATACTGTCTAGAAAAGCGATGTAGAAGGGTTTTGTGGCTCAACATGGCCGCTGTCATCTCGGAGCATTTTTTGAATTTTCCTTTTTAATGTAATTTAATCTATTTTTGAGCATTGAAATGTAAAAATAAATTAAAAATGTATTAATTGTGCATAACTAGATATTGTGCACGTCTTTAACCATTGCAGTCCTGTTTTTTTTGCACTGGTCTGCTGGGTTTTGTTTGCTGAGACATCATCTGTGAAGCATAGATAATTAGGTAAACAGGTAACCATGGACGCAGGAAGTCAATTTCCCATGGGAGGGGATTAACCTGATAAGCTTTTTGTTATAATAACCTTAATATTATTGAAGCTATTAAATTGAGTTGTATCATTTTATTTATTCTTAAAAGTGGGTTAGATTGGGAAAGGCGCGGGGTCTGTGCACCTGCTGACCTTTTGTTTTCCCGTTCCCCAAAAAGAAAACAAAAAATGGAAACAAGCTCTTATCCAATTACTGTTTTATATTTAGTTACTATACATCAAAACTCCAAAAACAAGAAATGAAAACCCTGAGTGCTGTATTTTTCATTTTTTCCTATGGTAAATTACAATATTTATAACTAATGAAGAGAACACAATTCATCTGAAAATGTATAATAAAATATACAGATTATTTTAGTGACCCCCCCACCCCGTTCCTGCGTCACTGCAGTCACCATGCAACAGACGCAGTGGTGACAGAGAAATATAACAGAGATCATTTACTTAGTCCTGGTTAATCCTGCTTTAGATCTGGTTTGTCCTCGTTTAGGTTTGGTGTTTGGTTGTTTAATACATTTTAATTACAATGTGGAAAGAAAGAAAAAAAGAAAGAAAGAAAGAAAGAAAGAAAGAAAGAAAGGGGATGCCCACTTCAAGTCAAGACCTGAAGCTTTCATTTAAAACATGACTGACTCAAACCACAGTCTAGACTTGAAACTGAGTCACCAAAAACTGTTCTTAATTAAACAAACTGTCTCAAAATAACATTAATAACTAATAACTGTCTCAAAAAGTCAGTTGTAGTAAAACTGCTCTGGTACAGTTTATAAAACACTTCTTACCTGGGTTTGAGGAAGCAGCGACAGCGCACCAAAAACTCAAACACGCGACAAAACCACAGAGTTCTGCTCGTGTGGACACAGTCACACGCGCCATGATGATGATGATGATGATGATGATGATGATGATGATGATGATGATAAAATCACCCACGAAGCGCCAGGGTCCGTGAGTCCGCGGTGGTGCCGCTGACAGAGCCGTGCGTCTCTGTCCCGTCCCGTGGGTGAATGTGAGCTCTGCAGTCAGAAGCTTTTTGAAAAATGCTCAGTTAAATTTGGGGCGGGGACAAACGGCAGAGCCTAACTCAGAAACCTGCAGCTAAATCCTGACAGAGAAGAGCTCAAGCTTTGTGTCAGTTTTTATTTCGTGGTGATAGGTTCAGGAATCACAGAGATATGCACCGTTAAAGTTTGTAAAAGCATTAAAGCTTCATTACAAGACGCGCGGTTTATCACCGCTCTGAGAACAGCTGCGGTGTTTGTTTTAGCTCCAGTGTCTTTTACTCAAAAACTATTACAACAGAGAAATATTTCCAATAACTTTGTTATTAATGAAGATCAAAAGTAAGAGGAGAGATGGAGAAGAGCAGAGGAGGAACTGCAGCTGGAGAGGAAGCAGGGTAAAGTTTCTGTTAACAGCAATCGACCACTTCCTGTGATCCTTCAAAATAAAACTTCATCCTTTTCCAGCAGCAGAAACAACTTTATTTTGGCAGAGCCTGAAAGGAAAAACATTACTGCTGCACAGACAGGTGAGGGGCGGGGCTCCTGTCACAGCTGCAGACAGGTGAGGGGCGGGGCTCCTGTCACAGCTGCAGACAGGTGAGGGGCGGGGCTCCTGTCACAGCTGCAGACAGGTGAGGGGCGGGGCTCCTGTCACAGCTGCAGACAGGTGAGGGGCGGGGCTCCTGTCACAGCTGCAGACAGGTGAGGGGCGGGGCTCCTGTCACAGCTGCAGACAGGTGAGGGGCCGGGGCTCCTGTCACAGCTGCAGACAGGTGAGGGGCGTGCGCTGCTCCACTGACTACTCTCCTGTCCACTCTCAGACGGGACATGCTGTTGCTATAGCAACTTGCACGCTGCTCACACAGTATCCTTTCATGTGGGCCAGTTTTTGGACTTGTTTTTGAGTATGACCCTAGTGCAACGTGATCTCTGTCTCTGACAGCCACTGTCCCCATGTGTTTCTGTTGCTGATGTGACATGAGGCGTGCCATTTAGGATCAGAAAGTGATTCAAATGAGAAACGCAAAAAGTGAAAAATGCGTTGAGATGGCAGCAAAATGGCACTAAATCTGGCGTGCTATTTACACGCACTGTCCTGCTTTTCCATTTTGCTAAAAAGCAAAGGGAAAAAAAGATGTAAACTGTAAACTGTTCCAGACTCCTGTACGTCAGCCGCGCCTGGCGCCCTGAAGGAACAGATGATCCGGCCCAATGTCTTTGAGAGGAAGCCAGAGAACATTAAAGCCGCAAGCGGCATTGGTAGGCCCTCGCCGGCCGCAACCGGAGCTGGAGCAGAGGAGAAACCATTTTGCCAAATATTTTGTTGGTACCTTTTGATAAAAAAACGGCAAAAAGCGTCCTAATACTCCATAGAACTGCATTGAATGTAATTCCCATTGGAATAAAATGGGAGAATTCGACCATCGCCATGGCAACATCGAATGAAATACGACTTGGGTACCATTGGAATTTTTGATCAGGATGACATAAAGAATATTTATGCCAAATTTGACAAATTTTCGTTCAAGTATAATTTTTTCTGTCCATAGAAATTTTTGCTGTAATCCCATTGGAATAAAATGTCAGGTTTCAGTCATCGCCATGACAACACAGTATAAAATATGACATAGGTCTCATTGGCTTTTTTGATCGGGGACACCTAAAATATTTTTCTGCCAAGTTTTGTAAATTTTTGAAAAACTAAATTTTTTCCTAACCATATAAATATTTGTGTCATTCTGTAGGGGGCATTCTGCAGACACAATAGGCCCTGCGCCACCCTTGGGGCTCGGGCCTAATAATAATAATTTTAGCAAAAACAATATATCCGTTTACATTATACCCACAAATTATATATTTTCGGAAAGCTCTCGAGGTCCCCTACGTGACTGTGGGGTCAAATGTCAATGACGAGCGCTTACACGCTCGTCATTGACCCACGAATGTGACTTCGCCCACTGACTTCCATTCATTCTGAGCAAATACAAGTATGTGGCTTCCATACCTGAGGTATTTGTGTTTGTGTAGTACTTGATGCCATGAGTGTGTACATGGCAAAGCGCTTCGCGCTTTGTTTTTGTGCGCTTCGCGCACTTTTGGGCAGTGCGCTTCGCGCACTGCTGTGCAGACACAATAGGCCCTGCGCCACCCTTGGGGCTCGGGCCTAATTAATACGCTTCAATAACTCAGCAACAACATGGCTTTACATTACAATATTTATAACTAATGAAGAGAACGCATCTGAAAGTGTATAATAAAATATAATTTATTTATGTAAACCTTTTGGAGCTGCAGTTACAACGTCCCCAACAGTTGGGGGTGCTGCAGCTGCTGACAGGAGCTGACAGGAGCTGACAGGAGCTGACAGGAGCTGACAGGAGCTGACAGGAGCAGACAGGAGCTGACAGGAGCAGACAGGAGCAGACAGGAGCTGACAGGAGCTGACAGGAGCAGACAGGAGCTGACAGGAGCAGACAGGAGCTGACAGGAGCTGACAGGAGCTGACAGGAGCAGACAGGAGCTGACAGGAGCAGACAGGAGCAGACAGGAGCTGACAGGAGCTGACAGGAGCAGACAGGAGCAGACAGGAGCAGACAGGAGCAGACAGGAGCTGACAGGAGCTGACAGGAGCAGACAGGAGCTGACAGGAGCAGACAGGAGCAGACAGGAGCTGACAGGAGCAGACAGGAGCTCACAGGAGCTGACAGGAGCTGACAGGAGCAGACAGGAGCTGGCAGGAGCTGACAGGAGCTGACAGGAGCAGACAGGAGCAGACAGGAGCTGACAGGAGCAGACAGGAGCACAGAGGAGCTGACAGGAGCAGACAGGAGCAGACAGGAGCAGACAGGAGCTGACAGGAGCTGACAGGAGCAGACAGGAGCTGACAGGAGCTGACAGGAGCAGACAGGAGCAGACAGGAGCTGACAGGAGCTGACAGGAGCAGACAGGAGCACAGAGGAGCTGACAGGAGCAGACAGGAGCAGACAGGAGCTGACAGGAGCTGACAGGAGCTGACAGGAGCAGACAGGAGCTGACAGGAGCAGACAGGAGCAGACAGGAACTGACAGGAGCTGACAGGAGCAGACAGGAGCTGACAGGAGCAGACAGGAGCTGACAGAAGCTGACAGGAGCTGACAGGAGCTGACAGGAGCAGACAGGAGCAGACAGGAGCAGACAGGAGCTGACAGGAGCTGACAGGAGCAGACAGGAGCACAGAGGAGCTGACAGGAGCAGACAGGAGCAGACAGGAGCTGACAGGAGCTGACAGGAGCTGACAGGAGCTGACAGGAGCAGACAGGAGCTGACAGGAGCAGACAGGAGCAGACAGGAGCTGACAGGAGCTGACAGGAGCAGACAGGAGCACAGAGGAGCTGACAGGAGCAGACAGGAGCAGACAGGAGCAGACAGGAGCTGACAGGAGCTGACAGGAGCTGACAGGAGCAGACAGGAGCTGACAGGAGCAGACAGGAGCAGACAGGAGCTGACAGGAGCTGACAGGAGCAGACAGGAGCTGACAGGAGCAGACAGGAGCTGACAGAAGCTGACAGGAGCTGACAGGAGCTGACAGGAGCTGACAGGAGCTGACAGGAGCAGACAGGAGCTGACAGGAGCTGACAGGAGCAGACAGGAGCTGACAGGAGCAGACAGGAGCTGACAGAAGCTGACAGGAGCTGACAGGAGTTGACAGGAGCAGACAGGAGCAGACAGGAGCAGACAGGAGCTGACAGGAGCTGACAGGAGCAGACAGGAGCTGACAGGAGCTGACAGGAGCAGACAGGAGCTGACAGGAGCTGACAGGAGCTGACAGGAGCAGACAGGAGCTGACAGGAGCTGACAGGAGCAGACAGGAGCAGACAGGAGCTGACAGGAGCTGACAGGAGCAGACAGGAGCTGACAGGAGCAGACAGGAGCTGACAGGAGCTGACAGGAGCAGACAGGAGCTGACAGGAGCTGACAGGAGCAGACAGGAGCAGACAGGAGCTGACAGGAGCTGACAGGAGCAGACAGGAGCTGACAGGAGCAGACAGGAGCAGACAGGAGCTGACAGGAGCAGACAGGAGCGGACAGGAGCAGACAGGAGCAGACAGGAGCAGACAGGAGCTGACAGGAGCAGACAGGAGCAGACAGGAGCAGACAGGAGCAGACAGGAGCTGACAGGAGCAGACAGGAGCAGACAGGAGCAGGGCACTGGGCATGGAGCCTGACACTGGGACTGTCCCGGTTAAACAGGGATTAAGTCCTGGTTAAGTCCAGGTTAAGTCCTGGTTTAGTCTTGGTTCAGGCTCATTTTAGTTCATTAAAGATGGTTCTTGTAAGTTTTTCTGAGGTGACGTGATGTAAACGAGAGAGAAAGAGAAAGAGAACCACTGCTGATGAAGGACAGCTTGGAAACACAGTAAACACTGAGTTCCTGTCCAGACGCTTTTATAACTCACAATGAAACTGAAATAGAAACAACAACAGCAGGAAGGAAATGACCGCATGAAACCAGCGACAGGACGTCCCGGGTACTCACCAGTATGACATCAGCCTCTGGAGAATACCCAGAATCCTCCAGGGCCAAACGACCAAAAGTATTTTCTCTAAGTTTTGTGGAAATACAAAGTTTCTCACAATTTGTTTCTTAAGTTTTCCGATTTCACAGCAAAATCTACTACTACTATAAGTACTTTTACTGCTACTACATCTACTACTACTACCTAAAGCTGCATAGGGCCCCACAGACATCAGAGGGCCCCGAGGCTTATCCATTATCTCCTTATTTTGATCCATTTACTAAATCTATTTGATTAATATTCTGCTTACAAGTGTCATTTTTTGCTGAGGCTCCCATGAAAGTGGGGGCCAATGCGGTCTGTTTTATCTGGGGCCCCTCCTGCTGAGTTTGTCCTAAATCCTACATTTTACACTAAACTTTCTACTACATAATACTAATACTCCTACTATAATTATTTAACTGATTTAGTTTTATTTTATTAGATTTATTTAAAGACGGTTACTCTTCCTGGGGGCCTCACACAAACGTCACAGTTACATGAATAACAATATAAAAATTCATTCATTCCTTCATCTTCTTTCTTCCGCTTATTCCCATTAGGGTTAACAGATTCAAATTATTATTTTTTTACTAAATGTAATATGTATATAAATTATACAACTATAGTTAATAGACTTCACAGCACTTGTACGTTTTGTTTTGTTTGCATATAATTTATTTTATTTTTCTTTATTATTATTATTATTATTATTATTTATCTTGGTTGTTTTTGTTGTGTTCTGTTGTTGTTGTCCTATTTGTGTTATTTGTAATAATATTAATAATTTAAAAAAATTAGGGTTAACAGGCAAATACACAATTACATTAGAATACAAATCGTAAAAATAAAAAAAAGACAATATTTCAGTTTGTTTGCGTTAATCCTCCTACAGCCCTAACTTTTGACTCACACCTTTTGCCCTAAGCACAAAAAAATGCACCTAATAGTCAATAATTCAATTTTTTTTCATGGTTACAATGATTAACTTCAGTCTTCAACAAACATAGCAAAAATTAACTCTGTTTATGAAATTTAATCCCTTAAATTTCAAATTTTGTGGCCTCTGCTCTGATGCAGATCTCAGTAAAGATCACATTTTGGATTTGTGTTCACACAAACACAAACAAACTCATTTCTTTTTTTCTCTTTTTTTTTTTGTAATTCAAGTTTTTATTAATGTTTTTGACATGACCGAGGGACCTGTTAAACATCTCTTACCATTAGAGACATAACAAAAAATAATTGACATTGACATATGAGCGGCTATTAAACAAACTCATTTCTCAACAAACACTTTCACACACATTTATGACAACTCTAAAACACACTCAAATACTTTTAATTTTTTTATTTGCCTTGCAGTCAGATAATTTATACAAACAATAAAACTGATGAAGCCATTTCCACATTTATACCTCTGTCTACTGTTTGGGGAAATAGCACCACCTTGTAAAAAACTAATCCCTCACTGTCATGAGTCCATGAAATACTTCATAAAAATGTGAAATTATATTGCAGTGACAGTGTTTTATAAAAATGTCCTTTGAATGGGACTCAAAGGCACAAAAATGTCTTAGGGGTAAAGGTGGGACTATTTTTTTAGACACCTTTTTAAGAGGATGTGAAATCTGAAAATTCATCCAAAAACACACAACTGGGGCAAAATCTATGCCATTTGAATCAAAACAGCAAAAGTTATCCTCAAAAAACTGCTGCAAAACATCAAAACATGTTTTAGGGCTGCAGGACGGTTAAAAACAAAACAACTTAAAGTAAAGTAAACACCACTCTGAGATCAAAATGAATGAGAAATAGTGAAGAGGCTTAAACATTAGTCAGTGTGTAAACTACAGCAGTCATGTTAGGAACTCTGATAAATACTTCCTTTAAAAAAATCTGGCTGAAATCAAACCGGCCGTGTCTGCAAATGTAAGTGACGTTTCCATCTGAACTCAACAGAATCTATAATATTTACAAAAAATATACGTAACACAAAGAAAACAGGCCTACAGTGACTCAGACCCACATTTTAGGAGTGTTTTTTTGCATTTACGCCAAGATTTTGTAATTATTTTCCAGAAGTACCTGCTGTGGCTTATTTCCGTCGAAGGGTTTTGTGTAAATGAGCAGCAGGGGGCGCCACAATCACTCGAAACTGCATGAAGGAGATTATTTCACTGAAAAAAACGACTTTAATTTCTTGTGTGTTGTGTAAAAAAATCTAACTTTTAATCACATTATTTTCATTTTGGTGGAATGGCTTTAGTGTTCCTCTTCTGTCACTGCTTTTTACAGACACCCTCTCCATTTATCCGGGCTTGGGACCGGCACAAAGAGTCCACTGGTTTTTGTGGCCTCCCTCCTGTGGCTGGATTAACGACGACTGCTGACGATGATTTAAAAAGAGTCTTCCTAAATCCAAACTCTTCCGATGTCACCAGAAAAGGTGCACACTCCTGGACCGGACTTTGGGTTCTTTTTCGGGACTGGAGCTGAATCTTGGACCAAGTCTGGGGCCAAAAACGGACCGGGGACAGATGGGCCCTCATGTCAGTCTCGGAGGGGGTCTGAATGCTCCGAGACGCTTGGAGTTTTACGAAAGGCATATCTGGAGAATAATGTTCCAGAGAAAACCAAAACCAGGACCAGGACCAGGACCAGGACCAGGACCAGGAGAAAAAGTCCGAGTCGGCTTCGTCCCAAGTCCGGTCTCTGGTCTGAGGCGCTGTGGGGTTCTGGTCCCAGCGACGAGAGGTTTGTGTCTGACCACCTCAGAAACTAAACCAGGACTAAACCAGAGCTAAACCAGGTCTAAACCAGAGCTAAACCAGGTCTAAACCAGGTCTAAACCAGGTCTAAACCAGGGCTAAACCAGAGCTAAACCAGGTCTAAACCTGAACTAAACCAAGTCTAAACCTGAACTAAACCAGGTCTAAACCTGAACTAAACCGGGTCTAAACCAAGACTTACCTGTGCCTGAAACTAAACCACCTACCCAGTGGTGTCGTGTTTAAATAGACTGGAAGCATTTAGATTTAGATTTACCCACAGTTAGGGCTGGGCGATATGGCTAAAAAATAAAGTCTTGATTTTTTATTTGTTTATTTTTTTCTCAGCGGATTTACAATTTTAATAGCTTTTTTCTCTTGTTGGCATAAAAAACATTTTTAAATGTATGTGTATGTGTTTATTATTTTTAAATGAGATTATTGCATTTTTTTAAATTTAATTTTAGCAAGACTATATATTCTAAATGTCTGTACAAAAAAGAGCAAGGCAGCAGCAAAGTGCATTGTTCTAACAGTGACAAATGTCTTTTAGTTGTTGCCCTCTCTGCTTCTAAAGACCAGAGCTATTATAATATACACCATTATTTATAATATGCACCATTATAAACCATAGAGGCCTGTGAAAAGACGCTAACTCCAGAGCATGTGGCTAATTAGCATTAGTTAGTTAGCATTAGTTACCGCTGCTGCACATCACACTACAGTGCCACATATAAACAAGGACATTACAGAGGTAAAAAGACTCCTTTCTCTGTGATTATCAGTGTTTTTAGCATCTACAGAGTCTCCACAGTCAGTATTTAAGCTGCTCTGGGCACTAGCAGCAGCATTAGCCACAACACAGTAAACAGTGCTGTGCTTGGAGGACGCTAATTTCTTTTTAATTTTTTAATTTAAAACTACGATGTCATTATTTTTATCAATAAATTGCCATTAAAATTCAAATACTTACAAATAAAATGAGCCTTACTCTGCAAAGGATCCTGGGAAAGTGCAATGGAAACATTTACATAAATACCTTTGATATATTTTGCAGAAATACTTTGACAGAGAAAGCAGAAGTAAAACCTGTGAGCAGAGCTGTGTACTTTCAGAGCAGGTAGTGGTCAGTGAATTATTAGCGGCTCTGGTCATGTGACGCAGCACTGGCTCCTGATTGGTCACAGACAGAGGAAGAAGGTGGGCTTTTCTTAAGAAAAACCACAGTTTGTGGGTAAAGAGTGACACACAGGAACATGAGGCCGAGCAGCATCTGTGAGTACTGCATCTATACACACTACTGCAATACTACTTTAACACAGTACTCTGACATCTGTGAGTACTGCATCTGTATACACATTACTGCAGTACTTTAGTAGATACATGAGTGTAATGCAGTAACTGTAGTATTTTAAAGTTTTTTCCCTGAGCTGTGTGAGCTGTTGTCTGTGGACAGGTGACATTTCCTGTTCCTGTTTGTCAAGTGTTCAGCTTCAGCCGCGGGGCTTTCCCACGTTAGAAAGAACTCAAGACTGAAGGCGTCACTGGACTTCACTCAAACATCAGGCCTTTAAACTGTTTTTAATACTTTTATTTCCAGGAGTTTTAAATATGACCAACAGTAACCCTGGTGAAAACCTTTAAAGCAGAACTCAGTAACTCTGCTCGTTTCTTTGTTCTTTTTACCTTATGTTCCTCTCTAGAGCTCCCCCTACAGTTCAGAGTAAAGCACTATCGTAAACACTCACAAGCCCAGTTGACTCCTGTGTGATCTCTCGCTTGTCTTTACTTTTGTTTTCCCCTCCGCGTATCTGTACAAAGTTTTTTCTTGCATTTGGCCGCTCTGGCACGCCAAAAATCAAAAAATAAAGCCACTGCTAGCTTGTTGTTTTGCTAACCGGGATGTGCTGCTTTCTCGCGAGACCCGAGACTTCTGTGACTCCGGGTCGAGGACACTCAGACTTCACTTTCAGCCCAGAGACAGCAGGGGGAGCTGCTGCGCGCTACATTTACCTCAAAACAACTCATTTAACCATCCCACGGACTTTTAACACGTTAAAGTAAAACACGTTGACGTAAAACACATTGAAGTGAAACATGTTAAAGTAAAAACATGTTGAAGTGGAAACGCTATCACAGTTAAAGCGTGTTGAAGCGTGTTGAAGCGTGTTGAAGCGTGTTAAAGCGTGTTGAAGCGTGTTAAAGCGTGTTGAAGCGTGTTGAAGCGTGTTGAAGCGTGTTGAGGCGTGTTGAGGCGTGTTGAAGCGTGTTGAGGCGTGTTGAAGCGTGTTGAGGCGTGTTGAGGCGTGTTGAAGCGTGTTAAAGCGTGTTGAAGCGTGTTGAAGCGTGTTGAAGCGTGTTGAGGCGTGTTGAAGCGTGTTAAAGCGTGTTGAAGCGTGTTGAAGCGTGTTGAAGCGTGTTGAGGCGTGTTGAGGCGTGTTGAAGCGTGTTGAGGCGTGTTAAAGCGTGTTGAAGCGTGTTGAAGCGTGTTGAGGCGTGTTGAGGCGTGTTGAAGCGTGTTGAAGCGTGTTGAAGCGTGTTGAAGCGTGTTGAGGCGTGTTGAGGCGTGTTGAGGCGTGTTGAGGCGTGTAAAAGCGTGTTAAAGCGTGTTGAAGCGTGTTGAGGCGTGTTGAGGCGTGTTGAGGCGTGTTGAAGCGTGTTGAAGCGTGTTGAACCGTGTTGAGGCGTGTTGAGGCGTGTTGAGGCGTGTTGAAGCGTGTTGAAGCGTGTTGAAGCGTGTTGAGGCGTGTTGAGGCGTGTTGAAGCGTGTTGAGGCGTGTTAAAGCGTGTTGAAGCGTGTTGAGGCGTGTTGAGGCGTGTTGAGGCGTGTTGAGGCGTGTTGAAGCGTGTTGAAGCGTGTTAAAGCGTGTTGAAGCGTGTTGAGGCGTGTTAAAGCGTGTTGAGGCGTGTTGAAGCGTGTTAAAGCGTGTTGAAGCGTGTTGAAGCGTGTTGAGGCGTGTTGAGGCGTGTTGAAGCGTGTTGAGGCGTGTTGAGGCGTGTTGAGGCGTGTTGAGGCGTGTTAAAGCGTGTTAAAGCGTGTTGAGGCGTGTTGAGGCGTGTTGAGGCGTGTTGAGGCGTGTTAAAGCGTGTTAAAGCGTGTTGAAGCGTGTTGAGGCGTGTTGAGGCGTGTTGAGGCGTGTTGAAGCGTGTTGAGGCGTGTTGAGGCGTGTTGAGGCGTGTTGAGGCGTGTTGAAGCGTGTTAAAGCGTGTTGAAGCGTGTTGAGGCGTGTTGAGGCGTGTTGAGGCGTGTTAAAGCGTGTTGAAGCGTGTTGAGGCGTGTTGAGGCGTGTTGAGGCGTGTTGAGGCGTGTTAAAGCGTGTTAAAGCGTGTTAAAGCGTGTTGAGGCGTGTTGAGGCGTGTTGAGGCGTGTTGAGGCGTGTTGAAGCGTGTTGAGGCGTGTTGAGGCGTGTTGAGGCGTGTTGAGGCGTGTTGAGGCGTGTTGAGGCGTGTTAAAGCGTGTTGAAGCGTGTTGAGGCGTGTTGAGGCGTGTTGAGGCGTGTTGAGGCGTGTTGAGGCGTGTTAAAGTGTGTTAAGGCGTGTTGAGGCGTGTTGAGGCGTGTTGAGGCGTGTTGAAGCGTGTTGAGGCGTGTTGAGGCGTGTTGAGGCGTGTTGAGGCGTGTTGAGGCGTGTTGAAGCGTGTTAAAGCGTGTTGAAGCGTGTTGAGGCGTGTTGAGGCGTGTTGAGGCGTGTTGAGGCGTGTTGAGGCGTGTTGAAGCGTGTTGAGGCGTGTTGAGGCGTGTTGAGGCGTGTTGAGGCGTGTTGAAGCGTGTTGAGGCGTGTTAAAGCGTGTTGAAGCGTGTTGAAGCGTGTTGAAGCGTGTTGAGGCGTGTTGAGGCGTGTTGAGGCGTGTTGAGGCGTGTTGAGGCGTGTTGAGGCGTGTTGAAGCGTGTTGAGGCGTGTTAAAGCGTGTTAAAGCGTGTTAAAGCGTGTTGAAGCGTGTTGAGGCGTGTTGAGGCGTGTTAAAGCGTGTTTAGAAAACTAATTTCCTGACAGTGACAACAAAGTCGTCTTGTGCACTGACCACCAGTGATAGACGGGTGGTCATAATGTTATGCCTGATTGTATTGTTTATACTGTCTGAGAAATGTTTATTTTTTGATTGTCCATCGTGGCACAAATGTCCACTGGGACCCACACCTCTTACCTCTGGCGTTCCCTGCAGCAGCAGACGGCCGTCCCGCCACACTCTGCCCCCTCTGAGGACATGGCCTGGTTCTCTGCAGCTGTGGCCTCTCTGCTCCTCTGCTCCTCTCTCCAAGGTCAGTCCTCACACAGTTAACCACATGGATGATCAGTGTCAGGGGTGCGCTGGGGACTCGAAGGAGGCTGATCTCATCTCCTGCTGTAACTCATGCTGTGTTCTCCCCTGCAGTGTCTCTGAGACTGGATCCAGACCGGTCCCAGTTCTTCAAATTGGACTCTGTGTCTCTGAGCTGTGAGGACAGTTCTGGGAACTGGACTGTGAGGAGGAACACCAGCAGAGAGACCAGGACCCAGTGTGGTCTGGACTGGGGTGAACTCAAGGGTTCTTTGTGTAAACTGAATAAGCTCACGCCCTGGGACAGTGGGAGGTACTGGTGTGAGTCCAGAGAGGGACAGACCTCTGACTTGGTCCACATCAATGTCACAGGTGAGGAATCATGTAATTTCACTGTTTATTGCACAAGATATTACATGCTAATAGCAGGAAGTAGATTAAAAACTCACTGATCATCTAACAGTGTATTGTGATAAGATCTATCTGTGAAAAACAAGACTTAAAGGGTCCTCTCTGCTTTATTATTAATGATTTTAAGGCATTATATTATAGAGTTTTCTTTTTAATCAGACCAGTGCTGTGTTTTTGTACTTTGTCATCTTCTGTCTCCTTCCTGTCCTGCAGTCTTCCTCAGAATAATCGCGTGATGTTATGGAGCAGTGTTTGATTTCTGAGGAAGACTGCAGGAAGAAGTCAAAACATGTCGAGGTACGAGAAGGCAGCACTGCTCTGGTAAAACTCAGAAAACTCAACAATAACCTTTTGTGAAAGAGCAGATGAACGTCTTTGGTTTAACTCAGAGCGAGAAGTTTAAAGTCATAGTCAAGTTTAAATCGTGTTTTTTCTGTTCCAGACAAATCCAGACCACAGACATCAGCTCGTCCTCCTCCTTCCTCTGTCTCTCCACCGTCTTCTGCTGTCTCTACATCTCCTTCTCCTTCTCCTTCTTCTCCTTCTCCGTCCCCATCTTCCTCCTCCTCTCCGTTCCTGGTCCTGTTGGTCTGGTCCATCGCTGGCCTGGTTCTGCTGGTTCTCCTGGTGCTGCTGGTTCTGTTGGTGAAGCAGTGCAGAGGTCAGTCTCACACCATTTTATCAACAAATGTAGTTTTCCAGTAATGACTAGCGACGGGTCGGTCGTGAACGAGCCAGCACCATCCTTTTTTCCCTGAAAGGATCTTTTCAAAAACAGGGCAGAAAACAGAGAAGAAACAGGACCAGCTTCTCTAAGCTGAGGCACTTGGTTTTCCTCAACGCCAGTCTGCCCTGAAAAATAAATACCGTATTTTCCGGAGTATAAGTGGCACTCGCCAAAAAATGCATAATGAAGAAGAAAAAAACGTATATAAGTCGCACTGGACTGTAAGTCGCATTTTTTTTGGGAAAATTTATTTTTCAAAATCCGACACCAAGAACAGACATTTCATGTTGAAAGGCAAGTTATAGTAATAATAGAATAGAGAACAACAGGCTGAATAGGTGTGTGCTATGCTAACGTAACACATTGATGGTTATTCAGCTACATGAAGCATAAACAACGAACTGAATAGGTGTCTCGTATGTTAACGTAATATATTAACAGTTATTCACATAACTATAGCATAAAGAACATAATATAACAAGTTCACCAAACTCACCATCTCACTCCTAATCACTAAATCCTTTAAATTCTTCATCCTCAGTGTCGCTTCTGAACAACTCCACCAACTCCGGAGGTAGACGAAGCGCCGCTTCCTCCTCTGCGTGGCTGTCGTCAGACTCAGCATCAGTTCCATTTCCAATTATTCCGCTCTTTCTCAGTTGTCTTTATAGCCTAAGTTGTTAGTGGTAATGTTTACATTTTAAATTGTCAGTGGTACAGGTGCAGCAGATGCTGGTACACAAGCCTAGAGCGCCCTCTACCAACACCTGAAATATTTTAATATATAAGTCACACCTGAGTATACGTCACACCCTTAGCCAGACGATGGAAAAAAGTGCGACTTATAGTCCAGAAAATACGGTAAGTAATAAATAATAAAATAATATAATAATAAATAAGTTAAAAGTTCCAGTTAGAGTTGTTGGTGTTAGTTCAGAGAGACACCTGAAGCTGTGTGGTGCTGCTGTTTTGCACAATGCACATTGCAATATATTTCTGTTATTTTATTTTTTTTAGGTTATATATTTATAATATGTTTTTGAGTTTTGAGGTCAGCTGTTGCTGTTGTTTTTCTTTTTAATACTAAATTAAGCCCTTCTTTTTGTAAAGCGTGTGTGGATGTTTAAAACAAAAACAAAAAGTCAACTTCTGTCCTGTTTATTCTGTTTAATTATTGGTGTGTTTATATTTGGTCGTTTCAAAGCACCACAACTTTTGAAAACTTCATCACAATCCAAGTATTTGAGTTATATATGAGCACACAATACAAATCAGTCAAAGCTGCGCTAAATTTGGATGGAATATAAAAGGTACAGTTGGTCAAATGAAGAGTCTTTTGAGCCGAGTCTCACTGAAATGAAATGAAATGAAATGTCAGTAAAGGTCAGTGATGAACCAAGGATCTGGAACATTGTGAGCAAAGACAGGCTTCTAACTCCAGCCACAAGGGGGCAGTAAAGGAAGAACTGATTAGTTTTAGTGATTTTGTGAATTGTTGACCTTTGTGGCTCAATGGAAAGAGCATTTACCCCTGGACTTGGAGATCCCTGGTATTAATGTTAAGGTTAAGGTAGGCTTTATTCTCCTATTCTGACCCATCCTTCTTTCACTCAATAGCGGCAAATATAAATTATCAAATCTTTTGTCGTTCAGGACTTAAAAAACTAAACACAAGCTCCCAGAAGCATGAGAAAAATCACCAGTTAAGCTGACGGTTCTATTCCCTCACGGACAAAGAAAGATCAGTGTCGTTATTTAAAGAAACTCAGTGAAATAGGAGCCGATCGCTAACTTAGCTGCCTCTGTCACGGAAGAACGACCCCACCTAGTGGACGTATTTTAGTACAACAATATACTTAATCTCACGTCTTCATGACAAATACATTATCAGTAAAATGTTGGCCTATTTAAATGAGTTTAGTGTTAATTTAGGTCCGGACTGAAACGACATCGACATTTACATAAAAAAGATCTGTGCCTTTTATAAAAACTTATAAAACCATTTGTATCAAACAGCCATCTTTAATCTTGAAACTAACTACAGTTAAGTAAATAAATGTTTTATGTGGTAGCAATATTAATTCAGATATAAACATTAACAGAGTGACTTTCCACTTTTAAATGTGTACATCTGACACATGCATTATACAGTAATTATACAGTAATTATACAGTAAATATACAGTAATTATACAGTAAATATACAGTAAATATTCAGTAATTATACAGTAAATATACAGTAAATATACAGTAATTATACAGTAATTATACAGTAAATATTCAGTAAATATACAGTAATTATACAGTAATTATACAGTAAATATACAGTAATTATACAGTAATTATACAGTAAATATTCAGTAAATATACAGTAATTATACAGTAATTATACAGTAAATATACAGTAAATATATAGTAATTATACTGTAATTATACAGTAATTATACAGTGGGCTCTGTATCTTGACAATACTTCGGTTCATTCACTCAGCAAAAAGCTCTTAAAAAAAGAAGAACAAAGAAAAAGAACAAAGAAAGCCACACACTTCCTTCCTCAGGCAGCACTGAGGCGTAACACTTCCTGTTCAACAACAGGACAAACACAAACAAACACACAAACACACAAACAAACACACAAACACACAAACAAAGACACTTCCTGTTCAACAACAGGAAGTGTCTTTGTTTTTCTTTAGCTCACACTGGATTTAGATCTGCAGCTGTTAAAAATAAAACACTTAAGTCTGCAAACAAACACACAAACAAAAAAACACACACACAAACAAACACACAAACAAACACACAAACAAATATGCAAACACACAAACAAACACACAAACACACAAACAAAGACACAAACAAACAAACACACAAACTAACACAAACTAACACACAAACACACAAACACACAAACAAACAAACACACAAACAAACAAACAAACAAACAAACACACAAACAAACACACAAACACACAAGCAAAGACACAAACACACAAGCAAAGACACAAAGACGCAAACACACAAACTAACGCACAAACAAACACACAAACAAACAAACACACAAACAAACTCACAAACAAACAAACACACAAACAAACACACACACAAACAAACACACAAACATACAAACAAACAAACAAACAAACTCACAAAGACACTAACAATGACACAAACAAACAAAGACTGGGTTAAAACATCTCTGCTCTGTCATTAACACAAACATAATAATATTAATAATACTCTCTGTGCTGTGTCTCTGTAAGGCTCCGGGACCGAGGGGGGCCCAGGAGGAGGCGGGGCCCAGGACGTCACCTATAGCAACATATTTCATCATCAGGGGGGACAGCCAATCAGAGACAGCCGAGGTAAGAACTGCAGACGGTAAACGTCCCACAGTGGATGAGCGTGAGGGTGAAGGGTCTTCTGTATCAGCCCTGCATGGCACTGAGGGAGCACCCCGCCTCAGGCCCAAAGCAGCTGGGGTAGAGTCCGGTCACATGCGAACCCCAAGAGGGAATCTAAGAGGAGAGTTTTTCCTAAAGAAGCAGTTCGTACCACTCTCAAAAGTATGGCTGGATGTGTGTTTCCTAGAGAAATAAATGTACAGAATGTTGTTGTGATTATTATGGAGTAAGGGGGGTAGGAGTTTATAAGTTGTACTTCATCCTACTCCTTTTGGGCGCTATTTTATGAGGGTTGTTGGTTGTTGGTATATTAAAATACATGTACATCTATTGCCTAAAAAAATAAAAATAAAAAAAACAAAGAAACCCACACACTTCCTTCCTCAGGCAGCGCTGTGAGGCTTGTGTTGAACAGGAAGTGTCTTTTCTTTAGCTCACACTGGATTTAGATCTGCAGTCGTTAAAAATAAAACACTTATGTCTGCACGCAAACACACAAACACACAAACAAACACACTAACACACACACACGCAAACAAACACACAAACAAACACACAGACAAACAAACACACAAACACACAAACAAACACACACACAATCAAACACACAAACAAGCATGCAAACACACAAACAAACACACAGACAAACAAACACACAAACACACAAACAAACACACAGACAAACAAACACACAAACACACAAACAAACACACAGACAAACAATCTAAGAGGATAATTTTTAAATAAAAAAACTGCAATAAGTGTGTTTCAGTACCATGGACAGTGCCACAGCAACAGTAGAGCACAGACAGGTTTAGACAAAAATATGTGACATTTTATTTTATTCATCTGTAAAGAGACATTAAAATCAAAACTTTTATTATTATTATTATTATTATTATTATTATTATTATTATTGTTATTATTATTATTATTATTAAAAACAAGCAATAATCTGACTAAGATCAGAATACTCCAGGTGTCGTATTGACTGTGTTTACATGCATTAGAATACGCCAATCTTAATCAGAATACAAGCATACTCTGAATATGATACTGTCATGTAAACACCATTTTAGAATGACCTTAATCAGATTAAGGTATTCAGAATAAGTCTTAATCAGAATAAGAAACCTGGAGTATTCTGATCTTAATCAGATTATTGCCGCATGTAAACACCTTAATCAGATTATTGCTTGTTCTCACCTTTTTTGCTGAAGTTAAGGTGGCTTTGTGACTGATAAAAACTTTAATACAAATGAAAACAGGCAAAGTGCCGTTAAAGTGAATCAATATTATTTGGTTATGTAGTAAACTCAACTCAAATTTACTAAAATGTTTAATAAAACTAAAATAATTTTGGATGAAAAAGTAAATGGCTTTTACTCATATTTCATAATATAAGATTATTTTTTTCAATAAAATAAACTTTTTTTTAAATAATAGTGAATTGGAATTGCTTGTATTTTTGATCAAAGTAAATTGTTTCTTTTAGGCCAGATAAATAGTCTTTTTTTTAAAAAATAACTATAAATTAAGCATACAAGCTAGCAGTTATCAGCGGCTATTAGCAACAGCTGTTTACGGTTTTCGGCTCTCGCTTTGTAAAACAAACATTGCGTTTATTTTTGACATTATATTAACACGAGTCAATCTAGTGATGTTATATGGTGTGTGATTAAAAAGTAGGGTTGCACAACACAATATAATGCACAGAAAGCTGGGACTAAACAGGAACAGGAAGTGTAGCGTAGCGTTAGCATTAGCATTAGCTTTACCTCCAGCCTCTCACCGCTACACTCCAGGATTTACTCTTATCCTTTTATTAAATACTGACAACACATCCTGTTTTCATTATCCACTATAAACATGTTTTATATCTCATATATTAACATTTAAAACTTTAACCAGCTTAATAAGAATATGCTAAAATGTTGTTTACATGACAGTGTCGGAGTGTGGTGAGCAGGCAGGTGCAGAGACTTGTACAGGGGCAGGTGCTCAAAGTGAAACAGGGGCACATACGTATAACCAGATTTTAAAACACTGTTGTGTTAGGACTGTGGCAAGACTCTCACACAACTGTTACATTTCTGTGTTTACTATGATGTATTGCAATACGGTAAGGATGAAGCTGTTTTAATACAATTTTGGGAAAATAATAAAACACTAATGAACATATAAAATGTAAAGAAAACACACACTGCATGACACTAAACTAAATAATAAATAATGTCATTTTATCCATGCTCTGACAAAATGAGAATTATTCCCAGCACTGAGAAAGTCCTTAGACATTTTTATTAATAAATTAATTAAGTTATGTGGGAACAAGATTTTGGGACATCACATTTTTTCTTATCAGATCACATTTTGCCAGCTCCCATCACCAACTAGTTTGTATTTTTGCAAAATTATAGCAAATTCTCGGAATTTAATTGCATTAAAATGCCTAAATGCTAACTGCAATCCATTATTTATAAGCAACCCGGTCTAAAAATAAAAAGATTTTATTTTAACAACAATCACAAAGCATTTTATGGAAGCATTTTGTAAATATCTAGGTGGTTAGCAAGTAGCGGTCAAAAGCTCCGTATTTAAACAGAAATGATCTAACGTACGTGCATAATACTTTCATGGCTTTGTCTTACAAATCTCACGACATGAACAGCTCACTCACCGCTTCTTTCATTCCCAGAGACTGGACTGGGTTTAAGTTCTGGAATCAGGACCAAAAAAATGATAACAGCCCTCTTTATTGGCTCCGCAGTCCGCTCTCTCCTCTGTTTTCAGCTGCGCGAGGGGCACGAGACTCACGGAGGCAAAAGGTTAAAGGTCACGAGGAGCTGGCGGCCGTGTGATGTCATTTATTTCAAATTATTAATAATTAATGAATGAATAAATGTTCTTATGAAGAGCCACGAGGGCTTAAAGCCACACACACAAAAAAAAAAAAAAAAAAAAAGGACCAAGGACCAAAAAGGAAATTAGAGGCAAGGGGCAAAAGGGGCAGGTGCTCAAGCCCCCTCCGCCCCCCCCTCTGCACGTGCCTGCTGGTGACTGACTGTGAGTGGAACAGTCTGTGGTTTTTCATGAGTCAGAGTGAGCGGTCTGCGTCTCTGTCTGTGGTCAGCGACTTTTGTATTTCTGATGAAAAAGCACAACTACAGCAGGTTACAGCCCCCACTGACCCACAAACACAGGAAACAGGGCCGAAAGAGGAACAGGAAGCGGAAAAGTTCTGCTGTAGAGAACTTGTTATTTAATACAAATGTTGTTTTTTCAGAAACTGAGCAGAGTCCAGTTCATTCCTCCATGAAAACTCAAGAGGACGTCTGCTACGCTACTGTCAACAAATCACACCCGAGGAGAGGTAAGACCAGGACTAAACCTGGACTAAACCAGGACTAAACCAGGACTAAACCAGGACTAAACCAGGACTAAACCAGGACTAAACCAGGACTAAACCAGGACTAAACCAGGGCTAAACCAGGACTAAACCAGGGCTAAACCAGGACTAAACCAGGGCTAAACCAGGGCTAAACTAGGACTAAACCAGGACTAAAGCAGGACTAAACCAGGACTAAACCAGGACTAGACCAGGACTAAACCAGGACTAAACCAGGGCTAAACTAGGACTAAACCAGGGCTAAACCAGGGCTAAACTAGGACTAAACCAGGACTAAAGCAGGACTAAACCAGGACTAAACCAGGACTAAACCAGGACTAAACCAGGACTAAACCAGGACTAAACCAGGGCTAAACCAGGACTAAACCAGGGCTAAACCAGGGCTAAACTAGGACTAAACCAGGACTAAAGCAGGACTAAACCAGGACTAAACCAGGACTAGACCAGGACTAAACCAGGACTAAACCAGGACTAAACCAGGACTAAACCAGGGCTAAACTAGGACTAAACCAGGACTAAACCAGGACTAAACCAGGACTAAAGCAGGACTAGACCAGGACTAAAGCAGGACTAAACCAGGACTAAACCAGGACTAAACTAGGACTAAAGCAGGACTAGACCAGGACTAAACCAGGACTAAACCAGGACTAGACCAGGACTAAACCAGGACTAAACCAGGACTAGACCAGGACTAAACCAGGACTAAACCAGGACTAAACCAGGACTAAACCAGGGCTAAACTAGGACTAAACCAGGACTAAACCAGGACTAAACCAGGACTAAACTAGGACTAAAGCAGGACTAGACCAGGACTAAACCAGGACTAAACCAGGACTAAACCAGGACTAAACCAGGACTAAACTAGGACTAAACCAGGACTAAACCAGGACTAAAGCAGGACTAGACCAGGACTAAAGCAGGACTAAAGCAGGACTAAAGCAGGACTAAACCAGGACTAAAGCAGGGCTAAACCAGGACTAGACCAGGACTAGACCAGGACTAAAGCAGGACTAAAGCAGGACTAAACCAGGACTAGACCAGGACTAAACCAGGACTAAACCAGGACTAAACCAGGACTAAACCAGGACTAAAGCAGGGCTAAACCAGGACTAGACCAGGACTAGACCAGGACTAAAGCAGGACTAAAGCAGGACTAAACCAGGACTAAAGCAGGACTAGACCAGGACTAAAGCAGGACTAAACCAGGACTAAACCAGGACTAAACCAGGACTAGACCAGGACTAAACCAGGACTAAACCAGGACTAGACCAGGACTAAACCAGGACTAAACCAGGACTAAACCAGGACTAAACCAGGGCTAAACTAGGACTAAACCAGGACTAAACCAGGACTAAACCAGGACTAAACTAGGACTAAAGCAGGACTAAACCAGGACTAAACCAGGACTAAACTAGGACTAAAGCAGGACTAGACCAGGACTAAACCAGGACTAAACCAGGACTAGACCAGGACTAAACCAGGACTAAACCAGGACTAGACCAGGACTAAACCAGGACTAAACCAGGACTAAACCAGGACTAAACCAGGGCTAAACTAGGACTAAACCAGGACTAAACCAGGACTAAACCAGGACTAAACTAGGACTAAAGCAGGACTAGACCAGGACTAAACCAGGACTAAACCAGGACTAAACCAGGACTAAACCAGGACTAAACTAGGACTAAACCAGGACTAAACCAGGACTAAAGCAGGACTAGACCAGGACTAAAGCAGGACTAAAGCAGGACTAAAGCAGGACTAAACCAGGACTAAAGCAGGGCTAAACCAGGACTAGACCAGGACTAGACCAGGACTAAAGCAGGACTAAAGCAGGACTAAACCAGGACTAGACCAGGACTAAACCAGGACTAAACCAGGACTAAACCAGGACTAAACCAGGACTAAAGCAGGGCTAAACCAGGACTAGACCAGGACTAGACCAGGACTAAAGCAGGACTAAAGCAGGACTAAACCAGGACTAAACCAGGACTAGACCAGGACTAAACCAGGACTAAACCAGGACTAAACCAGGACTAAACCAGGACTAGACCAGGACTAAACCAGGACTAAACCAGGACTAAACCAGGACTAAACCAGGACTAAAGCAGGGCTAAACCAGGACTAAACCAGGGCTAAACCAGGACTAAACCAGGACTAAAGCAGGGCTAAACCAGGACTAAACCAGGACTAAAGCAGGGCTAAACCAGGACTAAACCAGGACTAAAGCAGGACTAAACCAGGACTAAACCAGGACTAGACCAGGACTAAACCAGGACTAAACCAGGACTAAACCAGGACTAGACCAGGACTAAACCAGGACTAAACCAGGACTAAACCAGGACTAAACCAGGACTAAAGCAGGGCTAAACCAGGACTAAACCAGGGCTAAACCAGGACTAAACCAGGACTAAAGCAGGGCTAAACCAGGACTAAACCAGGACTAAAGCAGGGCTAAACCAGGACTAAACCAGGACTAAAGCAGGGCTAAACCAGGACTAAACTAGGACTAAACCAGGACTAAACCAGGACTAAAACAGGGCTAAACCAGGACTAAACCAGGGCTAAACCAGGACTAAACCAGGACTAAACCAGGTCTAAACCAGGACTAAACCAGGACTAAACCAGGACTAAAGCAGGGCTAAACCAGGACTAAACCAGGACTAAAGCAGGGCTAAACCAGGACTAAACCAGGGCTAAACCAGGACTAAACCAGGACTAAACCAGGACTAAACCAGGACTAAAGCAGGGCTAAACTAGGACTAAACCAGGACTAAACCAGGACTAAACCAGGACTAAACCAGGTCTAAACCAGGACTAAACCAGGACTAAACCAGGACTAAACCAGGACTAAAGCAGGGCTAAACCAGGACTAAACCAGGACTAAACCAGGACTAAACCAGGACTAAACCAGGTCTAATGTAGTTCTGTTCTGAGCAGGTCCAGAGGTGGTCTACTCTTCACTGAGGAAATGACACAAAGACACGAGAGAACAAAGAAGAAAGGATCAGCAGCTGGAACTAAACCTGGACTAAGCCTGGACTAAACCTGGACAAAACCTTGACAAAACCAGGACTTAAACAGGACTAAATCATTTGTACTGTAAAGTTCAGAATCTGCCCGGTAACAGATGATGCACTGTAGTTAATGTTATATTTTTATTAATTTGGAATGATGTATTTATAATCCTAAGTGTTTTATTGATAATGACATGTGAATAAAATCTGGTTCAGACTTCCTCAGACGGGTCGAGTGATGTTGCTGTGACGTTTGTTGCTGCTTTTCTCCGTGGAGCAGTAGGAAGACAGCGCCCCCTGCAGTCCGCCTTCAGCAGAACAGCTGCAGGTGCGGGACAGCAGGAACGTCCCCTCGTCCCGGTTCACTGTCCCACTGTGGGCTCGTCTCTGTTGCTGCGGACAGAGCGTCATTACGTGTTCTGTTGAGGAAAACACACAGAAACCACCACACACTAACTCCTGACTGTGTCCAGCAGAGGGCAGAACGTGGACTGTAGTTTCTTTGATAAAACTTAGCAAAGAAACTTCTGTATTTAGCAGCGCTGTCTGAGAGAGGGGCCGTTATTTAGAGCCATAAGAAAAAAAATACAGAGGGCCTGGGGAAAACAGCAGAAGCCACAAATGAGCTGATGAGGGGAGAACTGAGGGGGATTTGAACAGTTCGGCTAACTTTTTTTTGTGAAAACCAGTTATGGATCCGACATTTATTTACTTTCAGTTAAATTCAGTTTTATTCAGTGTTTCAGACTGAGCTTAACTCTGGATACATTTATGATGACTTTTTTATCCATATGCCATCATTTGCTAAAGTTCCTTAGACCACATTTTTCCTTCTGTACATATTTCAGTTAAACTGTGAGCCTTATCTCTCTAACGATCACTAAGAAATTTATTTTTCAAAACTGGAAATCAAAAAAAGCATGCAGCATTACACACTGGATTCATTCAATTACAGAATATATTTCAATAGAAAAAAACACAGCACATAAACAAAAGCAAATATCAGCCTTCAATGAAACTTGGTTACCGTTCATAAATTACCTGCAGCTACAACAATAACCTGTTAAACCACATGTACATCTTCAAAACCATAACATTTACCTCTCACACATCTCAACAATCAGTCATTTACTTTCCAACCATACTCTATTCCAAACTCGTGCATACTTTCCCTACCCCATTGTACTCCCTACTGTTTAGTTCATGTGTCAAACTTGTGTTTTGTAAGTGTTTTAGTTTGTAGTTACTTATGTGTTCAGTTCAGCTATTTTTCTCTACTGTTGGTTTTGCCATTATTATAATTGTATTTATTTAATTGAACTTTATTTATTTTATTATTATTTTTTTTACATCAATACATATTCATATCCGCATATATATTCATATTCATATTATTATATACATCTGTTATATGTTGTTTGTTCCTAGTAAGTCAAAATATTGTTTTGTTTGTCTCATGTCTTATGTATTACATGTAGGTAAGTCTGCAAAAAATAAAAAATAAAATAAATAAATAAATAAATAAAATAAAAATTAATTACCATTAGTACTGAGAAAAAAAAAAAAGAAAAAAAAACTGTGAGCCTGGTAAGACGGGGTTAATATTTGTGATACAGATTTTTGTACCAGATCCGTGCCGTGTCTTTGTGCAGACAGAGAGCTGTAGGTTTGTGTTGCTGCAGAGTCCACAGACTGCACGAGCCAGGCTAACCCTGCAAAATTGATAATTCCCCTCAAGTTTGGTTTAGTTTGTTTACTGTGAAGGGACGCATGCTGCTGCTGTGTGCTGCGGTGCTGCCACCTATGGCAGAAATGTGTACTGCACCTCAGGAAACTGTTTATAACATATTAACGTCATTTAAACAGCTGTATCAATACAGTAGCATGTGTATCGATTCATGTATCGTCTAGAAGTACTTCAAGATATATCCCCGTATCAATTTTTTAAGCACAGTCGTACTTTAGCCCTGGTTTAGCCCTGGCACAGTTACGCTGATGATACTCAGCTGTACATCTCTGTGTCTCCTGATGACACAAGACCAATGGATGCCCTTTTTAACTGTATTTTAGATATTAAATCCTGGATGGCAGAAAACTTTTTGCAGCTTAACCGGGACAAAACTGAAGTTTTAATCATCGGTCCTGAGGCTCAGAGAGAGAAACTCTTATTTAAACTACAGGAATTTTCCTTAAACCCATCCTCACAAGTGAAAAACCTGGGTGTTATTTTTGACTCTGAGCTTGGTTTTAATCCACACATTAAGTATATTACTAAAATAGGTTTTTATCATCTGAAAAACAGCCAGAGTCCGCCCCATTCTCTCTCGGGCCAACACGGAGACGCTGATGCATGCTTTTATCACCAGTCGTATTGACTACTGTAATGCCCTGCTTTCTGGTCTCCCCAAAAAGAGTATTGCACCTCTACAACTTTTACAAAACTCCGCAGCCCGTGTGCTGACGAAGACCAGAAGGCGGGCCCACATTACACCGGTTTTAGAATCATTGCATTGGCTCCCCGTGTGTTTCAGGATCGATTTTAAGGTTCTTTTATTGGTTTTTAAATGTCTTAACGGTCTTGGGCCTTCTTATCTCTCTGACTTGCTTTTACCATACAAACCCTCGCGGACCCTGAGGTCCTCCGGTACCGGCCTCCTGATAGTTCCTAAGGTCAGGACCCATGTGCATGGAGAGGCAGCTTTCCAGTGGTATGGTCCTCGTCTGTGGAACGGCCTGCCGGAGGACCTCAGGGCTGCAGAGAACATTAATGTTTTTAAGAGCAGGCTCAAGACCCACCTTTTTAATTTAGCTTTTACCTGATATTTATTCATTTTATTCTCATTTATTATATTTATTTTTTATTCCATTCTTGTTTTTATTATATTACTATTATTTTATTATTATTGTTTTATTTTAATTTTATTTTATTTTTTATCCCACTCTTATTCATTCTATTCTTTTACTCTTTTTTTTACCATTATTAGGTCATATTTCCAGTGTTTCCTCGGAGGGGGCCCTCTGCACCGGGAGCAGTGATCAGCCGTGGCTGCTGTGGCTCTGTCCTGTGGGTTCTTTCTGCCAGGGTTGGGTGGCTTCTCTGCCTGCAGCTTTGCTGTGTGCCCTGGGTCGGTTCCTGGGGGCTGTGTTCTGTGAGCGGCTCCCGGTGCAGACGGCTCCCTGTGATAGTGTTTCCTTGCCTGGTTCCTCCGTGCTCAGCCTGACGTTGGTATTTTAATGTCTGTGTGTGTGTGTCTGTGTGTGTATCTGTGTGTGTGTGTGTGTGTATCTGTGTGTGTGTGTGTGTGTATTGATGGGTCTGTATACATTGGTGTGTGAGGGGATGTGGGGACTGGGGGTGTGGGGAGGGGGTGTTTTGCTTTTAACCTTGTGAAGCACTTTGTGCTGCATTACTGTATGAAAAGTGCTTTATAAATAAAGTTTGATTGATTGATTGGTTTAGGCCTGGTTTAGCCCTGGTTTAGCCCTGGTTTAGCCCTGGTTTAGACCTGGTTTAGACCTGGTTTAGCCCTGGTTTGACCTACTTTAGACCTGGTTTAGTCCTTCTTTAGCTGTATGTAGCAGTATGTCCTGCAGTCCTGAACGCCTCGCACCAGTGCCCTCTCCCATTGGTCTCATGTGTGCACAGGCAGCTTATAAAGGAGCTCCTTATTTGGCCCCTGTCCCTCTGACCTCACTCTTGGTTGAGCCACTGCTCTCGGCAGCGTCGACAATCACTCGTCTGCCTGTGGAATGTAAATTAGTGAAGGGAATTACGGCTCATTTCAGGAGCTGGATCATTTGGTTTGGTTCACCCAAAAGAGCGGCTCTTTTTGCTTCCTAACGACTCTTCATTTTACCAACTATATCTTTTATATTTCAGCCAAATTTAGCGCAGTTTTGACAAAAGAGTTGTTGTATTGTGTACTCATATAAATACATCGATTGTAATGAAGAATTCAAAATTTGCGATGTTTTGAAACTACCCAATGAACTGAGTTACTCACAGAGCCACTCCACTACACACAGCACAGAAACACAACTATACTTCAGTATAAAAATAAAAAGGGCAGATGTTGACTTTTTTAATTTGAACACGCACCTTTAACAAAAAGCAGGGATTGATTGATACAACCTAATAAAAAATAAATAAGTATGTAACTGTAATGTTTAACTTTTATTTTTCAGGGCAGATTGGTTTGGAGGAAGACCAACTGCCTCAGCTCAGAGGCTGATCCCGTTTCTCTCTGTTTTTATCTGCTCTGTTTTTGAAAAGATCATTTCATTGAAAAAAATGGCTCACAGATGGGAGCGGCTCTCACTGTTCACTTGAAAGAGCCGCCTCTTTGTACCGACTCGTTCACGACCGACCCATCACTACTGTAAATGATGCTTGCGGCACGGAAACAGCTGCCTGTAGCCTGTTAATTTAGGCTCTGAGTTAGACCAGGTTAGACTTGGTTTATTCATAGTAATGGCACAGTATTGAAATGTAATTTTTGTAAACAATTAAACTCACCTCATGTGTTTTAGTGACAGCACCTCCCAGACCCCGCCCCCTTCTGCCGAGACTCCGCCCCCAGCCTCAGAGCGGCCCCTGGCTCTGCTCTGCCACCTGGTGGTGCTGTGTCCCTATGTGGTGTCCACTGTCCTCATGGTGTCTCTGTACAGACAGACTCTCTCAGGTGAGGTCCACAGCAGGACTCACACTGGTCCAGACTGGTCCAGACTGGTCCAGACTGGTCCAGACCAGTCCAAACTGGTTCAGACTGGTTCAGACTGGTTCAGACTGGTCTAGACTGGTTCAGACTGGTCCAGACTGGTTCAGACTGGTTCAGACTGGTCCAGACTGGTCCAGACTGGTTCAGACTGGTCCAGACTGGTTCAGACTGGTTCAGACTGGTCCAGACTGGTCCAGACTGGTTCAGACTGGTTTAGACTGGTCTAGACTGGTTCAGACTGGTTCAGACTGGTCCAGACTGGTTCAGACTGGTTCAGACTGGTCCAGACTGGTCCAGACTGGTTCAGACTGGTCCAGACTGGTCCAGACTGGTTCAGACTGGTTCAGACTTGTCCCAACCCATTCAGACTGGTCCAGACTGGTTCAGACTGGTTCAGACTGGTCCAGACTGGTTCAGACTGGTCCAGACTGGTTCAGACTGGTTCAGACTGGTCCAGACTGGTTCAGACTGGTTCAGACTGGTCCAGACTGGTCCAGACTGGTCTAGACTGGTTCAGACTGGTTCAGACTGGTCCAGACTGGTTCAGACTGGTTCAGACTTGTCCCAACCCATTCAGACTGGCTCAGACTGGTTCAGACTGGTCCAGACTGGTTCAGACTTGTCCCAACCCATTCAGACTGGTCCAGACTGGTTCAGACTGGTTCAGACTTGTCCCAACCCATTCAGACTGGCTCAGACTGGTTCAGACTGGTTCAGACTGGTCCAGACTGGTTCAGACTGGTTCAGACTGGTCCAGACTGGTCCAGACTGGTTCAGACTGGTTCAGACTGGTTCAGACTGGTCCAGACTGGTTCAGACTGGTTCAGACTTGTCCCAACCCATTCAGACTGGCTCAGACTGGTTCAGACTGGTTCAGACTGGTCCAGACTGGTTCAGACTTGTCCCAACCCATTCAGACTGGCTCAGACTGGTTCAGACTGGTTCAGACTGGTCCAGACTGGTTCAGACTGGTTCAGACTGGTTCAGACTGGTCCAGACTGGTTCAGACTGGTCCAGACTGGTTCAGACTGGTTCAGACTTGTCCCAACCCATTCAGACTGGTCCAGACTGGTTCAGACTGGTCCAGACTTTGACATGGTCGACCATCAGATTCTGATAAACCGGCTGCGTGATCAGATCGGGATGTCGGGCCTAGTGCTACAGTGGTTCGCTTCATATCTGAGTGGGAGGAGTCTGCCAACCACATAATATCTGACCCTGGTGATCTGCTGTGTGGTGTGCCCCAGGGGTCTGTTCTGGGCCCCCTTCTCTTTTTGCTATAAGTTCTTCCTCTTGGTCGGATAATCCAACAGTTCAGTGATGTTTCCTATCATTTATTTGCTGACGACCTCCAGATGTACTGCTCATTTAAAACCTCGGAGGTCCACAAACTGAGCTCCTTAATAAACTGCCTGACACAAGTGAATCAGTGGCTCAGTGACAACAGCCTACAACTGAACTCTGGGAAAACGGAAACCCTTATCATCGCTCCAGATAGAGCCACCCCCACTATCAAACAACACTTAGGCGACTTGAGCCCCTCCGCTAGAACGAAACTGAGGAACCTTGGGGTGGTCTTTGATGAGGATATGTCACTTGAACATCACTCTAGACAGCAGGTGAAAAACTGCTTTTTTCAGCTGCGAAACATTGCAAAACTGAGATCCTTTCTGTCTAAAGACGAGCTTGAAATGATTGTTCATGCTTTTGTGTCCTCGCGGCTGGATTACTGTAACAGTCTTTTTACGTGTTTAAATAAGAAGGAATTGGCTCGTCTGCAATCAGTCCAAAACTCAGCGGCAAGACTTTTAACCAGGACCAACAGGAGGGCCCACATTACACCTGTGTTGAAATCTCTGCACTGGCTCCCTGTTGTGTACCGTGTTCAATTTAAACTGCTGGTTCTAACTTCTCGAGCCCTTCATGGCCAGGCTCCTGCCTACATCACTGACCTCCTGAAGCCTTACACCTCAGCCCGGAGTCTGAGGTCATCTGGACAGCATCTGCTGATGGTTCCACGTACTTGCTTTAAAACTCGTGGAGACCGATCTTTCAAAGCTGTAGCGCCTCGTCTTTGGAATGAACTTCCCCTAGATCTACGCTCTATGGACTCAGTAGATGTCTTCAAAACGCACTTAAAAACGTGTTTGTTTAGGAAAGCATTCTAGTCCTACTGACTCTACATCTGCTGATGATTTTACAATGTTTAAGATTTTGCTGTTTTTATGTTTTTTAAGACTGTGAAGCACTTTGTGACTTTGTGTCTGTGAAAAGCGCTATACAAATAAAATTTACTTACTTACTTCCAGACTGGTCCAGACTGGTTCAGACTGGTTCAGACTGGTTCAGACTGGTTCAGACTGGTTCAGTTCAGTTGCTGTGATATTTTTATTGTCTTTGTGCTTCTTTGGGATAAAGTCCATTTTTTTCTCTGGCTTCAGAACAAAAAACGCTCCATGGCTCCGCCCACTCAGGCCCCGCCCACTCATCCTGAGCCAGGATTGGACGAGGACTATGATGATGTCCTCGCTTCTGAGTATTATGTCCAAAAACATCTGGACTTTTACTGAAAAGGAAACTGTTGCCTTAAATAGTAAAGACTTTCTTCTCCCCAGACACTTCCTCCTCCAGCTCAGGGTTAAGTGCATCTTAATGCATGTTTTGATTTCCTTTTGTAAATGTTTGAATATGTGTGAATGTGTCAGTGTGGCTGTGTTTGGTGGTGGTCGGAGGGGCCGTTGGCGCAGATTGGCAGCCACGCTTCCGTCAGTCTGCCCCAGGGCAGCTGTGGCTACAGAAGTAGCTCACCACCACTGAGTGTGACTGAGGAGTGAATGAATAATTGATCAATTGTAAAGCGTCTTTGAGTGTCCAAAAAAGCGCTATATAAATTCGATGAATTATTATTATAATAAATCTCCCAAAGTTTTAAAAGGATTCTGTCTCACTGTGAGATATAAAAGCTTTAAAGCATTTATCCCTGAACTAGAAGATCCCTGGTTTAGTCCTGGTTTAGACCTGGTTGAGATCTGGTTTAGTCCACATTTTGTCCTGGTTTAGACCTGGATTCCGCCGGGCCCTTCATCTCCTCTGGACCCAGTGGTGGGCTTCATGGTCAGGTTGATCCTGGTTCTCCTCCTGGTTCTCCTCATGGTTCTCCTCCTGGTTCTCCTCCTGGTCCTCCTCCTGGTTCTCTGTGTGAAACGCTGCAGACGTAGACAGGTTTGGTCTTTTCCATCTTTAAAAGTTCATTTAACATCATCTCCTGCCTATAACTCATCTTTATGTGTGCATCTTTCCTTTGTGTTGTTTCTGTTCTCTCAGCAGATACCAGGTGTATTTATAGACGTGAGTGTGAGAAACATGGCTCTGGTAAATGTCACAGGTTTCAGTGTGGTTGGCTGCTTCACTTTAACACCGTGTGGTGGGGTCTGCACAGAGGTGAAACTCTGTACAGAGGTGAAACTCGGTACAGAGGTGAAACTCGGTACAGAGGTGAAACTCTGTACAGAGGTGACACCAGAAGTTTATTTGTCTCCAGTTGAAACTTGTTTTAATCTTAAACTGTGGACATTTGGGTTAAATCTGCACCCCTTCTGTCCACTAGAGTCTCCTTTTTATCATTTTACTGGACTGTGTGAATTATCTACAGGAAAGGCCACAGGACAGGTGCCCTCTGCTGCCCCCTGCTGCCCCTCCACAGTCTCATTCAAAGGCCTGTCATAGCTGCTGTGCTCAGAAATACATTTGTAAAACACATTAAAGTGAAGAGAGCTGCAGTGTTGGGTTTGTGAAAGCTGTGTACTGCTTTGAGCCTGTGACGTTCACTGGTCCTGAGTCTCTGATGTGGCCGTTTATTACCCACAAAAGGAAGAGGCTGGCGTTAAAAAAGGCGTTGCAAAAACTCAAAACTCAAATGAACACGGAAGAAGACACAGACAGGAACATGAGGGCAGCTCTGAGCATCTTCTGTGAGTACAGACCACAACTCTCACACGTTTCTCTCTTTCACCCCTGACTTTATTTCATTCGAGCGGTTTGTCCTGAGCTTTTAGGACAAACGTCTTAAAGGCTGACAGTTCAGAGCTCTGCTGGGACAGAGGTAGATTAGTTGTTTCTTGTATGAAGTAAAAAGTGTTGTGTTTCTTTAGGCGTGGCGTCTCTGCTCTGCTGGGCTCTCACAGGTCGGTACACACTTACACTCTGAGACACACACTTCACTGGGTTTATTATAATTATATGATGTGAGTAATGTTGAACAAACAGTGGATTCTATTGAACTCCACTCAAATGTTCTGTCTGTGGGACAAGAAAGAGACTTCCTCAGACATTACAGCCTCACAAACTGAGCTGTGACTTCTGACATTTAATTACACTTAAAGCAGAACTCAGTAACTTTTTTACCTTCAGTAAACAGTTTTGGAGTCCGTGTGATGGTTAAATGAGTTGCTGTGGGGTAAATGAAGCGCCCTTTGTCCTCCTGGTGTCTCTGGGCTGAAAGTGATACTTGCAACAGTGAGCGGCGTCGACCCGGAGTCACAGAAGTCTCGGGTCTCGAGAGAAAGCAGCACATTGTGGTTAGCAAAACAACAAGCAAGCAATGCTTTATTTCTTGATTTTTGTTGCTCCAGAGCGGCCAAATGTCAGAAAAAGCTTTGTATGGATACAAGGAGGGGAAAATGAAAGTAAAGGCAAGAGAGGGATCACAATAGGAGTCAATTGGACTTGTGAGTATTTACGTTAGTGCTTTACTACAAACTGTAGGGGGAGCTTTATAGAGCATCCATCCATCTTCTTCCGCTTATCCGGGACTGGGTTGCGGAGGCAGCAGTCTAAGCAAAGATTCCCAGACTTCCCTCTCCACAGACACTTCCTCCAGCTCTCCTTCTTTACCACGACAGACCGATACAACGACCGCATTACTGCAGACGCTGCACCGATCCTCTGTCAGTCTCAGCTCCATCCTTCCCTCACTCGTGAACAAGACCCCAAGATACTTAAACTCCTCCACTTGAGGCAGGAGCTCCCCTCCAACCTGGAGAGGGCAAGCTACCCTTTTCTGGTCGAGAACCATGGCCTCGGACTTGGAGGTGCTACAGGTGCTTTATAGAACAAATAAGGTAAAACAGTGAAGAAGAGTTACTGGGTTCTGCTTTAATACATCGCATCTGCTCTGTTAAATATTCACTGAATTGCTGTTCTTTACTCCCACAGCCTCTCTGACAGTGCTGCCAGACCAGGCTCAGTTTTTCAAATTGGACTCTGTGTCTCTGAGCTGTGAGGACAGTTCTGGAGACTGGACTGTGAGGAGGAACACCAGCAGAGAGACCAGGACCCAGTGTGGAGAGGTCTGGGGGAAACCCGAGGGTTCTTTGTGTAAAATAAATAAGCTCATGCCCTGGGACAGTGGGAGGTACTGGTGTCAGTCCAGAGAGGGACAGACCTCTGACTCTGTCCACATCACTGTGAAAGGTGAGGACTGGTGTTAGCATCACTGAGCTAATGTTAGCATCACTGAGCTAATGTTAGCATCACTGAGCTAATGTTAGCATCACTGAGCTAATGTTAGCATCAGAGCTAACTCCTCACTTCCTGTCTCTGTGTGTTTAGACAGAGGAGTGGTCCTGCAGGTCCCGGTCCTCCCTGTGACAGAGGGACAAACTGTCTCTCTGTCCTGTCAACATCACACTTCCTCCAACCTCACAGCTCGTTTCCATAGAGACGGACACTTCCTGTGGGAGGAGTCTACAGGTCACAGGACCTTCCAGCAGGTGTCAGCGTCTGATGAAGGACTGTATCAGTGTGAGATCAGAGGAGAGACCTCAGAGTCCAGCTGGCTCCGAGTTAGACCAGGTTAGAACTGGGTTAGACCTGGGTTAGACCTGGGTTAGACCTGGGTTAGACCTGGGTTAGAACTGGGTTAGACCTGGGTTAGACCTGGGTTAGACCTGGGTTAGAACTGGGTTAGAACTGGGTTAGACCTGGGTTAGAACTGGGTTAGAACTGGGTTAGACCTGGGTTAGACCTGGGTTAGACCAGGTTAGAACTGGGTTAGACCTGGGTTAGAACTGGGTTAGAACTGGGTTAGACCTGGGTTAGACCTGGGTTAGAACTGGGTTAGAACTGGGTTAGACCTGGGTTAGACCTGGGTTAGAACTGGGTTAGACCTGGGTTAGACCTGGGTTAGACCTGGTTTATTCATGGTACAGTATTGAAATGTAATCTTCATAAATGATTAAAGTCACCGTGGGGCATCTTCCTCTTCGTGTGTTTTAGTTAAACTCAAGACCACCTCAGCTCCTCCTGATGCCTCTACCACACCTTCGTCATCATTTCCTCCTCTGGACCCAGTGGTGGGCTCTGTGGTCGGGTTGATTTTGGGCCTAATCCTGGTTCTCCTCCTGGTTCTCCTCCTGGTTCTCTGTGTGAAACGCTGCAGACGCAGACAGGGTTGGTCTCTCCCATCCTTAAAGTTTATTTAACATCATCATTGGCCTATAACTCATCTTTTGTTTCTTTCTGAAGAACAAAATGGCCGCTCTGATGACATCACATACAGTGATATTCGAGTGTCACATGATCGCAGGCGGCCAATCAGACGCAGCAGAGGTAACGTGTGCATCTTTCCTTTGTGTTGTTTCTGTTCTCTCAGCAGATACCAGGTGTATTTATAGACGTGAGTGTGAGAAACATGGCTCTGGTAAATGTCACAGGTCTGAGTGTGGTCGGCTGCTTCACTTTAACACCGTGTGGTGGGGTCTGCACAGAGGGGACACTCTGTGGTTTTTCTGTTTCAGAGACAAATGCACCACTCACACTAAACACAGATCACATAAACAGGAAGTTAGTCAAATGCAGAGGCTGTTTCACAAACATTTCAGTCCTGCTTTAATGAAGAACCCTGTCTCGTGATCAGGTTCAGTCAGGGAGGACTCAGTCGGTCGAGTTTGTGGTGAAACACATTATCAAGTGTATTTATTGTTATGTCCTGGCTCAGCAGAGGAGGAGACCAAACATTTAGAAAAGTTAAAATACAATTTATTATGAATAACCTTGGGTATAAATAACAGAAGGTTAATGGAGTAAGGATGTGGCAGTGAGCAGCAGCGTTGTTGGTCTGGCTGCCAGGTCAGACTGAGAGAGGGGGTGGAGCCAAGGAGGGCCTTTAAAGCCTCCAGAATCAAGGAGGTTCAGGGCAGGCTGGAAAACCTGGAACTGGAGAACAGGCTCAGTACAGCTCCACAAACACTGTTCTGTTTCTGTGAGTCTGGTGAGTTCCACACCATAGTTCCACAGACATAGTTCTGGTTGATTGAAGATGTCCAATCTGCGTCAGGCCGTCGTGCTCAGCTCTGATTGGCTGTGTCCCGTTCACAATTTGTCAAACAGCTCGAGTTTAACATCAAAATATAAGGAACTTTCTGTTCTACAACTACTTCATTATGTTTCCCACATCTGTGACGGTAATGTGCTGCAGTTAGCTTACCTTAGCTTTAGCCTCGTGCTAATGTGCTGCAGTTAGCTTACCTTAGCTTTAGCCTCGTGCTAATGTGCTGCATTTAGCTTACCTTAGCTTGTAGCCTCGTACTAATGTGCTGCAGTTAGCTTACCTTAGCTTTAGCCTCGTGCTAATGTGCTGCATTTAGCTTACCTTAGCTTGTAGCCTCGTGCTAATGTGCTGCAGTTAGCTTACCTTAGCTTTAGCCTCATGCTAATGTGCTGCAGTTAGCTTACCTCACCTTGTAGCCTCGTGCTAATGTGTTGTAATGTGTCGTGCTAATCACACGACAGTCCTGCCCAATTCAAGTGTAAGAGATAAGACTCCTCAGTTTCCCATGATGCATCAGTAATAACGTGGTTGTACTGTCAGAATAATGAAGTGTGAGGCTTTGTGAGAGTGAAAACAGCGCCACCTGTCTGGGACTGAGGTCATGACACAGGACCTGGGTCTGAGTCTGAAGTCTGTGGTTTTCAGAGACCGAGCAGAGTCCGGTTTATTCCACCGTGAAGACTCAAGAGGACGTCTGCTACTCTACTGTCACCATCAAGTCCCACCAGACCAGAGGTAAGACCAGGACTAGACCAGACCAGAGGTAAGACCAGGACTAGACCAGACCAGAGGTAAGACCAGGACTAGACCAGACCAGAGGTAAGACCAGGACTAGACCAGACCAGAGGTAAGACCAGGACTAGACCAGACCAGAGGTAAGACCAGGACTAGACCAGACCAGAGGTAAGACCAGGACTAGACCAGACCAGAGGTAAGACCAGGACTAAACCAGGACTGTAACCTTTATTAAACCCAGACTGAAGCAGGATTCTGTTTCAGGGAGAGGTCCAGCCTCAGCTTCAGACCAAAGAGCCACAAACTCAGGTGAGTCCATGCTCCACACTTCAGAGGCAGCCATTACTGAGTCAGGATCAGCCAATCATGTGACTGGATCTGACCAATCAGAGCCCTTCTCAGAGGATCAGTCTTCAGGAGCCGTTTAGACAACGAGTTTTGCAGAATCCTTAATTATTTGATTGCTTTCTCCAACCTTTGGTTCACACAAGGACAAAGTTTCCGTTTTCAGAATCTGCAGTCTTTTGTAAAACCTGGAGGAGGTGTTTGGGTCTCACAGTGGGAGCCACTTGGATCTGCTCCACTCTCGTGTAAACTGTGAAAACAGTGACGCACTAAAAACTATGACAGCCCCAGTCTGAACAGTGATTGGCTGTCTGCCGGTCACACGTCAGCTGACCCACGATCGCAGACTACGAGGCTTTTCTGTCTCATACGTTCATATTTAGTCAGTAACTGTCAGTAATATCTGTGTCAGGACTGACTTTTACTGGAGACTTTATCAGCACGGCTCCAGAAAACCACAAGATCTTAAAGTAGTAGCTGGAACTATGACTTCCTCTGCTGTTTAGCACAGCGCTGTTTGCTGGACAAACACAGGTACTACAGTTTGATCACAGTAAGTCTTGTTTTCTTCACACCTCAGTGTTTTTGTGTAAATGTGAGTCAGAGACAGCAGGACTGTTGTGTTTTCATGGCCCTCGGACTGATGTGGTTCTGTTCTGAGCAGGTCCAGAGGTGGTCTACTCCTCACTGAGGGTCCACTGAGGGAAGGACGCAAGGACACAAGGACGCAAGGACACAAGGACACAAGGACGCAAGGACACGAGGAAGGACGCAAAAGACTGGCAGCTAAAACTAAACCAGGCTTAAACCAGAATCTGCCCGGTAACAGATGATGCACTGAAGTGATGTGCTGTAGATAATTACATTGTTATTATTTTTGAATGATGTCTTTATAATGTTTTTTTGTTTGTTTTTATTGATGTTTTTTAAATAAAACCTGGTTTAGTTCAACTCTGGTTTATTTTGAGTCTGCTCAAATATACAGTATTTAAAAACAGCGCCACCTGCTGCTCACACAGAGAACTGACAAACTGTTGGAGAACCACAGAAGGAGAATCCACTCCCAGGACAGAGAAGAGACCTGTGATGGTTTCTGGTCTAAATCTGGTCTGGGTCTGGTCTGGGTCTGGTCTGGGTCTGGTCTGGGTCTGGGTCTGGTCTGGGTCTGGTCTGGGTCTGGTCTGGGTCTGGGTCTGGTCTGGGTCTGGTCTGGGTCTGGTCTGGGTCTGGGTCTGGTCTGGGTCTGGTCTGGGTCTGGTCTGGTCTGGGTCAGGTCTGGGTCTGGTCTGGGTCTGGGTCTGGTCTGGGTCTGGTCTGGGTCAGGTCTGGGTCTGGTCTGAGTCTGGTCTGGGTCTGGGTCTGGTCTGGGTCTGGGTCTGGGTCTGGTCTGGGTCTGGGTCTGGTCTGGGTCTGGGTCTGGTCTGGGTCTGGGTCTGGTCTGGGTCTGGTCTGGGTCAGGTCTGGGTCTGGGTCTGGTCTGGGTCAGGTCTGGGTCTGGGTCTGGTCTGGGTCTGGTCTGGGTCTGGTCTGAGTCTGGTCTGGGTCTGGTCTGGGTCTGGGTCTGGTCTGGGTCTGGTCTGAGTCCACAGCAGCAGCTCCTCCTCTTCCTCTGCTCTTCCTCTGTACTGCAGCTCTTTAGAAACAGACACACGTCACTGAGTTTAACACTTCTAAACCACAGAGCTGCAGACCACTCACTACTTTCTTTTATTTGCAGTAAAACTATTATTATTATTATTATTATTATTAGTAGTAGTAGTAGTAGTAGTAAGTAGTAGTAGCAGTACCATTTCCTATTATAGACTGTTTTATAAGAAATATTGTGACTTTTATTGTGTTTTTTAACTAAGTATTGAAGCAGCAGTTTTAAAGCAGCAGTTAAAGATGGCCGCCGTCTGCTGCAGGTGGAAAAACACCGAGCGGCCTCTGGTGCTGTTGAGGTTTGTGGTGTCACTGTGAACAAATAAACCTGACCAACCCCCACAGCAGCAGAGACAGGAAGAGCCCCGAGTGCCGAGAACCAGCCACATTCAGACCAGAGGAGCATGAGGCCACATCTCTGCTCTGTGAGTAAACACAGACGTTAACACAACTCACTTAAAATTTATATTTTTGGAGAATAAGTACTTTCTGAGTCTGTTTAACCTCGAGAGACCCTAAAGTCAAAAGAGTGTACAGAAATGTTGACCTCTGGTCTCTGTTGTAGAAGCATTTGATGCATGAATTATTGTCATTGTTTTTAAGTTTAGGTGACTCCAGTTGAGACTTGTTTTGAGCCTAAACCGTGGGCCTTTGGGTTAAATCTGCACAGTTCTGTGATTCCCCTTTCGTTGGCCCTGCTGGTCCTGAGTCTCTGATGTGGCCATTTATTACCCATAAAAGGAAGAGGGTGGCGTTAAAAGAGGGTCAAAACTCAAATGAACACGGAAGAAGACACAGACAGGAACATGAGGGCAGCTCTGAGCATCTTCTGTGAGTACAGACCACAACTCTCACACGTTTCTCTCTTTTATCACAGACTTTAATTCATTCGAGCGGTTTGTCCTGAGCTTTTAGGACAAACGTCTTAAAGGCTGACAGTTCAGAGCTCTGCTGGGACAGAGGTAGATTAGTTGTTTCTTGTATGAAGTAAAAAGTGTTGTGTTTCTTTAGGCGTGGCGTCTCTGCTCTGCTGGGCTCTCACAGGTCGGTACACACTTACACTCTGAGACACACACTTCACTGGGTTTATTATAATTATATGATGTGAGTAATGTTGAACAAACAGTGGATTCTATTGAACTCCACTCAAATGTTCTGTCTGTGGGACAAGAAAGAGACTTCCTCAGACATTACAGCCTCACAAACTGAGCTGTGACTTCTCTCTGTAGCTTCAGTGAGACTGAGTCCAGACCGGTCCCAGTTCTTCAGAGAAGAGTCTCTGTCTCTCAGATGTGAGGATCTAGGCTGGACTGTGAGGAGGAACACCAGCAAAGAGACCAGGACCCAGTGTGGAGAGTCCTGGGGCACATTCAGTTCAGGTTGGTGTGTTATAAAAGCAGAGCGGTCCAACAGGAATGGACTCCAGCTGCAGGACACTGGGAGGTACTGGTGTGAGTCCAGAGAGAACCGGACCTCTGACTCTGTCCACATCACTGTGAAAGGTGAGGACTGGTGTTAGCATCACTGAGCTAATGTTAGCATCACTGAGCTAATGTTAGCATCACTGAGCTAATGTTAGCATCAGAGCTAACGCCTCACTTCCTGTCTCTGTGTGTTTAGACAGAGGAGTGGTCCTGCAGGTCCCGGTCCTCCCTGTGACAGAGGGACAAACTGTCTCTCTGTCCTGTCGACATCACACTTCCTCCAACCTCACAGCTCGTTTCCATAGAGACGGACACTTCCTGTGGGAGGAGCCTACAGGTCACATGACCCTCCAGCAGGTGTCAGCGTCTGATGAAGGACTGTATCAGTGTGAGATCAGAGGAGAGACCTCAGAGTCCAGCTGGCTCCGAGTTAGACCAGGTTAGAACTGGGTTAGACCTGGGTTAGAACTGGGTTAGAACTGGGTTAGACCTGGGTTAGACCTGGGTTAGAACTGGGTTAGACCTGGGTTAGACCTGGGTTAGAACTGGGTTAGACCTGGGTTAGAACTGGGTTAGACCTGGGTTAGACCTGGGTTAGACCTGGGTTAGACCTGGTTAGACCTGGGTTAGACCTGGGTTAGACCTGGGTTAGAACTGGGTTAGACCTGGGTTAGACCTGGGTTAGAACTGGGTTAGACCTGGGTTAGAACTGGGTTAGACCTGGGTTAGACCTGGGTTAGACCTGGGTTAGAACTGGGTTAGACCTGGTTAGACCTGGGTTAGACCTGGGTTAGAACTGGGTTAGAACTGGGTTAGACCTGGGTTAGACCTGGGTTAGACCTGGGTTAGAACTGGGTTAGACCTGGGTTAGACCTGGGTTAGACCTGGGTTAGAACTGGGTTAGACCTGGGTTAGACCTGGGTTAAAACTGGTTTATTCAGTATTTAAATATAATCCTCATAAATTATTAAAGTCACCTTGGGGCGTCCTTCTCCTCTTCATGTGCTTTAGTTAAACTCAGGACCACTGAGACCCCGCCCCCCTCTGCTGAGACTCCGCCCCCAGCCTCAGAGCGGCCCCTGGCCCTGGCTCTGCTCTGCCACCTGGTGGTGCTGTGTCCCTATGTGGTGTCCACTGTCCTCATGGTGTCTCTGTACAGACAGACTCTCTCAGGTGAGGTCCACCGCAGGACTCAGACTGGTCCAGACTGGTCCAGACTGGTCCAGACTGGTCCAGACTGGTCCAGACTGGTCCAGACTGGTCCAGACTGGTTCAGACTGATATTTTTATTGTCTTTGTGCTTCTCTGGGATAAAGTCCATTTGTTTCTCTGGTTTCAGAACAAAAACGCTCCATGGCTCCGCCCACTCAGGCTCCACCCACTCATCCTGAGCTGGGATTGGACGAGGACTACGATGATGTCATCGCTGTGACCACAGAGCACCAGTTCTGAGCATTATGTCCAAAAACATCTGGACTTTTTAAAAAAGGAAACTCAAATGTTGCCTTAATTTTGAATTGAAAAGACCTCCCTCTCCCCAGACACTTCCTCCTCCAGCTCAGGGTTAAGTGCAACTTTATTCATGTTTTTATTCCTTTGTAACTGTTTGAATATGTTCAATAAATCTCCCAAAGTTTTAAAAAGATTCTGTCTCACTGTGAGATATAAAAGCTTTAAAGCATTTATCCCTGAACTAGAAGATCCCTGATTTAATCCTGGTTTAGATCTGGCTTAGATCTAGGTTCCTCTGGGTCTTTCCTCTCCTCTGAACCCAGCGATAGGGTCTGTGGTCGGGATGATCCTGGTTCTCCTCCTGGTTCTCCTCCTGGTTCTCCTCCTGGTTCTCCTCCTGGTTCTCCTCCTGGTTCTCCTCCTGGTCCTCCTCCTGGTTCTCCTCCTGGTCCTCCTCCTGGTCCTCCTCCTGGTTCTCCTCCTGGTTCTCCTCCTGGTTCTCCTCATGGTTCTCCTCCTGGTTCTCCTCCTGGTTCTCTGTGAAACGCTGCAGATGCAGACAGGGTTGGTCTCTCCCATCTTTAAAAGTCATTTAACATCATCTCTCGTCTACAACTCTATCATCCTTTGTTTTTTTCTGAAGAACAAAATGGCCGCTCTGATGACATCACATACAGTGATATTCGAGTGTCACATGATCGCAGGCGGCCAATCAGACGCAGCAGAGGTAACGTGTGCATCTTTCCTTTGTGTTGTTTCTGTTCTCTCAGCAGATACCAGGTGTATTTATAGACGTGAGTGTGAGAAACATGGCTCTGGTAAATGTCACAGGTCTGAGTGTGGTCGGCTGCTTCACTTTAACACCGTGTGGTGGGGTCTGCACAGAGGGGACACTCTGTGGTTTTTCTGTTTCAGAGACAAATGCACCACTCACACTAAACACAGATCACATAAACAGGAAGTTTATTGTACTCCAATTTTAAAAAGTTTTGTTGTTATTGTTAAGTGACAAAAGTGTCACAAAACATCATCAAAAATATATACATTTGTATTTTTTCCACTTTTTCTTTTGCATACATCTTTTAATCAATTTCTGCCCTCATCATTTTTTTCCGTGCTATGTACAGTCTAAATACCAACTCCCAATAAAACTGGTTGTAACTTTTTGTTGCTACAAAAAAATCCCAAATCCATCTAAATCAATTTTTTTATTTTTATTTATTTATTTATTTAAACGGGACAGTGCATATTAATGAACAGACAGCATATAGCATGAATGTAAACATACCGGATTCTAGCAAGAATGCTAATTTCCATCCGTTGTCCCAAGGGTTGAGGGAAATAGGAGAATACAGCACATTGAACATTGATCTATTATATACTATAAAATATCTAAAACCCCTTTTAGTACATACATCTTGACCACCCATTATTACCATAAGTGTACCAGCACCCGCTTCGTCCATACAGATGATGTGGCCACACAGAAGTTAAATTCAATATACTCCATTACATACATTATATACACACCCCTGCACTACATTATATACACACCTTTTAATATATATACACCTGCCCACCCGTTATTACCATAGTGTACCAGCACTCATACATATCTCTACCAATTTCAGGTCCATAAAAAAAATTCTAAGCACTACATTACCATATATACATTATATACACACCTGCACACCTATCATTATCATAAGTGCACCAGCACTCACACATATCAACACACATTCGGGGCCATTTACAGATTCATTCAATATATACATTACAATTTCTGTATTACATTATGAATGTGTGCATTTCTGATTTGACCAAAGCCAGCTTTTCAATTGGGCTTTAAATGAGTGATATATGGAGCATTCTCTTATTGTTTGAGGTAGACTGTTCCATATCTTTCCACCTCGGACTGAAAGTACATCCTGACCAAAAGAGGTGCGCCTATATGGAACTATTACATCACCTCTGGTGGTGGCCCTCGTTGTCCTTTGTGCACCAATACCACGGTTAATAAACTCCCCCAGCGGAGGTGGCGCTAGAGAGTGCAATGTCTTATAGACCAGACAAGCGTTTTTTAAGTTAATCATATTTTGAAAATCCAATAGCTTAAGTTTTCTTAGTATGTTACAGTGGTGATGAGATTGAGGTTTTTTATCAAGTATTTTCAGTGCTCTTTTATACAGGATTTCTATAGTTTTGAGAGTTGTGGAGCAAGCAAGTGAACAACTGGTTAGACAATAGTCCATGTGGGAGATAATCATAGAGTAAAAGAACATCTTAGCTGCATTTAGGTTTAGGTTATTTCTGATATGTCGAAAGTTTTGGATATTAAATTTAATGACGTGCTACTTTTTTTAAATGACTTAAGATAATGTAGAATCCAGTATTACTCCAAGATATTTGAATTCCGTGACCAGATCTAGTTCTGTATCGTTCAGTAATATGTTTGATCGATGTGTCTCTAGATGGCGTTTTGTGAAGTACATACAAACCATTTTCTTGGTGTTAAGTAGAAGGCAGGAATCGGTCAGCCATTCGTGCACAGAGGACAACGCAGCAGTAAGGCTGTTAGCAGCTTGCTGGACATTTTTAGCAGGAGTATAGATTATGGCATCGTCCGCATACATCTGAGAACGTACATTCTGACAGGTATTTGGTAGATTATTGATATAGATAGAAAATAAAACAGGTCCAAGAATTGATCCCTGAGGGACCCCAACATTACAGTCCAAACAGGGAGATTTGACACCATTCACTACTACATACTGCTTCCTATGCGATAGATATGAGGTGAACCATGCAAGTGCTTGATCAGAGATGTTAAATTGAGCCAACCTCGACAGTAGAATTTGATGGTTGACGGTGTCGAAGGCTTTCTTTAGGTCTAAGAAGACAGCCCCAACACAGAAATTCCTATCAAGCAAGTTTTTTATATTCTCAATCAGCACACACAAAGCAGTATCAGTAGAATGGTGTCGCTGGAAGCCAAATTGTAATGGGTGAAGTGAGGGGTGGGTGTTTTCTAGATGGTCTGTTAAAAGTTTAGCAACCCACTTCTCGGCTATCTTGCATATGGTGGGCAGGATGCTTATTGGCCGATAGTTTGTGATGTCCATTTTAGAGCCTGATTTAAAAACGGGTGTTATGGCCGCTATCTTCCATACCACTGGGACAACTGAGCACCTGAAAGACATATTTAGCAGTTTAGTGATTGGACATACTAGGGAATCTTTGAACTCTTTCAGCACACATGTATTAAATCCAAAAGCATCAAGTGCTTTTGAATTTTTCATACCATTGATGATTTTGGCTACTTCATGTTCTGATATTTCAGTGATTCTAAAAACTTGCTGATCTGGATCAATAGTATTTACAGGGCAGGCAGATGGTGTAAAATGCTGCGTGATCTCCTGGACAGAGTTTATAAAGAAGTTGTTCAGATTTGTTGCTATAATGAAAGGGTCCCTGATAATGGAGTTATTTATATAAAGCTCCATGTCCTTATTGGTGTTGTTTTTTGAGTGGTGGCCAGTGAGTTTATTTAAGTTTTGCCATATTAGTTTACCATTTCCTTTGGCATTCTCTATCACCATGATAAAAAAGTTAGCTTTGGCTTGCCTCAGAGTTTTTATTACTTTGTTTCTCATATGTGTAAATCTTTGCCGATCTATAATTAGGCCTGATTTTAAATATTGTTTGAGCAGCTGGTCTCTAGATTTTATGAGATCTTTGCATTCATTATTCAACCATGGTAAGAGACATCTTTTCTTGTGTTTATGATTCCCTCTAATGGAATGGGATGAGATAACATCTTTAACAGCTTTGGTGAATTGATTACAACTAGCTTCTGGGTCATCATCTGATAATACTGAGTCCCAGTTTAATGCTGCTAATGCCGTAGCCACGTTTTGTCTTTGATTTTTGGGTATGAATTTATATAGGGGGCTGTTATTTATATGCCTTGAGAAATGGCAAAAAAAACAGGTTTTATATATATATATATATATATATATATATATATATATATATATATAAAACCTGTTTTAGTTTGACTTTGGTTTATTTTGAGTCTGATCAAATATATAGTATTTAAAAACAGCACCACCTGCTGCTCACACAGAGAACTGACAAACTGTTGGAGAACCACAGAAGGAGAATCCACTCCCAGGACACAGAAGAGACCTGTGATGGTTTCTGGTCTGGGTCTGGTCTGGGTCTGGGTCAGGTCTGGGTCTGGTCTGGGTCTGGGTCTGGGTCTGGGTCTGGTCTGGGTCAGGTCTGGGTCTGGTCTGGGTCTGGTCTGGGTCTGGTCTGGGTCTGGCCTGGGTCTGGTCTGGGTCTGGTCTGGGTCTGGTCTGGGTCTGGTCTGGGTCTGGTCTGAGTCCACAGCAGCAGCTCCTCCTCTTCCTCTGCTCTTCCTCTGTACTGCAGCTCTTTAGAAACAGACACACGTCACTGAGTTTAACACTTCTAAACCACAGAGCTGCAGACCACTCACTACTTTCTTTTATTTGCAGTAAAACTATTATTATTTTTATTATTATTAACAGTAGTAGTAGTAGTAGCAGTACTATTTCCTATTATAGACTGTTTTATAAGAAATATTGTGACTTTTATTGTGTTTTTTAACTAAGTAATGAAGCAGCAGTTTTAAAGCAGCAGTTAAAGATGGCCGCCGTCTGCTGCAGGTGGAAAAACACCGAGCGGCCTCTGGTGCTGTTGAGGTTTGTGGTGTCACTGTGAACAAATAAACCTGACCAACCCCCACAGCAGCAGAGACAGAAGGACCTGCTCTCACCAGACTCTGTAGACCTGAGTCCAAACCAGACTCTGTAGACCTGAGTCCAAACCAGACTCTGTAGACCTGAGTCCAAACCAGACTCTGTAGACCTGAGTCCAAACCAGACTCTGTAGACCTGAGTCCAAACCAGACTCTGTAGACCTGAGTCCAAACCAGACTCTGTAGACCTGAGTCCAAACCAGACTCTGTAGACCTGGGTCCAAACCAGACTCTGTAGACCTGAGTCCAAACCAGACTCTGTAGACCTGAGTCCAAACCAGACTCTGTAGACCTGAGTCCAAACCAGACTCTGTAGACCTGAGTCCAAACCAGACTCTGAAGGACCTCTGTTCTGTGAGTTACATATTGAGGTCTTTGTGGTTTAAACCTGGTTATTATTGCCTTTGTGCTTCTTTGTGATAAAGTCCATTTGTTTGTTGTTCAAAGACAAACAGGAAGCAACCAGATGACTAAACTGATTACGTTCGAGAGAACTTAACACAATTCACTTAAAATTCATGTTTTTGGAGAATAAGTACTTTCTGAGTCTGTTTAACCTCGAGAGACCCTAAAGTCAAAAGAGTGTACAGAAATGTTGACCTCTGATCTCTGTTGTAGAAGCATTTGATGCATGAATTATTGTCATTGTTTTTAAGTTTAGGTGACTCCAGTTGAGACTTGTTTTGAGCCTAAACCGTGGGCCTTTGGGTTAAATCTGCACAGTTCTGCAATTCCCCTTCTGTCCACTAGAGTCTCCTGTGGCGCTGCTCCCTGAAGGAACTCACTCTCTGCAGTCTGCAAGGCCTTCCTATTCAGAGACACTTTTATTTGCTGACTGCGTAGTGTCTTTTAGTATGTTATAGATGTATGATTTTAACTATTTGACAGATTTTAGACTTGTGACACTCAGAGATTCTCTCATTATTATTATTATTATTATTATTATTATTGTGTGATTTGAGCAGTTCAGTTTTGACAATATTTCTCCATTATTTTGTACATTTTCATAGCAGTCTGTGTATTTCTCAAAACAATACAAATGGCAAAATATAATGCATCACCTTTTGCTTTCTTTAGTTCAGCTCTGCCTTTATAGAAAGGATCCAGACAAACAAGACATGACCATAAAGTTTTGTTGGTCTTTCTTTATGCAGGTGGTGACTCACTTTAAATGAGGCAGGTGTGAGTTATAACAAAACAACTGCAGCTATTGTTATAGTAGTTTCCATTAACACAAGCTGCAGCTCATAGACTTTTCATACATGGCTTCATTTATAAACTTTTTTGAGAATTTGATGAATAAAAGCCCATTACCTTGTTTTATTTTTGCTCTCGCTGTCCCACTCCCACCGCCTCACATCAGCACTTTATTTTACTTTATCAGCCCTTGTGCCGCTCTGAGGACAAAAGTGTATTTTTCCAGTTTTATTTTGTTGATAACTTTGCAGTGGTTCTTTTCTCTTCTCTGTGTCTCAGGTGTGTATTTTATCACTAATGTGATTTTCTAAACACAAATGTAATTTTACTTCATTTTCACACTCTCTAAATTTGTTATGTTCAGAGACAAAAGTGTCCTCGTCAACAAAACATCATTAAAAATTTTATATATTCATAATTTTTTCAAGAACATATTTTTTCTCAAAAAAAAAAAAAAAAAAAGTGCGCGAACCCATGAATACTGAGGTTTTTTCTACTTCCAGTACACTTGGACCCCTGAACAACAGCACCATCTTTTGACAAACGGCGGTAACAGCAACCAGCAGGTGAAATTAAAACAAATATATATAAATATTTTATTATTTTCAGAATTTTAACCCTTTTTATGCCAATGTATGTAACAGCATCTACATTTTTAGCAAAAAAAAAAAAAAAAAGAAAAAAAAAGAAAAGAAATATTTTTAATATTTTCAAAGCAAAGTGGATTTTTAGGGAGGATTATTACAGCTTTGGGTCTTCATCACCAATGACATTGTTTAAATAGATCTGGTATTTTTTATTGTAACAAAAAGTTAAGTTTTAATGAGTTGTTTTTTAGATTCTACATAGCACAGGAAAAAAAATATCCCTAAAAATAAATGTTGTTGGTGATCTCTGACAGACCCAAGGCTGTAAAAATGTCCTCTAAAAATATCCACTTTGCTTTGAAAATATAAAAAATATTTCATTTTTTGTGTGTGTTTTTTACTAAAAATGTAGATGCTGTTACATACACCGTCATAAAAAGGGTTAACATTCTGAAAAAAATTAAATATTTGGTGTTTATAGTCAGGGCACAAGTTAATTAAAAGATTTATGCAAAAAAATAAAAAATAAAAAAACGTAGAAAAAATATAAATGTATACATTTTTTATGATGTTTTGTGGTGGGGACACTTGGGGCTCAAGGGTTAACGGGTAAAACTAGATTCATTTTGACAGTAGTATCTGCGTTTTACTGCGCTTTACTTTGGAAGTTTTCACTCACATTGTTTTTGTTTGCTTTTTTTTTTTTACCTTAACCTTACACAAAAAACACAAATGTTAAAAGATGGGCAGCATTAATGATTTAAGTCAGTGGTTCTTAACTTTTCTTGTCTTGTGTGCTACTAGAGGTACCCCCTGTACAGCCGCCTGTGTTACGGCGCTTGTCCTGGGCCCGCCTCCCCCTGCTCCCCACGTCCCAGTAACCGGTCTTATTTTGTATACAACAACTGCTGCTGCTTGGGTTCCTGGCTCTGGTTGGTGGCCCAGCCTTTCTACCTGACCCTGGTTGGCTCCTGCTGGCGGCGCCACTGATTGGTCCGGCACTCTAACCCTGCACCAATCCGGAGTTTCCACCTGCCAAGGCTGCTCCCGATAAAAGTGAACGCCCAGCAGCCGGGGGCGTGGCTGGGACTCTGTGAACAGCTCTGACTACGCTGTGTCTCTCGGTGTCACTCTGGCCTGTTTAACTGTAGTGAGGGACTTGTTTTGTTTATTGAGACACTAGGGTCACTTGTTGATGGTTTTGTGACTGTATAAAAATTGTACTATTTTTATTTTAGTTATCCTTACGCCTACACTCTGTCCTGGAGTCTCCTTTTTCTATTTTTGCATTTATTGTTAGTATTGTTTGTGTAGACAATCTGCCCTTGGAGGCACTTTAGTTACTTTCCACTTACACTTCCCTTATAAATAAATTGCCAACTTTAATTTACCATTTTACATCTTGGTTGTGTTACTTCCCTTTACCCTGGCTGGGCTGGTTGTAACAGCCTATATGTTAAACTTTTTTTAAAAAAGTGGTCATAATGTATACTAATTAACTATTAATAAATGGAAATAATTGTATTGTCTGACTTCTTTAATGCAAGGGTTTTAGACGTATTTTATTGTAAATATTAATTCTTTAATTTTTGTTGTTGAAAAAAATGAGAGAAAATAAAAGATAATACATAGTCTTCGATTGATTCTAGGAATTACTTTACTTTATAACAGAAATTCCCATGTGTTGATTATCTGGAAATTAGTTAAAATAATTCCACGTACCCCTTACACTGTGCTTGTGTACCCCTGATTTAAATAACCATCTGTAATACAACATGAAGTTTAAGTTAAAAGCCCAGAATGCTCTGAAGCTACTGCAGTGGAAATTTACATAGTTTGCAAATAATGAGAGCGACGTGTGCAAAAATAAAACGACAACATGCAAATGTCCAGCGCTCTGAGGCTTCAGCTGCAGCTGCAGTAGGTGGTACTGTCCTTGGTATAAAGCAGCGCTGGTAAAGTGATGGTTATGGATATTTGCATTGTGTATTTGCAAAGGAGTGCCAGTGTTTTTCATTCCGCAGGTCACATGACACAGAGCCAGCTTTCGTCTTCCTGTTGTCATGAAGGAATTCAGCCTGTGGGCCCTGCAAACGTTGAGGCCTATTCCATTACAGCACCGTCACAGCCTCGTGCCCTGCTCCTGCACCGCGCTCACAGACCTGGAGGTGTCCCGAGAACCAGCACTGGCTCAGACCAAATGCTGTCTGTGGCAGTCTCAGTTTTATTCACCAAACATTATAAGCAAATGCTTTTCTTCATAATTGTTGATTAATTAGTTTTCTGCATCAGAAGAACCAGGAACATGATCTGTCTTTGTTTGTGTTTTTTTTGTTTTTGTTTTTACTTTTCCCCTTTAGGGTTAGTTAACAGGGTTTGGTTTCGACCTGGTCTCGGTTTCAACTTGGCCTCAAACCCTGAAAGTCTCGGGTCACTCTGGCCTTGGGCTGGTCGTGGTCTGGGTTAGTATGGTATTGACTACAACACTAATATACAAACTGCAGAACTAAAGTCAAAAAACTTCTCAGAACATAAGCAAACTCAAACATTATGTGAAAAAGTTTACTCTTGTAAAATGTCTCTCTGTTGTCTAAATATGACACACACTCACCACATTATTTAATCTACCACACTTTTTACATTTGCTGCTCTGATGTAACCCATTTCAGGAAACTTGTTCTTAACATATGTTTTATTTGCAAAATGCTTTAATGATCAAAACTTTTCAAACCTGCTCCGAAAGCAATTTTTACATCAAAATGGAAAACAGATGTGCAACAATTTCATGAAATTACGCAGTACTGCAGTTCAGGCAATGATTTAGTTTAACCTTTGTGCCCTGTTAAGTGAAATTTGTGTAGCTGGTGCATTCATTGAGACAACTTTCAATATCCATGAAAATTGGTGAGGATGTGTGTTTTGCGATCCTACTGTTGGTGAAAATGTGTGTATCACAGTCTTCTGATAAAAATAAAACCAGTATTTTTTTCTTTGGCCATGATAAAATTAGGATTCTCCTGTTTTGTGTTCATTATGAAGATAAGATAAATGTAGTTGATTTATGCATTGCATGTGATTTCCCACTGAGGAACAAACATGTCTCATGACACAAACAAGAAAAAATTAGGAATTTTCATAATTTGTGTAGAAATTCAGGATTACACTGAGGACCACTGGAACAAAAATCTATCAATAAATGACACATCTGTGATCAGATGGACAGTGTTGGAGCTGGTGCCTGCATGTTTATTCCATTTATGGAAAACAGAGCAGTGCCATCCCATTAGAAAAGTTTAAAACACTTGTGACCTCTCTTTTATCTGACTATTGTAACTGTTCTGTCTAGGTTTGTATGTCTATTGTAACTGTTCTGTCTAGGTTTGTATGTCTATTGTAACTGTTCTGTTTAGGTGTTTTCTATTGTGTTTTGTGTATGGTGTGTATGTCTTGTTAGATATATTTGTACTTTATTTGCTTTGTACTCAGGACATTCTTATAAATGAGATTTTAATCTCAACATAAGAATCCTACATCAATACATGAAACTTAAAATCATTATGGCATAAAGTAAGCAGACTTTATTGATATAATAACATTAAATGCCTCAGCTAACACAGAATATATGAGCTGACCAAGTGAAGTTGACCCTGATCTTAATATTAGGAAAAATAAATCTGACACCATAAATAAGTAAAAAAATGTACTCTATGCCAGGGGTCACCAACGAGGGGCCCGCGAGGGATATTTATAAACAGTGACTACTGCAGTGTTTTAGTCATAATTTATTTTTTTAACTTGTTTTTATGTTTAATTACATGATTATTTTTATAAACATTATCATTAATGCAAAGCAAACAATCATACAATCCTAGTGTCATTTGAAAGGCAGGTCAAGACTTTAATATAGAGGATTATTTTGCATGCCCTCAGTACAAATTCTCATCTTTTGGGTAGCCCTCAAACCCAAAAAGGTTGGCGACCCCTGCTCTATGCAGTAATATAAATAGACATGTAGGAGGTTAGCATTTAGCAACTCACTGGACTTTTGAAGAGAAACAAGAAGGACCCAGGGAAGTCTTGTTAGAACATTGTTAGAACATTGCTAATTTCCTCTTACAGTACCACAGTAACAATAAAAGAAAGGTCACCAAAGCAACAATTATTGGTCCAATCTTTGCTGTGACGTATCAACCTGAAAAAAACAAAACAGAATATTAGGAAGGTCCAGATGGAGTCAGAAAACTCAACTGGGTCAGACCAAAGGCACAACAGTGGACCCAGGAGTCTTTGAACCAGAACCTAGTGGCCATGGGAGGAATTACACAGAGACAAACAGCTCACTCCCTCAGCTCACTCACTTCTGTTGGACACAGACAAATTATGTTCTGTGCCCCAGTTTAGATATTTAATACTGTCAGGGCGAATTTAAGAGTAATCATAATCAAGGTAACATGCCAGATTATTAGGTTTGTTACAATGAGCCCAACGTAACAAGTCCCCTCTTAAAGTCAACACTAACCCCACTGACACGAGACTGTGTACTTCAGTACTATGTAATAACAATAATAACAATAATAATAATTTTCAGTTATATAGTGCCTTTCATGCTCTCCAAAGTGCTTAACAAACAGTAGAAGGAAAAACAAAATCCGGTTAGGCCGGTTAGGGTGCGGGCAGAAAAGTTTCGTTTCAACAGAAATGGGTGAGTGGAAAGTGGAGCAAGAGTGAAGAAGGCGGGGAGGGCTGTGTGTGTTCTGTTTTAGTTAAATTCATAGTTTTAGTCCTGCTTTAGTTGGGGCTAGTCCTGGTTTAGACCTGCTTTAATCCTTGTTTAGTCCTGATTTAGTCTCATTGTAGTTCATTAAAGATGGTACTTGGAAAGCCAAAATATTTTCTTACTTGGTGTGAAAAGTTTGAGAATTACTGGTCTAGAGATTTTTGAAGGTAAAGGGGCGTTCCTGCATCTGGGGCGAGGGGAGGGCCCCTGACAGTGTCACTACAGAACACAGTGTTAGCTCTTCACTTACTTTCAACAACCAGCTCCACGGTTTTGAACGGCTTATAGCTCGTCTGGACGTCCCATGACTGGATGATGTGGAGGTGGTAGGTGCCGCTGTCGCTGGGCTGGACGTCCTGCAGAACCACAGTCAGGTCCCCGTTTGTCAAGTCCTGGCTCAGAAGACTCACTCTGTTTTCAAATTGAGGATGCTGGTTTCTCACATCCACCATGCCATGAAGAAACACATATTTATTTTCTTCCAAGTCTGCTCGTTTCCACATCAGAGCGGTGACTTTGAAGTTCAGGGGCTCACAGGGAAAGAACACCTTTTCTCCAGGAACAGCTTTGATAATTTTCGGATCTGGAAAATAAAAAACACATGCGATGGAACGGGTGTAACTGAGGAAAGATGCTCCAAGCTCCAGTGTTTAAATTTGTGTATAGGCTGCAAAGAGAATTACAGGCAATATATACATATAAATGTTCAAATGAAGGGGACGTGCTTGATAATATGATTCAGATTTATTTCTTGCTATTGCTATTAATTTACTGCATTAACCCATTTTTCTCACAATGTAGTGACACCCCTGCCACCCTGCAAACTCCTTCAGGCATCTGCCTGCTCTCAGATTCAACTGACTTCCCTGCTGCAGAAAAGTGTCACAAATATGTTCTTTAATTGAAACACATACGGTAGAGAAAGATGTATTTATGTGAATGACTCACCTGGATTTAGCACATTGAGCTTGATGACTTTTATTGGCTCAGTGTCGAACACAGACCTCTTCCTGACATGTGATTGGCTGAAGATGTGGCACTCATATGTACCATCGTCTTCTTTGCTGATATCCCTCAGAACCAGAGAGAGATTCCCGTTTTGTAGAGAGCGATCGGCCAGTTCCACTCTGCCTTTAAATTGTGGCTCTTGATGAAATAGGTCCGGTCTGCCATCTCTGAAGAGGAAGACGTAGTAGTGATGCAGTCCAGGCTTGGTCCACTCCAGAGAGATATCATCAAGGCTGACGCCCTCTGGAGCTTTACAGGGGAGAATGGTCCTACTTCCAACATAAGCAACTTGTGCAGCCTGGCCTGCAGTACAACACAGAACCTGTTAGTAGGCAGGAGTCACTCAGAGCGCTATGTTTCCTGTTAGCCCTGGCCACAGAGCACAGAGACAATGGCCCTGCTTCTGCTGCAGGGTAAACTGGACCTGGGCCAACTCAGAGTTTTGTGTTTCAGAAACAGGTTTGGAGTTGAGTCAGACAGCTTTTATTCATTCTGAGTTTAGCTGAGGAGGAGCCATTATCAATGGAGCCAAGAAATAAGGATTCACCATGGTAACGGTAAACCAGAGCAGGCAGCCTTTTTAGAGGAAAAGAAAGTCATGTGACTGTGGAGAGGTTATATACAGGTTCATCATTAAAGTGATGCAGACCACAGGTTATAGATAAATGAATAATTAGTAGGGTACAGACAAAGGAACACATTATACTATTTATATTGTACTCAGAGTACATAGAAGCATTAAAAAACTATGTATTTTTCATTTTTATCAAAATAATACTGCACACTGCCCTTTTTGGCTTATCTCAATAAACTTATATATTTGAGAGATTTTAAGTGCAGTGTGTGTTTTATTGTAAAGTTTTTTAAACTTGACATTGTTAAAATTAAATAAGTAAGACTACAATGAATTAATGTATCTATTTGCATGACATTGACATTTTTGTTGATAAAAGTGTATTGATAAATGATTGTATAAAAAATATAAATGTGAACTATAAATGTATAAAAGTGAAATCATATTTTAAACTCTTCTCAGTCCTTTGTTAAGTCTTCCCAGTGTTCTTCTTTTTATGTAATTGTACTTCAAAGTACATAGTAATGTGTAGAAATAGACAAAATTTGCTAATTTTGAAGTTGAATAAAAAACTTATTTCAAAAATGTACACAGTAAAGTTACTTCATGCTCTCAGTGGTAGTAGTACTGCAGGTACATAATAGGTATAAGTCGGTTTCATTGCGTACTTTTTTGAAATAAGATTTTTATTCAACTTCAAAATCATAATATTTTGCCTATTTGTATGCATTACTAGGTATTTTGAAATACAATTACAAAAAAAGTACACAGTACAGTTACTTCATACTCGGTGGGAGTAGTCCTGGATGTACTTAATGTACATAGGTATAAGCAGGTTTCATTGTGTACTTTTTTGATTTTTAAAAAATCTCAAATACAGTATGATACAGTACATAATGAGTTTAATTTTAGTCATTACTAACTTCATGAAAAAAGTATTTCCTGGTGTGAAAGTAGTAGCAGAGGTAATGGTGGTAGAAGTACACAGCACAGTCAGTCATTTCTTAGGCTCAGAGAGAAATAGATGCGATATAATTCCACCTTATACACTCACCAGATTTAGTTAGGTAATAATTCATACAAAATATCCTTTTCATAATAAATGGATATTTTGTTAAATTAGTGAAAAAGGTGTGTAAATGTGCTTCTAAACTCTCTGTGGTTACTCTCGTGTGAGTCGCTCCCCCCTGGCAGCGGCACGACAACTGCCGTAAACAATGCTATATTAGCGCACTCAAAATTTAGGAGCGGCTCACTTGACCACGGAAAAACAAACGCCGGCAGCTTGACGCAGTATTAAAACCACACAGCTCTGATATGAACCTGAGTCTGTAGGAGCTGTTTATGCTCAGGTCCGATTATTGGTTCATAAATCCAGTCACGGCTTCATCAGAGATCACCTCTGCTGTTGTTCACACCGCGGACATTGACGGAGCCAGCGCACAGCGCCCTGTGAACGTGCACGAGCGTGCACGACTACGAACCGCTTAATTGTCAAGAAAACTGAGTGAAGTTATGAAAAATAATATGGCCTTCCCTCACTTTTACTCACTACTTGTTTAAATAAAGATGCCTGAATCAAATCCTTAGTTTTTTTCTCAGAGATATAAAGTGAAGGTGAACTGTAGCAAACGCGCAGCAAACATGGATTTGTCAGACTTGTTTCACTCCAGCAGCTCGATGTGAGGGTCACCTTTGTACTGCATCTCCAAAATGTGCGCACGCACGAGTGAGAGCTGGCGTAGGGATACACAAGGTTTCATGTCTAGTTGTTTTTTTTTTATAAGTTCCACCTTTGGCGCAGAGAGCTGCGTACACCAATTTCAGCCTTGTTTTGGGTACGCAGGCTTTATAGATGAGACCCCAGGTTAGGTTCACAGAGTGAGTTACCATGGAAACTGACTCAGGGTTTAGGTTAACTCTATGTGAAACAGAAAACTCTGAGTTTCCCTCTTTTCAGGGTTAACATACTCTGAGTTTGGACTAAACCTGCTTCTGGAAACGGTCAAAAGGACACACAGCACACAAATGTTTGTTTATAGTTGCAGCTGCCACATATCTGAGTTTGTTTTGTTCTTTTACAATCATAGTTTGATCACTTTTTAGAAAAACTCACACTATAAATAAAAGTTGAGTATTAGGAAGCATTTTGTTTTCAAAGCATTACTTCAACATTAATAAAAACAATTGAGTTATAAACATTGTTATTAACTTTTAATTCTCAAGTGTAATGTAATAATTATTCACCTCCTGTAAATCAAATGAAAATGATGTTTCTAAAGTGTTCTAGGAAGTTTGATTTCTCTTTCACTTGTCACTTTCACTGCTGCGCTGCTTAAATATTTACAGAAGCTTCACCATAAGCTGCAGAAGTTTTAAATTAAACACAATATACTGACATTGGTTTAAGTTATACTTTTTAAAATATGAACTATGTAATGTAATTTCCTGTGTCCGCTAAAGCAGCGACTGTAAGTTCTGATGAAAGTAGAGTAATTGGTTTTCTCTCTGACCTGGTCGAATGGAGGCTGTAGACACATATCCTGAAGTATAGAACAGCAGCAGCAGGGTCCAGAATCGGCCCGGGACCAGTTCTGAGTGGGACATTGTGGTTTTAAAATATTTTCGACGGTGCTCACAGTGATGAGCTCGGTCCGCGGTGAGCAATGAGGAAATAAAAGAAAACGCCCACAGACTACTGCTGTGAAACATGCGCAAACATGTGCTACACTGGGGATAAAAGACACACACACACACACACACACACACACACACACACACACACACACAGACACACACACACACACAGACACACACACACACACACACACACACACACACACACACACACACAGGAGGAGAGGCAGTGGTATCAGGGAGGAGTCAGAGCCTGATGTCACCTGTTTGCTTTGTTTTTTTCCTTCAGTAGTTTGTTGTTGCCGTGCGTGAGGAAAGCTGACTTTGTCGAAGTCTCACAAGCTCCTCCCCTGAGCGTTACCATGGAGCTCCTCCCCTGAGCGTTACCATGGAGCTCCTGTCACTCATCAATGTTACTAAAATAATGCTGAGCTTTGATGATAAGCTGCATTGATACTGCAGTTTAATTCAGGCATCATTATAAATATAGTAGGCCTATTATAATCCAAAATAATCAGCAGTTTTAGGAAATGATGGAATGTTGTAAATATCACTGACAAAAATGCTACATTTATTAGATTCAGTTATTCCTGTCCTGAGTTGATAATTAATGTTTATCATTTTATTTTAATAAAATGTGACTTTATTAAAGTGGTTATTTCTATTTTTATTTTCATGTTTAACCGCTGCAATAATAATAACCCTGATAAATGCCCACCATGTTTAATAGAAATAAGGGTTAAAAAAAATAAATAAAGGTAGATCTCCAGGCCTTGATGACTTTAAAAGTAGATCGCAAGCCGAAAAAGGTTGGGCACCACTGGTCTAGATAGAACTGTTGCTTAATACTAATGGTAATTTATATTTTGCTTATTGATTTTAGCCTCTTGTTTTTGGTGTATATTGTTGTGTCAGAATTTCATTGCCCCCTCTTTATTTAATATGGACCCCCCATTGCCCCCTCAATGATATTTGTGTGGAGCCGCCCCTGTCTATAGCAGGTAATTAGCGAGTTAGCGACAGAAATGAGTTTCCCCGAGCTCTGACTGCAGCAGGAGTCGGGAGCTGCTGCCTGTGTCCCCCCGAGCAGCAGCTACTGTCCCTCAGTGTTTACAGCTGCTGCCTGTGTCCCCCCGAGCAGCAGCTACTGTCCCTCAGTGTTTACAGCTGCTGCCTGTGTCCCCCCGAGCAGCAGCTACTGTCCCTCAGTGTTTACAGCTGCTGTCTGTGTCACACGGAGCAGAGAACCATCTTTGTTACTGCAGAAGTACGGGGACCATGTGTTTTCAGCCACTGCCGTGCGCCTCATAGAAAACAATAGGGGCGTATTTTTTTATGTGCCTCCGGTGTGTGTTGGCCTTTATTGGGTGCGTTTGATTTGTTTTCAAACCCTGTTAAACCCTGTATAAGCCATGTCTATATTTTTTCATTTATAGTCAAGATTCATTCTCAACCTCGTATATCTGCTTTTTCTGCAATTAAAAATGTAAATGTAGGCATAATTTGTTATAGTACCGGCATAAGCAAAAATCTACTTTCACCCCTGGTCACATGTCTGACGACTATATGACTCCAGCCCACCACTGCATCGTTAAAGTGAAATTTACCAGAGCCATGCCTCTCACGCTCACACCTCCTGAGCTGTCACACTTCAGAAACATGTACAGGCTGAGAGTTCAGAGGCTGATGCTCCACCACAGAATGAAGAAGCACACGTTACCTCTGCTGCAACTGACTGGCAGCTAACGATCATGTGACACTCGAATATCGCTGTATGGGATGTCATCAGAGCGGCCATTTTGTTCTTCAGAAGAAAAAAAAAAGGTGAGTTATAGGCCAAAAATGATGTTAAATAAACTTTAAGGATGGGAGAGACCAACCCTGTCTGCGTCTGCAGCGTTTCACACAGAGAACCATGAGGAGAACCAGGATTAGGCCCAAAATCAACCCGACTACAGAGCCCACCACTGGGTCCAGAGGAGAGGAAGGGCCCGGAGCAGGAGCTGAAGATGAAGGTGTGGTAGAGGCATCAGGAGGAGCTGTGGGGGTGGTGAGTTTAACTAAAACACATGAGAAGGAAGATGCCCCATGGTGACGTTAAACATTTATGAAGATTACATTTCTAACCCAGGTCTAACCCAGGTCTAACCCAGTTCTAACCCAGGTCTAACCCAGGTCTAACCCAGGTCTAACCCAGTTCTAACCCAGTTCTAACCCAGGTCTAACCCAGGTCTAACCCAGTTCTAACCCAGGTCTAACCCAGGTCTAACCCAGGTCTAACCCAGGTCTAACCCAGGTCTAACCCAGTTCTAACCCAGTTCTAACCTGGTCTAACTCGGAGCCAGCTGGACTCTGAGGTCTCTCCTCTGATCTCACACTGATACAGTCCTTCATCAGACGCTGACACCTGCTGGAGGGTCATGTGACCTGTAGGCTCCTCCCACAGGAAGTGTCCGTCTCTATGGAAACGAGCTGTGAGGTTGGAGGAAGTGTGATGTCGACAAGTACAGAGAGACAGTTTGTCCCTCTGTCACAGGGAGGACCGGGACCTGCAGGACCACTCCTCTGTCTAAACACACAGAGACAGGAAGTGAGGAGTTAGCTCTGATGCTAACATTAGCTCAGTGATGCTAACATTAGCTCAGTGATGCTAACATTAGCTCAGTGATGCTAACATTAGCTCAGTGATGCTAACACCAGTCCTCACCTTTCACAGTGATGTGGACAGAGTCAGAGGTCTGTCCCTCTCTGGACTCACACCAGTACCTCCCAGTGTCCCGCAGCTGGAGTCCTTTGTCCCAGGACCAGAGTGGTTTTATTTCACACCAAGGACCACTGAGTGTGCCCCAGGACTCTCCACACTGGGTCCTGGTCTCTTTGCTGGTGTTCCTCCTCACAGTCCAGCCTAGATCCTCACATCTGAGAGACAGAGACTCGTCTCTGAAGAACTGGGACCGGTCTGGACTCAGTCTCACTGAAGCTACAGAGAGAAGTCACAGCTCAGTTTGTGAGGCTAGTAATGTCTGAGGAAGTCTCTTTCTTGTCCCACAGACAGAACATTTGAGTGGAGTTCAATAGAATCCACTGTTTGTTCAACATTACTCACATCATATAATTATAATAAACCCAGTGAAGTGTGTGTCTCAGAGTGTAAGTGTGTACCGACCTGTGAGAGCCCAGCAGAGCAGAGACGCCACGCCTAAAGAAACACAACACTTTTTACTTCATACAAGAAACAACTAATCTACCTCTGTCCCAGCAGAGCTCTGAACTGTCAGCCTTTAAGACGTTTGTCCTAAAAGCTCAGGACAAACCGCTCTAATGAATTAAAGTCTGTGATAAAAGAGAGAAACGTGTGAGAGTTGTGGTCTGTACTCACAGAAGATGCTCAGAGCTGCCCTCATGTTCCTGTCTGTGTCTTCTTCCGTGTTCATTTGAGTTTTGACCCTCTTTTAACGCCACCCTCTTCCTTTTGTGGGTAATAAATGGCCACATCAGAGACTCAGGACCAGCAGGGCCAACGAAAGGGGAATCACAGAACTGTGCAGATTTAACCCAAAGGCCCATGGTTTAGGCTCAAAACAAGTCTCAACTGGAGTCACCTAAACTTAAAAACAATGACAATAATTCATGCATCAAATGCTTCTACAACAGAGACCAGAGGTCAACATTTCTGTACACTCTTTTGACTTTAGGGTCTCTCGAGGTTAAACAGACTCAGAAAGTACTTATTCTCCAAAAACATGAATTTTAAGTGAGTTGTGTTAAAGTCCGTGTTTACTCACAGAGCAGAGATGTGGCCCCATGCTCCTCTGGTCTGAATGTGGCTGGTTCTCGGCACTCGGGGCTCTTCCTGTCTCTGCTGCTGTGGGGGTTGGTCAGGTTTATTTGTTCACAGTGACACCACAAACCTCAACAGCACCAGAGGCCGCTCGGTGTTTTTCCACCTGCAGCAGACGGCGGCCATCTTTAACTGCTGCTTTAAAACTGCTGCTTCAATACTTAGTTAAAAAACACAGTAAAAGTCACAATATTTCTTATAAAACAGTCTATAATAGGAAATAGTACTGCTACTACTACTACTACTACTACTACTACTACTACTACTAATAATAATAATAATAATAATAATAGTTGTACAGAGACAAACAGGAAGTAGTGAGTGGTCTGCAGCTCTCTGTGGTTTAGAAGTGTTAAACTCAGTGACGTGTGTCTGTTTCTAAAGAGCTGCAGTACAGAGGAAGAGCAGAGGAAGAGGAGGAGCTGCTGCTGTGGACTCAGACCAGACCCAGACCAGACCCAGACCAGACCAGACCAGACCCAGACCAGACCCAGACCAGACCCAGACCAGAAACCATCACAGGTCTCTTCTCTGTCCTGGGAGTGGATTCTCCTTCTGTGGTTCTCCAACAGTTTGTCAGTTCTCTGTGTGAGCAGCAGGTGGCGCTGTTTTTAAATACTGTATATTTGATCAGACTCAAAATAAACCAGAGTTGACCTAAACCAGGTTTTATTTAAAAAACATCAATAAAAACAAAGCAACAAAAACATTTTAAACACATCATTCAAAAATAATAACAATGTAATTATCTACAGCACATCACTTCAGTGCATCATCTGTTACCGGGCAGATTCTGAACTCTCACAGTTTAAATGGATTAGTCCTGGTTTAAGCCTGATTTAGTTTTAGATGCCAGTCTTTTGCATCCTTCCTCGTGTCCTTGTGTCCTTGCGTCCTTGCGTCCTTGCGTCCTTGCGTCCTTGCGTCCTTGCGTCCTTCCCTCAGTGGACCCTCAGTGAGGAGTAGACCACCTCTGGACCTGCTCAGAACAGAACCACATCAGTCCGAGGGCCATGAAAACACAACAGTCCTGCTGTCTCTGACTCACATTTACACAAAAACACTGAGGTGTGAAGAAAACAAGACTTACTGTGATCAAACTGTAGTACCTGTATTTGTCCAGCAAACAGCGCTGTGCTAAACAGCAGAGGAAGTCATAGTTCCATCTACTACTTTAAGATCTTGTGGTTTTCTGGAGCCGTGCTGATAAAGTCTCCAGTAAAAGTCAGTCCTGACACAGATATTACTGACAGTTACTGACTAAATATGAACGTATGAGACAGAAAAGCCTCGTAGTCTGCGATCGTGGGTCAGTTGACGTGTGACCGGCAGACAGCCAATCACTGTTCAGACTGGGGCTGTCATAGTTTTTAGTGAGTCGCTGTTTTCACAGTTTACACGAGAGTGGAGCGGATCCAAGAAATTTGCGAGTGTTTGCGTAATCTGAAAATCAATGGCATAAAATAGCAGAAATGGCAAAAACTTTAAAAGGCATAAATATTGGTTACAGTAGCAGCTAAATAGGGGCATGTATGTGCATGTGTTGTTAAAGATACATTAAAATAACATGTGTTGCCGCAGCACTACCAGAAAACTGTAAAGAAAATTGAGAAAAATTGAAAATAGTTTTTGGTGCCCCATGTTTCCAGATGAACCTGACCAACTTTGAGCTCATTTGGTCCAAATCCTCAGGAGCAGTTCATTAAAGTATGAGGTGTAGTGCATGGGGAGCTGAAAATTCAAACCAATATGGCCGACTTCCTGTTTGTTGGAGGGCGGAGCTATAATAATATTTTAGGTTTGCCTTGATGTGATCTATCATTGTACCAAATTTCATTGCCCTGTGCCAAAGAAAGCGTGTCCCAAATCCCATAGGGGTCAAAAACACTGGGGGCACTGTCGAGCTGTTTTGTTTTGGTTGTGTCCAATTTGGTCAGGAAAATGCAGCTTTTATGGAACCAGATCACTGTGCCTTTTCAGCCACTGTATGTTCAAGAGGTCAAATTTGCAACCACCAAAAATTGAGAAGAAACCGGGCAAAAACAATAGGCCTTGCACCTGCTTTGCTTGGCTCGGGCCTAATAAAGGATTGGATCTCAAGCTTCTCAAAGACTTTACATGAGTCCATTATTCCTTCTCTCCTCAGTCTTACTCAGTGGTGGTGACCTAATTCCTGCTACAAACAGGAAGTGTTCCCACAGCCAGATGTGCAGGCCTGTGGTGGTTACATGCAGCTCAGTCGTGAGGTCGGCTCGGGCTCCTGGCCGGCGTGATCACAATGGAGTGAGGGCCTTTAATTACTTCTATTATTTGAATGAGAGCAGAAACAGAACAGTGTTTGTGGAGCTGTACTGAGCCTGTTCTCCAGTTCCAGGTTTTCCAGCCTGCCCTGAACCTCCTTGATTCTGGAGGCTTTAAAGGCCCTCCTTGGCTCCACCCCCTCTCTCAGTCTGACCTGGCAGCCAGACCAACAACGCTGCTGCTCACTGCCACATCCTTACTCCATTAACCTTCTGTTATTTATACCCAAGGTTATTCATAATAAATTGTATTTTAACTTTTCTAAATGTTTGGTCTCCTCCTCTGCTGAGCCAGGACATAACAATAAATACACTTGATAATGTGTTTCACCACAAACTCGACCGACTGAGTCCTCCCTGACTGAACCTGATCACGAGACAGGGTTCTTCATTAAAGCAGGACTGAAATGTTTGTGAAACAGCCTCTGCATTTGTCTAACTTCCTGTTTATGTGATCTGTGTTTAGTGTGAGTGGTGCATTTGTCTCTGAAACAGAAAAACCACAGAGTGTGACCTCTGTGCAGACCCCACCACACGGTGTTAAAGTGAAGCAGCCGACCACACTCAGTGCTTCAGGAAGCAGCACCACAGGAGGAGTTTTTCTCTCGAACATAAACAGCGTTCTGTCTAAAGCAGACGGCGGCCATCTTTAACTGCTGCTTCACTGCTGCACTCACATTTACTCCTCACACCAAATGGGACATTAATTAGTTCAGAACTGCTGCTACAACTCTACTACTACTACTACTACTACTACTACTACTACTACTACTACTACTACTACTACTAATAATAATAATAATAATAATAATAATAATAATAGTTGTGCAGAGACAAACAGGAAGTAGTGAGTGGTCTGCAGCTCTCTGTGGTTTAGAAGTGTTAAACTCAGTGACGTGTGTCTGTTTCTAAAGAGCTGCAGTACAGAGGAAGAGCAGAGGAAGAGGAGGAGCTGCTGCTGTGGACTCAGACCAGACCAGACCCAGACCAGACCCAGACCTGACCCAGACCAGACCCAGACCAGAAACCATCACAGGTCTCTTCTCTGTCCTGGGAGTGGATTCTCCTTCTGTGGTTCTCCAACAGTTTGTCAGTTCTCTGTGTGAGCAGCAGGTGGTGCTGTTTTTAAATACTGTATATTTGATCAGACTCAAAATAAACCAGAGTTGAACTAAACCAGGTTTTATTTAAAAAACATCAATAAAAACAAACAAAAAAACATTATAAACACATCATTCAAAAATAATAACAATGTAATTATCTACAGCACATCACTTCAGTGCATCATCTGTTACCGGGCAGATTCTGAACTCTCACAGTTTAAATGGATTAGCCCTGGTTGAGTTTTAGCTACTGGTTCTCTACTTCCTTCTTCATGTCCTTGTGTCCTTGTGTCCTTGTGTCCTCGTGTCCTTGTGTCCTTGTGTCCTTGCGTCCTTGTGTCCTTGTGTCCTTGCGTCCTTCCCTCAGTGGACCCTCAGTGAGGAGTAGACCACCTCTGGACCTGCTCAGAACAGAACCACATCAGTCCGAGGGCCATGAAAACACAACAGTCCTGCTGTCTCTGACTCACATTTACACAAAAACACTGAGGTGTGAAGAAAACAAGACTTACTGTGATCAAACTGTAGTACCTGTATTTGTCCAGCAAACAGCGCTGTGCTAAACAGCAGAGGAAGTCATAGTTCCATCTACTACTTTAAGATCTTGTGGTTTTCTGGAGCCGTGCTGATAAAGTCTCCAGTAAAAGTCAGTCCTGACACAGATATTACTGACAGTTACTGACTAAATATGAACGTATGAGACAGAAAAGCCTCGTAGTCTGCGATCGTGGGTCAGCTGACGTGTGACCGGCAGACAGCCAATCACTGTTCAGACTGGGGCTGTCATAGTTTTTAGTGCGTCACTGTTTTCACAGTTTACACGAGAGTGGAGCGGATCCAAGTGGCTCCCACTGTGAGACCAAAACATCTCCTCCAGGTTTTACAAAAGACTGCAGATTCTGAAAACGGAAACTTTGTCCTTGTGTGAACCAAAGGTTGGAGAAAGCAATCAAATAATTAAGGATTCTGCAAAACTCGTTGTCGTCTAAACGGCTCCTGAAGACTGATCCTCTGAGAAGGGCTCTGATTGGTCAGATCCAGTCACATGATTGGCTGATCCTGACTCAGTAATGGCTGCCTCTGAAGTGTGGAGCATGGACTCACCTGAGTTTGTGGCTCTTTGGTCTGAAGCTGAGGCTGGACCTCTCCCTGAAACAGAATCCTGCTTCAGTCTGGGTTTAATAAAGGTTACAGTCCTGGTTTAGTCCTGGTCTAGTCCTGGTCTTACCTCTGGTCTGGTCTAGTCCTGGTCTTACCTCTGGTCTGGTCTAGTCCTGGTCTTACCTCTGGTCTGGTCTAGTCCTGGTCTTACCTCTATTCTGGTCTAGTCCTGGTCTTACCTCTGGTCTGGTCTAGTCCTGGTCTTACCTCTGGTCTGGTCTAGTCCTGGTCTTACCTCTGGTCTGGTCTAGTCCTGGTCTTACCTCTGGTCTGGTCTAGTCCTGGTCTTACCTCTGGTCTGGTGGGACTTGATGGTGACAGTAGAGTAGCAGACGTCCTCTTGAGTCTTCACGGTGGAATAAACCGGACTCTGCTCGGTCTCTGAAAACCACAGACTTCAGACTCAGACCCAGGTCCTGTGTCATGACCTCAGTCCCAGACAGGTGGCGCTGTTTTCACTCTCACAAAGCCTCACACTTCATTATTCTGACAGTACAACCACGTTATTACTGATGCATCATGGGAAACTGAGGAGTCTTATCTCTTACACTTGAATTGGGCAGGACTGTCGTGTGATTGGTCAGAAATGTGAAGTGGGCGTGGTTAATGGCAGTAGTGGGAGGAGCCTGTGAGGATTACCTACAGTTCTACGCTGGAGTTTCTCGTGAAGAATCCAGGGCAGAACTAACTTTGTTCTTGTCCTTTCCACCTCTAGAAAACGGAAAATGAAACGCCCTTTACTGTGAACGGCAGTAGCTCAGTAGGTAGAGCCTTTGCCCACTACCCAGAAGGTTATAATAATAACTAGAAATTTGCGAGTGTTTGTGTAAGCTGAAAAAAATCAATGGCATAAAATAGCAGAAATGGCAAAAACTTTAAACGGCAGAAATATTGGTTAAAGTAGCAGCTAAATAGGGGCATGTATGTGCATGTGTTGTTAAAGATACATTAAAATAACATGTTTTGCCGCAGCACTACCAGAAAACCGTAAAGAAAATTGAGAAAAATTGTAAATAGTTTTTGGTGCCCCATGTTTCCAGATGAACCTGACCAACTTTGAGCTCATTTGGTCCAAATCCTCAGGAGCAGTTCATTAAAGTATGAGGTGTAGTGCATGGGGAGCTGAAAATTCAAACCAATATGGTCGACTTCCTGTTTGTTGGAGGGCGGAGCTATAATGATGTTTTAGGCTTGCTTCAGTGTGATCTATAATTGTACCATTGCATTGCCCTGTGCCAAAAGAAAGGGTGTCCCAAATCCCATGGGGGTCAAGTTACTGGAGGCGCTGTTGTTTTGTTTTGGACATGTCCAGTTTGGTCAGGAGTGAGTCCAGATCACTGTGCCCAATTTTGTGAGTTTAAGCTATGTTCAAGAGGTCAAATTTATGATCCTGGGGACAGAAAAACATTTAATAATAATAATAATAATAATAATAATAATAATAATAATAATAATAATAATGATAATAATAATAATAATAATAATAATAATAATAGGCCCTGCACCTGCTTTGCTTGGCTCTGGCCTAATAATGGATTGGATTGATGTTGTGCTTTTTAAGCTTCTCAAGCTTCTCAAAGACTTTACATGAGTCCATTATTCCTTTATTCTTCAGTCACTCAGTGGTGGTGACCTAACTCTGTAGCCACAGCTGCCCTGAGGCAGACGGATGGAAGCACTGCATACTGCCATTGTGTCCTTGCCTGTGTGAATGTGTCAGTGTGACTGTGTGTTTGGTGGACGGAGAGGCTGTAGGCACAGAATGGCAGCCATGTCTCTGTCAGTCTGCCCCAGGGCAGCTGAGGCTACAGAATTAGGTCACCGCCACTGAGTGAGGAGTGACTGAATAAAGCTCTGAGTGTCACACTGTATAAGACCAATGCATTATTATTAGGCCCGAGCCAAGCAAAGCAAGTGCAGGGTTTATTGAAATCATCTGTGCTTTTTATTATTATTCTTCCGCCAAGTAAGTTCCAAGTTAGAGAACCTAAACATGGCTGAAAACTCTGAAATATGGCACAGTGATCCAGTCTGGCACAAATTAAATGTATATTTAAATTGGACATGTCCAAAATCAAATGGCTCAGTAGTGCTCCCAAAACCACAGATTTTTGGACCCCTATGGTACTTTTAATGCCCTTACTTTGGCACAGGGCAATGAAATTTGGTGCAATGATGGCTCACATCGAGGCAAACCTGAAACATTATTATAGCTCCACCTCCAACAAACAGGAAGTTGGCCATATTGGTTTGAATTTTCAGACCCCCATGCACTACACCTCATACTTTAACAAACTCCTCCTGGGCTTTGGACCAAATGAGCTCAAAATTGGTCAGGCTCATGTAGAAACATGGGGCACCAAATATTATAAATTTTTTTTCAAAATTCTTCATGGTTTCCCGGTAGCGCGCCGGCAAAAACACATATTTTGATGTATCTTTGACAACACATGGCCCTATTTAGCTCAGATTTGAATCACTTCAGCCCTCCCCCAAGTCTGAACAGATCAGACTCAGCGGTGCCATAGCGCCCTCTACAGACTGCAAGGAAAATAAAAGTTTTTAGGACATGCACGAAATTTGTCAGAAACATTCTTTACATGACACCACTAAAATAAGTCAATTGGAGATATGGCCTATTTAATACAGTTTTGGCGCATGTTGGTTAATTGCTCGCCAATGACATAAAAAGAAAGAGAAAGCAATTGGTTCATTGGACATTTATGAAATTTGGCACAAAAATACTTGAGCTCACTCCAACCAAAAAAGTAAATCACATCCAAGTTGTATTTCTTACTGTTGCAGATGCGGCTGATAACCGCTAGTATATTCCAATGGACATCCTACACAGTGTAATCCTATAGGCACACAATGTTTACGCCCAATTCACACTTCTTAACTGGGGACACGCAGGGTCACAAACGAGACAGGACACTACTAAACCTGAGTAAAAAACAGTAGCATCCTTACCCAGGGGTGAAGTATATTTCTGTAACTTTTGTGCTTCAACTGTGGTTAAATCTCCAAATAATCTCCAAATGAACAGGAGATCATGGTCAGAGGAAAACTTGTCTTTTTACAAGCAGCTATCTATATAGTCTACATGGTTGTTACTGCGTGAACTCATAACTTCTAGCATGAACTCCTTCATTTTAAATATTTCTATGCTACTCTCCTGTGAACTCGTGGTCTCTCAGCTGGCTCTGGTTGGAGACTTGCTGCAAATGCAACGCATTCAGAGTGAATCTGGCGTCCTTTTACTTTAAAGCAGATCAGTGAAATTATGAATGTGAATGATTTGAATTCACATTGAGGCAGACCAACAATATTATTATAGCTCCACCTCCAACAAACAGGAAGTGTTCCCACAGCCAGATGTGCAGGCCTGTGGTGGTTACATGCAGCTCAGTCGTGAGGTCGGCTCGGGCTCCTGGCCGGCGTGATCACAATGGAGTGAGGGCCTTTAATTACTTCTATTATTTGAATGAGAGCAGAAACAGAACAGTGTTTGTGGAGCTGTACTGAGCCTGTTCTCCAGTTCCAGGTTTTCCAGCCTGCCCTGAACCTCCTTGATTCTGGAGGCTTTAAAGGCCCTCCTTGGCTCCACCCCCTCTCTCAGTCTGACCTGGCAGCCAGACCAACAACGCTGCTGCTCACTGCCACATCCTTACTCCATTAACCTTCTGTTATTTATACCCAAGGTTATTCATAATAAATTGTATTTTAACTTTTCTAAATGTTTGGTCTCCTCCTCTGCTGAGCCAGGACATAACAATAAATACACTTGATAATGTGTTTCACCACAAACTCGACCGACTGAGTCCTCCCTGACTGAACCTGATCACGAGACAGGGTTCTTCATTAAAGCAGGACTGAAATGTTTGTGAAACAGCCTCTGCATTTGTCTAACTTCCTGTTTATGTGATCTGTGTTTAGTGTGAGTGGTGCATTTGTCTCTGAAACAGAAAAACCACAGAGTGTCCCCTCTGTGCAGACCCCACCACACGGTGTTAAAGTGAAGCAGCCGACCACACTCAGACCTGTGACATTTACCAGAGCCATGTTTCTCACACTCACGTCTATAAATACACCTGGTATCTGCTGAGAGAACAGAAACAACACAAAGGAAAGATGCACACGTTACCTCTGCTGCGTCTGATTGGCCGCCTGCGATCATGTGACACTCGAATATCACTGTATGTGATGTCATCAGAGCGGCCATTTTGTTCTTCAGAAAGAAACAAAAGAAGATGACAGAGTTATATTATATTATATATTATTATATTATGTTATATATAGTTAATGCCAGAGATTATGTTAAATAAACTTTAAAGATGGGAGAGACCAACCCTGTCTGCGTCTGCAGCGTTTCACACAGAGAACCAGGAGGAGAACCAGGATTAGGCCCAAAATCAACCCGACCACAGAGCCCACCACTGGGTCCAGAGGAGGAAATGATGATGAAGGTGTGGTAGAGGCATCAGGAGGAGCTGTGGGGGTGAGTTTAACTAAAACACAAGAAGAGGAGAATGCCCCACGGTGACTTTAATCATTTATGAAGATTACATTTCAATACTGTACCATTACCAATAAACCAGGTCTAACCCAGGTCTAACCCAGGTCTAACCCAGTTCTTACCCAGGTCTAACCCAGTTCTAACCCAGTTCTTACCCAGGTCTAACCCAGTTCTAACCCAGGTCTAACCTGGTCTAACTCGGAGCCAGCTGGACTCTGAGGTCTCTCCTCTGATCTCACACTGATACAGTCCTTCATCAGACGCTGACACCTGCTGGAGGGTCATGTGACCTGTAGGCTCCTCCCACAGGAAGTGTCCGTTTCTATGGAAACGAGCTGTGAGGTTGGAGGAAGTGTGATGTCGACAGGACAGAGAGACAGTTTGTCCCTCTGTCACAGGGAGGACCGGGACCTGCAGGACCACTCCTCTGTCTAAACACACAGAGACAGGAAGTGAGGAGTTAGCTCTGATGCTAACATTAGCTCAGTGCTGCTAACATTAGCTCAGTGATGCTAACATTAGCTCAGTGATGCTAACATTAGCTCAGTGATGCTAACATTAGCTCAGTGTTTCTAACACCAGTCCTCACCTTTCACAGAGATGTTAACGGCCTCAGAGGTCTGTCCCTCTCTGGACTCACACCAGTACCTCCCACTGTCCCAGGGCATGAGTGCATTTATTTTACACAAAGAACCCTCCGTTCTCCCCCATTTGTCTCCACACTGGGTCCTGGTCTCTCTGCTGGTGTTACTCCTCACAGTCCAGGCTCCAGAACTGTCCTCACAGCTCAGAGACACAGAGTCCCGTTTTAAGAACTGAGCCTGGTCTGGCAGCACTGTCAGAGAGGCTGTGGGAGTAAAGAACAGCAATTCAGTGAATATTTAACAGAGCAGATGTATTAAGTGTAATTAAATTTCAGAAGTCACAGCTCAGTTTGTGAGGCTGTAATGTCTGAGGAAGTCTCTTTCTTGTCCCACAGACAGAACATTTGAGTGGAGTTCAATAGAATCCACTGTTTGTTCAACATTACTCACATCATATAATTATAATAAACCCAGTGAAGTGTGTGTCTCAGAGTGTAAGTGTGTACCGACCTGTGAGAGCCCAGCAGAGCAGAGACGCCACGCCTAAAGAAACACAACACTTTTTACTTCATACAAGAAACAACTAATCTACCTCTGTCCCAGCAGAGCTCTGAACTGTCAGCCTTTAAGACGTTTGTCCTAAAAGCTCAGGACAAACCGCTCTAATGAATTAAAGTCTGTGATAAAAGAGAGAAACGTGTGAGAGTTGTGGTCTGTACTCACAGAAGATGCTCAGAGCTGCCCTCATGTTCCTGTCTGTGTCTGTTTCCGTGTTCATTTGAGTTTTGAGTTTTTAACACCGCCCTCTTCCTTTTGTGGGTAATAAACGGCCACATCAGAGACTCAGGACCAGTGAACGTCACAGGCTCAAAGCAGTACACAGCTTTCACAAACCCAACACTGCAATGTATTTCTGAGCACAGCTATGACAGGCCTTTGACTAAAACTGTGGAGGGGCAGCAGGGGGCACATTTACTGTGGCTTTTCCTTCAGATAATTCACATAGTTCAGTAAAAATGATGCAAGACAGAGAAGAATCCACTGATGTATCCTTGGCAAATTAGCCACATGTTTTCCAAACAGAGGACACCTGCCTGGGAAGGAAACTGTGGAACACACTTTGGGCTGCAGATGATGACCTGGATGCCTTCCTGTGATGTAATCAAGGTAAGGCAAGGTACCTGGGCTTTGAGGAACACCCACTATGTCTCCTCTTCATACTAGAGTGCCACAGGATACTCCAGTGGACAGAAGGGGAATTACAGAGCTGTGCAGATTTAACCCCAAAGGCCCACGGTTGAGGATTCAACTTGAGATACATAAACTTAAAAATAATCACAATGATTTTAAAAAACAAACCTGATGTAGATTACCTTCTTGTTCAATATTTTACAATAATTTGTGCTTGAAATGCCTCCTAACAGTTTCAAAAGGTCAACATTTTTGCAGACTATTTCTATTTTGGGGTCTTTGGGGATTAACTAGTAACCAGGAAAAAGACAGACTAATATAACATTAGCACAGAGTTAGTGTTCTATCCATGAGATGTTACTCTGTCTCTTTGAAAAAAGGGGAGGGACTTTCAGGAGAATATTTGGAGTTGACTGGATAAAAGGTCCAGATAGTGACTGTGTTCCATGATTTATTTTAGCATAGACCTGTGTAGTTTCATGAGATCCAAACGTGACCAGACGTCTGAAGCAGCAGCCACAGTACATCAGGAGCAACTGTGGAGGCTGCATGGCTCAGTGCATGATGGGAAAACGCCCACCTGTCACAGGTGACTGGATCTGAGTTTGGAGCTGATGAGAGACACTTCTCTGCCCCCCTCTCCTCCTCCTGACTCCACACAGGAGAGAGATGAGGTGTTTCTCAAAGCCTAGGTATCTTGCCTTGATTGTAGAGCTGGGAAGGCGTCCACATCCATGTCCTTTCCACCTGGTGCCCTCCATTTGGCTAACTTACTGAGGCAAAAATCACCAGGAGGACACTTGTCATGGATTAGAAGGAAGTGGCTTTAGAGGAAACCACTTGCAAGGCAAGGCACCTCGGCTCTGAGAAACACCAGTTGTGTTTCTTTCTCCTGTGTGGGCGGGGCTAAAAGCTGAGAAATTGAGGAGTCGAGGTTTTAACAGGAGGCAAATCCCGAGAACTGAGATGCACCCATTGTTGTTGGGGGATTTTTGCTCCAAATGGACTGACACACACACAAACACCCATAATGTCACCCAACTCACACACAGGTGTGAAGGAATAAAAAATATCAACCCGCTTCATTTGGGTAAATAATCCAATCCAATCCAAATTTATTTATAAAGCGCTTTAAAAACAACA